>JAHHFK020001928.1:0-150904 GCA_024533555.2 Aedes koreicus | reverse complement strand
CCCAAGCAACCAAAAGTTCTGATAAAAGGGTGTTTTTGGCTTAACCAGGTTATCGAAGGAATATGATGAGAATTCTGTTCAGCTTACTTTTAAGGTAATTAACCGAACTTTCTAGTTCGCATTCAATGATTAAGCTGCTAGCAGCAGTCTTATAAACTTCTAAAGAAAACTTTGAAGTTCACAGAAGGTTCGTTCAAGAGGTTGTAGAGAATGCTATTCAGCTTAACAAGTACCTCAAACGAACTCAACAAAACCAAAAACAAAAGACATATGTGTTCTACATTTTTGTTCTTGTTTTTGTTCTAATCCTGCCGCAAATTTATTTTTAGAGTGCTGTGTGTAATGAAATGATGATTGAGTTCAATTTGATGATATTTTCTTAGTTAAATTAAATTTTTCATAAATACTTACTAGCTAGTCGCGAACTCGAGTCCTCCTCTTTAAAACCGGGATTCTTACCACTGTGCCATAGGAACGGGGTGGTTTATACGATGATTTTACTCGAAGCCTTGATTCCATGCAATAGTACTTTTTTGTTCCCTATAATCCTACATCGTTTTGATTAATTTAGAATCACGCTATGTAACGACTCCTCAGTTTGAGTGTTTGGGAATACAGCTATGTAATTCAAATTAGTAGCCAAAATAGGATTACCCTATAAGGTCAGTACAATTACTTATAATGAGTCTTACCGAACAAAATCTTGTCCTCCAGCAACTTTAAAAATTTCGGAAGTTGCTTACCAGGATGTCTTCATAAGCGAAACGGGCAACCTTTTCCCGAATAAAAATTTTCAATATGATTACAATACAAAACCATAAATTTATAATTAGTTTTGTGCAAACTATACTGTTCATGTATACTTCTACTAAAACGACACTATTATCAGTATAATTCATAGACAATAAAGTCTATTGTAGCGAAAATTTTACCACTAAAAAGACAATAAAATAAATGGGTTTTGTCTGAAACTGTTCGAGAAAAATTTGATTGTTTAATTGTTACGATACATAACAACCCTGCATTTCTATTGTAAAATCGTCATCAACAATAGATTCTATGGTGAAAAACAATAATTTTAAATGTTACCTTATCGTTGAGAACAATATAGCCATTAGTATCTACCATTCTTTTATATGTTCTTTTACAATAGATTCAATCGTAGTTTTAATCTGATTTTAATTAGGGTTAATCACCAATATTATATTTATGGATTCGTGTGATTAATAAGTTTTGCGGGTCCAAAACCTAATTCCCCAATTTAAATCCATTTAATCTAATGCAGCACTTTATTTATCTATTTCAAATGATGAATATCAATAATCTAATTAGTCATCATCACTTTCCTGAAAATCTTTCATTTCGCTGTCATCGTCTTCAGGTCAATTGTCTTCGGACGGAGATGTATGTCTTGGGTAATCGGTCCCAATTTCTCTTTCGTTTGAAATATTTTGTGATGTGGTAGGCTATTGTTTTCCTATAAAGCAGGATAAAAAAACATTCAAATGAAAAAAAAACTACATATTAATTAGCTTGTTGAGTGACAGCTTCATTTTCCGCATCCCATTTAGCCAACAATCAATGTGTAACTAGCGATTTGAAATTGTTTAACTGTTGTAGAATCCCTAGTTCCGAAATAAACCTTGCAGTCTGCACCTTGCTATGCACTCTTGCGCTTTTCAGTACTTAGTATCTTTGTTTTTGTTTTGATTCGCTATGTTATTTTGACAGAATATTTGAGGGTGTATTGGTGTGAGTTACGTTATTAGAGGCCAATCATCCCACGCATCACAGCTTGTTATAAACAAGTTGAAAATACTGTCCAATGACAAATACATGCAATTAACTTCATTTCATACTTTAATATGGCGTAAAAAGCACAAAATGTGCAGCCTTATAAAACAAAAGGTGAAAAAAATAAAACCTCATACAAAAATAAAACAGCGCCAGGTATGGGATTCGAACCCTAGCCCTTGGCGTGAAAGCTTTGTAGCTTCTTTACTATGCCATCCGATGATTGAAAAGTCTATTCTTAGTATCTACGATTTGCTTTTCGTTGGCAATGAAACCACAATCTTGTACAACAAATCCATTCTTATGTCACAAAATATGTTTTGCTAAACATGGTTGATGTAATCTTAACAGTGTTTTATACTATCTATAAAATATTGTCCTGTTTATGTTTTATAAATGTATAGAACAATGTTTTTACGAACAACTATAAGGAATAAATCACTCGCAGCAGTGAAAACAGTATTTTTAGCTTAATCATAGTCAGAGAAAACTGGTTTTGCCCATTGATCTTATAAAATATGAATGATTCAAACTGCTCAGAACGTGACATACTTTGCAAAACACTTATAATATATTTATAAAACAAAATAATATAATACATTCTAATATGATGATTTTCTTTGAGTTACTTGGGATTAAGCTTGGGACCGAGCTCGAGACCGATGTGCTAGTACATTCTGAGCCAAAAAATATATTCATTTCCTTCATGATCACTCTTCAAATGTAAACAATCGTTTTTACATTTTCTAAAGTTTTACTCAGAACTTTACGTGTACTTCGAAAAGTAGGAAAGTAGTTCAACATAGATGTATTGTAAACTTTTGCGCTGAATAAAAGTACGGTTAGTACTTTTATTGAACTTTGCATTAGAGATTTTTTGAAGTTCAAATCAAGTTCTCAACTATCAACATATGAACTTGAAGGTTGGGTTGAATAGCAAGAAAAAACTATTCTTGAACTTTTAAGGTCCTTTAAATATTAATGACACTTTAAAGAAAATTAAGTTCTGTTTGTCCGTGAAGTGTCTTGTTATTCAGCAAAAAAGTTCCATGGAACTAAATTTCAACTAAATGTGAACTTCTGAGTTCTCATTTCAAGTAAAATTCGAACTTTTGGTTGCTTGGGATAAATACTAAAATAGCTTTTAATAAGCATGTTATTCAAACAAAATGAAACACTTGAAATAATGTTATTGTTTCAATTGAAGACATGGTTATTCAGCTTATATTTCAGCCATATTTTTTATTCAGCCACAAAATTCTTAATTCAGTTGTAATAATGCACATATGCTTATTTACTGCTTTCGTTTGTTTGTTGGGTAAACTCATCAGTCCTATAGTAACAAGCAACAATACTTTATACATTTATGCTTTTTAATATGGGATTTTCAAAAGAAATTATCTGTTTATTGATAGGGTAGAGCGTTACTTCGTCCTAGTCGCCTATTTTCGTTCTATCATGCAAAAAAAAAATCAAAAATATCCAATACACTATGCGCTCAAGAAGCAGTGTTGAATAATCGATCATATCTCAGCTTTTCGTGTCTAACAAATCCAGTGGTATGTATGGAAAAGTGTATAAAATTGGAAGCGGTATACACTAGAATAAATCCGTTTTTGTGTTAAAATCTATTTAAAAAAAAATAAGGGATGTGCTTAGCACAACGGGAGTTGGCTCAAAAATCTTATCGCTATACATGATTTTTGTTATCTTAATAACATCTTAAGAAGTGTGTATTCTAAAAAATATATATAGAAATGTATATTTATTCAAAGTATACATATTCAACCTCGAGATGGTAAATATAAAAAAATGGCTAATGTATTTTTTATTTTATTTTTTATGTTTAGGTCAAACTTTGTCCATATAAAATTTGAAAATAGAAGAAAAATGATCGCCAAAATATATTGTAATCTTATATCAAAATTAAACTATAGTTCACTTGAAAATTTATTTTTACCCCCAAAAACTTATTTTTTTATATACACAACACATATTTTATATAATCCCCCCGCCCCTTTGTTTCTCCCCCCAGACAAATTTGATAGTCAATATTCCTTTTGGGGTGACTTCATATGTATTTGAACCGACTATGATCATGGTCAAAACGACCATTAAAAATAGTTGATCCAACATTTGCCATAATGTTGGAAGAGTCCTTGTTACCATGATCATAGTCAAAAATGCCATGAACGTGGTGAATTCGACAATTTTCATGGTTATTGTAACCATTATATGCGATAGTCATCCTGACCATGATATAATTGTCGGTATAACGATAGAATTTTTCTCAGAGTATGTTTTGTTGTTTATTAAGCCGTGTTTCATACTGACTGCTACACAGAGACAAATTTGATAGTCAATATTACCATTATTGGGGGTTAGGATGACTATTGCAGTA
Organism: Aedes koreicus; assembly: GCA_024533555.2. Lineage (NCBI taxonomy): Eukaryota > Metazoa > Arthropoda > Insecta > Diptera > Culicidae > Aedes > Aedes koreicus. Next base: position 146,709 of record JAHHFK020001928.1, on the reverse strand, counting down.
CTTTACCCCCCCCCAATCCCCCTTGGATCCTTTCCCTCCCACGTATTCCTTTCTTTTTCCTCGCCCTCCAATAATTCGTTCGATAGATTTTTCCGTACTCGCAATTATACACGGTTGTTTGCAAAAACCCATTAATGGGTAAAAAATCACCCATTTTCAAAAAGCATTCCTATCTGTCATAAAATGGGGGAATTTTCAATCATGCAATGGGTAAAAAAATACCCATTAGAGGAAACCCCATACAATAAAAAAATGGTTATATTTTTACACATTAATGGGTGAAAAATAGTTCAGAACCAATCGTATCCGGTACATCGTTGGTGGAAAGCGCAGCTTTTTCAGTTCATTAATATTTCAAAATCTAATATAATATTTGAAACTATACACTCACGGAACAACGTAAGTAAGACTAATAATGTATTTATCTAATCTCAAAATAGAATCTCATCTAATGCTTCAAAATTATGCTTCCAGATGCTCGGAACATGGAGGAACTTGGAAGAAGTTGGACGCAGACATATTCGTCGTTTCCATTATTATACCAGAAAAGGCATGAATAAAAACAAGTAAAAGTATTATATTTTATATTTTGTTGCATTTATTGATTTATTATTACGAATACCATGAATTTCCAATCCAAACCAAACTGCTACATAATCTATATGCAAAAATGAGTAATTTTTCACCCATTTTGGCTTCATTGCAATGGGTGAATAAATACCCATTTTAGCTTCTTTGCAATGGGTGAATAAACCCCCATTTTGTGACATTAACTGCTTTTACCCATTAATGGGTAAATCGGGTTTACCCATTATATGGGGAGAGGCATTTCTAGCGAAAATGAGTGTGTTTTCACCCATTAATGGGTTTTTACAAACGACCGTGTACATTATTGCACTATACGCCCCCCACACCACAAACAACACCCACCCGCACAGTTTACATTAACATCCCCCCCACGATCTTTCTCCCTCCCCCTTACATAAATCCCCAAATTCTTAAATTTATTTTTCCCCTCCCCACAATAAAAATTTACTTTATAAATGTTTAATTTTTGTGCACAAAAGAAAATTAATTTCTATCCCCCCGCCGTTTTTTTATTATATGTGTGTTTTTTCGTAAAATTAGTTTTTTTTTCGCCCCCCCCCCCCCCCCCCCCCCCCCCCTTTTCTTTGCCCTTTTCCCTCCTCCCCCCCCGATTGTCCACAGCCCCAATTATTTTTGCACCCAAAAAAAATGGGGGATCTCGGATTATGATGTGTGACTGGGTGTTCTGACCATGTAAACTATCGGAACGTATGATCTCAGATTATAGTCTGCTGGCAATGTCCGATGAAGCCGTTCCCCGTTACTTTCTGAAATGCCACATTTGAGTGATGAAAAAAAAATGATGCGTGGAGCTTTATGATGCTTATGATGTCCAATCGAGAGGCTCGTATTTCATTATTTTGCTTTTTTCATGTTCACTTCTTCTCTATTTGGAATAGTGCGACCAAAGCAAAAGCGATGTAAACAACGTTGTGTATTATTTATCTCTTGTTTGTAGGGGGGATTGTTCGTAGTAGATGAATCATGAAAATTAGTTCGTCATCGTTTCGTGATTTCAGTCGGTCAAATGCTCTATTTATTTAGTAGCATTGCATAGCATTTGCGAAAAGTGCCAATCGGACTTGTTTTAGTGATTTAAGCGATTAAGGTGAATGATTTATTAAAATAATTTCATTCAATACGGAATAGCGATCGTATTCGTGTGGTCGGTGTTTTATAGTCGAATAATTGTTATTTTTAAGGGATTGGTCATATAGCTAAAAATATGTCCTATTTTATTTACAGAACACTGAAAACACGGCTTAAAAATGGCTCGACAGCTGAATCCAAATCAGCAAAAAATTTCCGAGAAACTGATCATCCTCAACGACCGCGGTGCAGGCATCCTTACACGAATTTACAACATAAAAAAAGCATGTGGCGATACTAAGTCTAAGCCGGGTTTCCTTTCCGAGAAGTCACTTGAGTCATCGATTAAGTTCATTGTCAAGCGGTTTCCGAATATCGACGTTAAAGGTCTAGCTGCTATTACTAACATCAAGTTAGAGATCATCAAGTCTCTGTCGCTGTACTATTACACGTTTGTTGATTTGCTGGACTTCAAAGATAATGTTTGTGAGATCCTGACAACTATGGATACTCTGCACATCCATCTTGATATAACACTTAACTTTGAATTGTCCAAAAATTATCTGGATTTGGTGACAACCTACGTTTCCCTAATGATCCTTCTTTCACGAGTTGAAGATCGTAAAGCTGTACTCGGTCTCTTCAACGCTGCCTACGAAATGCAACACCAACAAAGCGACCAGAGCTTTCCCCGGCTCGGTCAAATGATTATAGATTACGATGCTCCGGTGAAGAAGCTAGCGGAAGAATTTATTCCTCATCAAAGGTTGCTTTCAAGTGCGATAACATCACTGACCAAGATTTACCCAATGAGAAACCTAAGTGCAGAAAAGTGGCGCGAACTGCAACTGCTTAGTTTGGTTGGCACACCAGCAACGCTTCTGAAAGCTGCTAAAACTGATACCATGTCATGTGAATATGTATCCTTAGAAACACTCGATCGTTGGGTCATATTCGGTTTAATGTTAAACCACCAGGCTCTGGGGCATCAAGATTTGATCACATCCATGTGGATCTCAGCGTTGGATTCTAGTTGGGTGGTAGCACTGTTCCGAGACGAGGTCATCTACATTCACCAGTACATTCAGAACGCTTTCGAAGGTATGAAAGGTTATGGAAAGCGAATCTCGGAAGTGAAAGAGTGCTACAACCAGGCTGTTCAGAAGGCGGGCCTGCTCCACCGAGAGAGACGAAAGTTTTTAAGAACGGCACTTAAGGAGCTGGCCCTTATTATGACCGACCAACCAGGTTTGCTAGGACCGAAAGCGTTACTCATTTTCATTGGGCTATGCTATGCACGGGATGAAATTTTGTGGCTACTTCGCCACAACGATAATCCCCCAGCGGTGAAAAGCAAAGGCAAATCAACGGAAGATTTAGTCGATCGTCAGCTACCGGAATTACTTTTTCACATGGAGGAGCTTCGGGCACTTGTTCGAAAATACAGTCAGGTCATGCAGCGTTACTATGTGCAGTATTTGTCGGGATATGATGCCATCGATTTGAACTATAAGATGCAACAGCTACAGGTCGTTCAAAAAAAAAAAAAAAAAAAAAAAAAACATTCAATTTGACAATTTGTTTACCATCCTAATTTTTTTCAGGTTTGCCCAGAAGACGAAAGTATCATTCTGTCGTCGTTGTATAACACAGCCGCATCGCTGAATGTGAAACAAGTGGAAGATAACGAAACCTTCGACTTTCGCGCATTCCGACTCGACTGGTTCCGACTGCAGACGTTCATGAGTGCCAAGTCGGCTATTCGCATAGTTGACTTCCCGGATCTGGCCCGTCTCCTCGATTCGATGGTGTTCCATACCAAAATGGTGGACAATCTTGATGAAATCTTGGTGGAAACTTCCGATCTGTCAATATTTTGTTTCTACAACAAAATGTTCGAAGATCAGTTCCACATGTGTTTGGAATTTCCCGCCCAGAATCGCTACATCATTGCATTCCCATTGATCTGCAGTCATTTCCAGAACTGTACCCACGAAATGTGCCCAGAAGAACGTCATCACATCAGGGAACGCTCCCTATCGGTAGTGAACATGTTCTTGGATGAGATGGCTAAAGAGGCAAAGAACATCATTACAACCATCTGCGACGAGCAGTGCATGATGGCAGATGCCTTGCTTCCAAAGCATTGTGCCAAGATCCTTTCCGCAGCTGCTAGTCGGAAAAAGAAGGATAAAAACAAAAAACACATGGATGACATTAAAAGACCCGGTGATGAAAGTTACAGAAAAACACGAGAAGAACTGACAACGATGGATAAGCTCCACATGGCACTAACCGAACTTTGCTACGCTATCAATTACTGCCCGACGGTTAACGTATGGGAATACGCATTTGCTCCACGGGAATATCTCTGCCAACATCTTGAAACACGATTCTCCAGGGCTCTCGTTGGAATGGTTATGTACAATCCGGACACAATGGAGATTGCCAAACCATCCGAACTACTTGCTTCAGTGAGGGCCTACATGAATGTTCTACAAACGGTTGAAAATTACGTTCACATTGACATCACAAGGGTTTTCAATAATTGTTTACTGCAGCAAACTCAAGCGCAAGATAGTCACGGTGAAAAAACTATTGCAGCACATTACAACACGTGGTATTCCGATGTGCTGCTGAGAAAAGTAAGCGGAGGTAATATCGTATTCTCATTGAATCAAAAAGCATTTGTCAGCATAACGCCAGAGGGTTGCATACCGTTCAACCCGGAAGAATTTTCCGATTTCAATGAACTGCGCGCCTTAGCTGAACTGATTGGTCCATATGGAATTAAACTTCTGAATGAATCGTTAATGTGGCACATAGCCAATCAAGTGCAAGAACTTAAACGCATGGTTGCATTAAACAAAGAAGTTCTCATCATACTACGTAGCAACTTTGACAAACCGGAGATTATGAAGGAACAATTCAAACGTCTACAACAGGTGGATAATGTGTTGCAGCGTATGACCATAATCGGGGTCATTCTAAGCTTCCGCCAGTTGGCTCAAGAAGCACTAGTTGACGTTTTAGATCAACGCATTCCCTTCTTGCTATCCTCTGTGAAAGATTTCCAAGAACATGTTCCAGGCGGCGATCCTCTCAAAACGGTATCCGAAATGGCCTCGGCCTCAGGACTAAAATGCAAGGTGGATCCTGCCCTTTCCAATGCACTGAAAGCTCAGAAACCGGAGATAGACGAAGGCGAACATTTGATCGTCTGTCTGCTTATGGTATTTGTTGCCGTTTCCATTCCAAAGCTAGCCAAAAATGAGAATTCCTTCTACCGTGCGTCCTTGGAAGCACATACGAACAACACCCACTGCATGGCGGTCGCCATCAACAATATCTTTGGTGCAATGTTTACAATATGCGGACAGAACGATATTGAAGATAGGATGAAAGAATTTTTAGCTTTGGCCAGTTCATCGTTGTTGAGGCTGGGCCAGGAGTCTGACAAAGAAGCGATCAAGAACCGTGAATCGATCTATCTTCTTCTGGACCAAATCGTTCAAGAATCACCATTCCTAACGATGGACTTACTCGAATCGTGCTTCCCGTACGCACTCATTAGAAATGCATACCACGCCGTTTACAAACAGGAGCAAATGTTAATGCACTAGAAAGGATCCACCGTTTTATGTCGGAACTGCTTCTATCAATTTCATTTGGTTCAATTACAATAAGCTAAACGTTGCACTTACGTGAATGATTCAAGTAAAATTGGATGAATTTACTTTTATCATCCATGGCCTCATCAATAGCCGAAAAATATGTTCACAACCTACCTACTGCAAAAGAATATATAGTTTTTTTTAGTGATAAGACGAATAATAAATTATAAAAAATATAATTCATATTCATTGTAACACGACAAGTTAATCGTAATGTCATTTATAAAAGGCAATATTTCATAAAATATGAAAATAAAATATTTAAAAACTATTCCAAAGCCATGAGTTTCTATACAAGATAATTACCTAAACAGCCAGGCTAAGGCTTGGGTGTCCTCTGCTGTAGGCGTCCTTCAACTAAGGACTGTTCATTCTAGAAAGAGGACACATTGTTTTGCAGATGTTTTATGTATTGGTAATCAAATTCAAAAAAGGGTTTTATGCGTAATAATCACTGTTGCCCCTGTATTATTTTTTTTTTTTAAAAGGACTGCTTTTCGCAGTTGCTGCTACTCCGTTACTGATCAGAACTAGTGTAATTGCACAGAGAAACCACATCGATGGAGCTTGGGAGTAGCTTTACATCTTCAACGTACAAGTTCACTTGTTCATTCTATTTATAGATCAGTACCGGCGCCGGCCACGTCCTCATGGTCTTCGGGGAGGGTGGGAAGGCTGATTAGTACGACAATCGTCTGTTAGAGACCGTTGTTTACCTCTGCGTCTCCACAATTGTCAAGGGAAGGATAGTTTTGTGCTAGTGAGGCAGGTATGTTTAGATCATGGATTCACTGTGGTAAGTGATGCGATCAATGAAAGCGCAGTAGACTGCTTTTTTTAATTTTAAATCTAGTGATGATAGAAAGAGGCAAGTGTCACAAATGGCAAGGAAGGAGACGGGCCTGGGGGATTGAACTCCCGGCCATCTGCTCAGTATGCAGAACGGGTAACCACTGAGCTACCCAGCCACGTCCGTAATAATCACTGTTGTCTCTGTGTTACGGAAAAACGATAATTTTAACCGAAATGCTCCTGGATATTTATTTATTGATATAATTCCAACTAACTTAACGTCTTATTGGAATGTGGCGTAAAACCCCCTATTCCCCTATTCTTTCCCCCTATACACTACATTAACCCTTTGCACTCCGCTGTCGCCGCTACGGCGACATTCAAAATGTGAGAGTTCGGATACTGGAGTGCCAAGGGTTAATCAACATGAATACGAAGCAAGTCAAACAAAATTAATTCTAGTACACACAGTAAAATTTAAAATAATCTTTCGTGGTGGAATCAGTCGTCTGGTATCTTCGCCATGAATGCCAGTACTCGTTCAGGAGCGAAGATATAGAATTCGGACAGAATTCCTGTATTCCAAGTCGGTTTCACCTTGCAGCACTTTTGCTGCGAAGACTGCTTGCATGAATGTATGCCTATGCTCCGATATTTCAATACGCAAGAGTGAGCAACGGTCCTGGTACGCTGGAAGGTTGACAGTATCATTCCTCGGCAGATGACGGAGACTGTAACGAAAACATTTTCTTTGAACAGCGTCAATCCTCGCAATCCTGATTCTTTGATACGGGCACCACACCAAGGCTCCAAATTCCAGGATAGAACGCTCGAGAGAACAGTACAATGCTTTCAGACAGGTGGGATCACGAAACTCGTCGGAGATCTTAAACATGAAACCGAGCTGTCTGTTTACTTTGGTAATCATATCCGTGTAGTGTTGTCTAAATGTCAAACCGGAGTCAAGCGTGATTCCAAGGTCACGAACAGTATCAACTTTCAGTAGAGGCTGATTGCACTAGTTTACAGCATTTATGAACTCGGTAAGCTGATCATCATTTCTAATGTGAAATTTTATGCAAAATTCAAAAATGCCGCCAAAAAAAATTAAACTAGAACAGTTTTCGAGATATGGATATGATTTTTTTTAAAATGAACAAAAACACATTTACTTAAAATGGAATATCTCCAACGCGTGTGATCCAATTTCAAATATTTTGTGATCAAATGAAACAAAATTAAATTTAACACCGATCTTCTGGTTATTGCAATATTCTAGGAGTAATATTTTTGACGCTATTTATATATTGTAGTATATATAAGTATATATAATGTTTGGCGATTTTTTTTTGAGTTTTGTAAAAAAAAATTGTGCTAAACATATGATTAACACCAAAATAACGTCAACAAAAAAATATATTGCATATTAAAAGCCAAAGAAACAACGAAGAAAATAAGGGCTCAATGGTGAAAATCGGAAATGAGGAAGTTATGCTGGTTTTTGGAAAAAGTGCAGAAATGCTGGAAAAAACAGAAATTCGAAAGAAATACGCCCATCTCTCTCTCTCTCTCTCTCTCTCTCTCTCTCTCACACACACACACACACACACACACACACACACACACACACACACACACACACACACACACACACACACACACACACACACACACACACACACACACACACACACACACACACACACACACAAATAAACACACAAGATTTGGTTTGCCTACTGTTCTATTGTTTGGTAAGATATTCTGTCACCTAATTTTAATAGCTATTGGTAACCCTTCAAAACAAAACAAATTGTGACAGTTCGTTGTTCAGTTATCGGTGTGAGAAAAATGTGCGCTGCAAAACGGGAACTCAAATGCAAAAATGATCCACAAAAGTTTTGTTATGCCTGTGGCGTCTACATTTTTACGACACCGTTTAAATTCACTGCTTCTCTTCAATCTGCGTTCCGTTTTTATTTTGAAATTTGTCCGGAGAATCTGGATAAACCATGGGTGCCTAACGTTCTGTGTAATTCGTGCAAAACATGCCTGGCTAGATAGATAGCAGGTAAAAGGTCCATTAATTATGTCACGGCCAAAAAAAAAATTTGGCCACACGTGCGGGGGGGGGGGGGGGGTTACAAAAGGTCATTTTTTCTTGACGGAATTAATGGATGTTCCCTAAAAGGTATGTATGGCTTACCACTGGTCCCATTCAAATTTGTTATATACTCTAATTTCTGTCACTGTACAGCCGCTATTTGTCCTTTGATAAGCCAGTTATTTGGAATGAACCTTTTTGTCATGCTGCGGATTGTTATTTCGGCCTCATCGGAGTTCAACAACATGGCCGCCATAAGTCGGTGCAGTATGCTGATGTGCAACCCGTAGAAAAACCAACTCCACATTCGAATTCAAATCCGGTACCCTATTTGCCCAAAACGAAAAAGGGAGTCTTCATTTGAAGATACTGGTTAACGCTGGTTAACGAGGTCGCAGATCAAAGCGACACAGAATTTGAAACAAAACCATCATTATTTTCCCAAGCAGAACTCAATGATTTGATACGTGATTTGGAATTGTCGAAACAGAAATCTGAACTGCTTGCATCACGCTTAAAAGAAAAAAATTATTAGAGCCTGGTATGACAATTTCGTACTACAGAAATAGTGATGAACAATTCGCTAAATACTTCTCCAAACAAAATAACGCTAGTTTTTACCGAGATGTAAATGGTTTGTTCGAAGAGTTTGGGGAGCATCACAATCCAAGTGAATGGAATTTGTTTATCGACAGCAGTAAACTGAGTTTGAAGGCTGTTTTACTGCATCAAAGAAACAGGAAACCCTCGATACCGCTGGCTAATGCTGTTAACATGAAGGAATCGTATGAATCAATGGCGCTGCTGGATTTTAAGTCATTAAATATTTTGAATTGGAATGCTCGATCCATCAGAGATAACGAGGATGAGCTATTTAATTTTTAAAGAGTTCATAACGTGCATATTGCAGTTATAACTGAGACTTATCTCAAACCTGCCCATAAGGTCAAAAGAGATCCAAATTATTTTGTCTACCGAAATGATCGCCTTAATGGAGCTAATGGTGGCGTTGCCATCATTGTCCATAGGCGTATCAAACATCACATTCTTTCTTCATTTGAAACCAAAGTTTTTGAAACTTTGGGGGTTTCAGTTGAAACAAAATTTGGCCAATTTACTTTTATAGCTGCCTATTTGCCTTTCCAATGCACTGGTCAGCAAAAGAACTGGCTCAAGGGTGACCTCCAGAAACTTACCCGTCATAGGTCTAAATTCTTCGTTATTGGTGATTTCAATGCAAAACACCGCTCATGGAATAATTCGCAAAGCAATGCCAATGGCAATATACTTTTTGATCATTGTTCCGCAGGCTACTACACTAATCAATACCCAAACAGCCCAACTTGCTTTTCTTCAGCCAGAAATGCCTCAACTATTGATTTGGTCCTAACTGATTCATGTCAACTTTGTAGTCAATTGATTACTCATGCTGACTTTGGTTCTGATCACCTTCCAGTTACATTTGAAATATCTCAAGAAATCATTTCTAATTCCATCAGTTCTACTTTCAACTACCATAGAGCTAATTGGGATCAATATCGAACATTTATGGAATACAACTCTGATCCTAATGTTCCATTGCAAACAAGAAATGAAATTAATAATGCTCTTGAATCTTTGGCTTTCTCAATAAATAGAGCAAGAGCTGCTTCAGTGCCAAAATGCGAGGTTAAATTCGATTCAGTTATAATTGATGACGATCTTCAGCTCTTGATTCGTCTGAAAAATGTACGTAGGCGTCAATATCAAAGAACACGTGATCCCGCTATGAAAGTCATATGGCGAGATTTACAAAAACAAATTAAAAAACGCTTCTCTGCCCTGAGGAACAAACATTTTGAAAATAATGTGTCAAAATTAGATCCGAGTTCCAAACCTTTCTGGAAACTCTCTAAAATATTGAAAAAACCTCAAAAGCCTATACCAGCGCTTAAGGAAGGTGATAAAATTTTGCTCACAAATGCGGAAAAAGCTCAAAAACTTGTTAAGCAGTTTGAGAGCTCCCATAATTTCAGTTTGGGTCTGACAAGTCCTTTTGAGGGTCAGGTTTCCAGGGAGTATCTGAATATTTTTTCACAATAAAATATGTTTGATGATTCTTGGGGAACTGATTTGGATGAAGTAAAAACTATAACTAAAAAATTTCAAAATATGAAAGCACCAGGTGATGATGGAATGTTCTATATCCTAATCAAACAACTCCCTGAGAGTACTTTGTCTTTCTTGGTAAAACTATTTAACAGATGTTTTCATCTGGCATACTTTCTAGATAAATGGAAAAATGCAAAAGTCGTACCTATCTTGAAGCCAGACAAAAATCCGGCTGAAGCTTCTAGCTACCGACCAATCAGTATACACACTTATTTTTTTTCGCCGAGAATCCAACAGCCGATCATTTCGGCATTTCAATTTACTGAGAGTCAGTGAATATATTACTGAGATTCGGCTAACAAATTAAAATTTAACCGATACTCAGCTAACAAACAAACATTAAACAGGGATATCAGCATAAATAACTACCGAGTTGATCGGCTGTTGGACATTTTGCCGAGGTAAATTGAGTGTGTACTTTCTTCAATAAGTAAGCTTTTTGAAAAAATAATTTTGAATAGAATGATGCTTCACATCAATACAAACTCAATTTTTGCTGATGAACAGTTTGGATTTCGCCATGGGCATTCAACTACGCATCAACTTTTGAGAGTTACAAATTTAATTCGTTCAAACAAAGCTGAAGGCTGCTCCACTGGATTTGCTCTTCTAGACATAGAAAAAGCATTCGACAGTATTTGGCATGAAGGTTTGATTGCGAAACTGAAAAAGTTCAATTTTCCGCTTTATATCATGAAATTAGTTCAAAACTTTGCAAGTAAATTATCAGAATTCTAAATCTGACCAATTGCCTGTCAGAGCCAATGCTTTATAACATTTTCACTTCAGATCTCCCTGATTTACCTCAGGGCTGTCAAAAATCTTGCTTTGCTGATGACACAGGCATTTCCGCTAAAGGAAAAGTCTTCGTGTTATATCCAGGAGGCTACAAAAAAGCTTGGACATTTTTACAGATTATTTTCAAAAATGGAAGATTTCTCCTAATGCTTCCAAAACTCAACTTATAATATTCCCACACAAGCCTAGAGCTGCATAGTGACCATATGCTATTACTTGAAACCAAGTAATAGTCATATGGTCACTATGAACGGAGTTCCAATTTCTTGGTCAAATCAAGTAAAATATCTTGGACTGATACTTGATCAAAAATTAAGTTTTAAAGAACACATTGGAGGCATTCAAGCTAAATGTAATGAATATATAAAATGTTTACATCCTCTCATAAACAGAAAATCCAAACTTTGTTTGAAGAACAAACTTTTCATATTCAAACAAATTTTTAGACCGGACATGCTTTATGCTGTGCCAATATGGTCTAGTTGTTGTGCTACTACGAAAAAAGCACTTCAAAGGATTCAGAACAAAATTCTGAAAATGATTTTGAAATTGCCACCCTGGTTCAGTACTACTGAATTACATAGAATTTCAAACGTTGAGACTCTTCAATTGCAATGATCTATTCTCTCTATAGATAAGAACTAGTTTTAAGAAATCAATAATTATTCTTACACGCAGGCAAAAAAAAACCCTGTTAAAAATACTGAATGGACAAGGTAAAAATAATATTAACACAATTAGATATAAATGATAGCATATAAGGTTGAAATGTTAATTACTTAGCAGGAGCACCTAGATTAATATATGAATGTAAAATAATGTAAAATTTGGAATAAATAAAGATTTAAAAAAAAATGGCACTGCTGCTAAATTTGATAAATTATAAGCAACGCTATTGGAAGATTTGCTCCGATGCTTTCTCTGTAAATGGGACAGCCGAGCACGTAAGGAGCATTACGTTCAAAAAGACTGGCCAAAGAGGACAAGTTTGACTGTTGGGAAAGAAAACGTGAAATGTGTTCCTCTCGTGGATAAAGATCAAATTATTCTCCCACCGTTACATATAAAACTTGGACTCTTCAAGAATTTTGTAAAAGCGGTGGAAAAGAATGGACCCGCATTTGAATATCTGAAATCAGTATTCCCAAACATATCGGATGCAAAGATTAAGGAAGGTGTTTTCGTGGATCCTCAAATCAAAAAAATGATTGAGGACAAACATTTCTTCGCAGTTTTGACTCCTGATGAGCAAGAAGCGTGGAAATCATTTCGACTGGTTGTTACGAATTCTCTAGGAAACACTAAAAGTGTGGATCATGTTAAAGTTATTGAGAGTTTGCTGGAAAACTATAAGAAAATAGGTAATATTAAATCTATAAACAACTTATCAAGTTACCCATGTTTCATGTACATAGTTTATAACTGTTTGCTCTTCATGACTATAGGTATGAACATGTCATTGAAAATCCATTTCCTCCACTCACATTTGGATTTCTTCCCACCGAATCTTGGCGACGAAAGTGATGAGCACGGTGAACGATTCCACCAACAAATGAAGCAAACAGAACGACGATATCAAGGCTTTTGGGACGAATCAATGCTGGGTGACTACTGTTGGTTTCTAGTTAGAGAAACCAAAACGACGCATAAACGACGAAGCTCAAGTTTGAATCATTTTTAAGTTTTAATAAACTTATTTTAAAGAAATTTGCCTATAGTGCTCAAAAATGAAAAAAAAAAACGGTGTGTGTGTGTGTGTGTGTGTGATAGAGAGAGAGATAGAGAGAGAGAGAGAGAGAGAGAGATGGTCGTATTTCTTTCGAATTTCTGTTTTTTCCCCTATTTCTGCACTTTTTCATAAAACCAGCATAACTTCCTCATTTTTCAACCGATTTTCACCATTGAGCCCTAATTTTCTTCGTTTCGTTCGTTTAAGCTCCACATGCAATATATTTTTTTTGTTGACGTTATTTTGGTATTAATCATATGTTTAGCATATTTTTTTTTACAAATCTCCAAAAAAAAAATCGCAAAAAATTATATATACTTATAAATAGCGTCGAAACTATTACTCCTAGAATATTGCATTGTTCAGAAGATCGGTGTTAAATTTTCATTTGATGACAAAATATTTGAAATTGGATCACACGCGTTGGAAATATTCCATTTTAAGTAAATGTGTTTTTGTTCATTTATTAAAAAATCAAGTTTTATCCATACCTCGAAAACTGTTCTATTTTAATTTTTTTTATGGCATTTTTGAATTTTGCATAAAATTTCATATTAGAAACATTAGTCGAATTATAAAGTTCATCCCTTTTGATTTATTTTGTAAATTAGTGTTGTTTATTATGTAATCAAATGCAATTAGGTTCAATTTTCGATGGAATGTGATAATGAAACATTTCTTAACACTCAGAGTGAGTAAATTCCTAGAATCACCACTCTCCACCTCTATAGTGCTGTAGCCGTAAGCGATCAGCGAAGCATCGCACAACCACATAAATATTCACATCGTCTGCATAGAACGACCTGCAGTTAGGTGGAAGTATCAGTCCAACCTCGGTGATGAAAATTGAGAACAGCAGGTGTCCCAATTTGCTGCATCGAGGTACGCCCGACGTATTAGTAAAGTAGTTCGATTGAGCTGAGCCGATCTTCACACAGAGTATCCTGTCAGTTAGGTAAGATTTAAACCAACGAACTAAGTTATTTGACACACCAAGTTTGTCTATCTTTGCCAAGGTCACCAGGTCAAAGGCAGCCTTGAGATCCGTGGAAACAACGTCGACCTTAGATCAAGCTTCCATATTCCGAAGACACGAGGAGAAGAAAGGTGCAAGGTTGGTTTAGATCGATCTTCTGGAGTGAAATCCATGTTGTTCAGGAGATATATAATGTCTGCACCTAGCAAACAACAAGTCATTGACGATGATTTCGAATACTTTTGAGCAAGCACAGAGCGATGTGATTCCTCGATAATTTTCGGCATTTTGTTTACCTCCTTTCTTGAAAATCGGAAACATGAACGAAGATTTCCAACGTGTTGGATATTTTCCCTGGCGTAACGAGATATTGAAAAGCTTCAAAAGAGGAATGGTAAGCACTGCAGAGCAACTCTTTAGTACACATGAAGAAATTCCGCCAGGACCAGCCACGTTTGAGAGTTTCAGCTTCCGGATTGCGGATTCAACGAGCTCCAATTTAATCGCAGGAATATTGAAATCGAACGCGTCTCTGGAAGTATCTCTGAGTGCTTCGCTGACTTGCACCAATGCTGGCATGGTGTCATTGAATACTCTTTTGAAGTGCTCAGAAAGGAGATCACATTTGTCCGCTGGTGTACTGGCGATTTTGTCGCCAAGATGAATTTCAACCGGTAGCCCATTAACATTCATTTTTGTATTCACAAATCTAGATGAACAATAGAAAAGGGTCTATCAACATTTGTAAACAAACACTTCTGAGACCTTTTTCTCGAAAGCCGTTGACTACACACGCAAACATACAGAATCGTCGTGTAGGGGAAACTTTCTCCTACATGATGATGGTATTGGTTTGCGTGGGTGGCCTACGCTTTGCGAGGAAATAGGCTCAGACATGTTTGTTTACAAATGTTGATAGGAACTTTTCTATTTTTGATCCAGAAATGACCAGAACAACTTTGGGTTGAGCCGAAGGTTCGATTGGATTCGTTTTGAATAATAATTGTAGAAAAGACGATTGTACATTCGGTATTGGGTACTAGCTGTAGAGAAAATTCGCTTGGTGAATTGATTTCGAGTTTTGCAGCACGAAGAGTCTTCGATCTCACACGTTTCAGTTATCGTAAATGAGCATTAGACCAAGGAACAAAATCTGATATAGCCCGTTACACAACCTCGTCAAAAAATCTACCGCTTCATTGATAGTGGAGTACGAGTCAAGGAACTGACAATTGACTTGGGACAGAGATTGGCTCATAGCCGCAAAACCAGTTCTACAGAAATTCAGGACATGTGGATCAACGATGGGGTCGAGGGCTTCCATTACACTAAATTCGTTGCGTCCCGGTGTAAAAACAGGTGGTTTTATGTCATATCGTGGAGCATCAAATCGTTATCCTTTGTAATTAATTAACGCTGCATTACAACTACTGGTGATGTACCGGTTGTAGGCGTCAGGAATATAGCGGAGGTCTTTCTAAATTTTTGATGATTTGAATATTCCTCAAACTCACGGAACATTATGCCTTCCGGCCATGTCGAAGGGTCAAGCGCGTTTGTCTTCAGGGAAGGGTCCAAACCAATGTTGAATGAGATGAAGGTCATATTGCTTGTATCCCTTCCTTTGGCCACCAGTTTGATAACCTCTAGGTCCTGGGTTAAATCAAGGTGTGCTCGAATCAAAGCCAAAATTTCCTCGTTGGTGACATCAAGACGTATTCGAGACAAATAGATCCAAAATTTATTCACTGGTTGAGCGGTGATTGAAACGGACACTGCATTCTGGTCAACTTGCTAGATATTTGAACGCCTTTTGTTCCAAATCAAGACCGCGAGGTCGTTTGGCAGCTCGAGTTTGACCGATTTGGGACCATTGCCTGATCGTTGGTGATTGCAAACACGGTGTGGGCTTATGCGACAATAGCTTTATTTCCGTTTGTAAGCTACTGATTGCCTCAGTGAGAGACACCAGCGGAGATTTTTCATCAGGCACCTTAGTAATAGAACGGAGATGTGAATTTTCGAATAGCTCATCACATTTATCGCACATCTAAAAAAAGTTTTTGGGATGCGGCGTGAAATAGCCAAAATGTGCCCGTGACACGGGTCCCCCCTTAGCTGAGTCGGTAAAGGCGCAGCTACAAAGCAACACCATGCTGGAGGTGGCTGGGTTCGATTCCCGGTCTGGTCTAGGAATTTTTCGTCAAGGAAAATTTCTCGACTCCCTGGGCATAGCGTATGATTGTACTTGCCACACAATCATACTAATGCAAAAATGGTACTTGGCATCGAAAGCTTTCAATTAATAACTATGGAAGTGCATTTAGAACACTAAGTTGAGAGCAAGTAATAAGCTAATTGAGAAAGCAATAAGCTTAAAAAACCCCCAAAAAAAAAAAAAAAACAAAAAAACAAAAAAAAACACCAAAAAAAAACAACCCCAGTTCGCCCCCAAACGACCAATTATTTCGGACCGCTGATATGTAGTAAACAAATAAAATCGAACACATTGAAAACACAAATTAAACGGTAAAACCGTAAGCGCGAAAAAAAGCACAGCTACCACAATTTTGTTCAATAGACTTCTCGAAGTAAGATGTCACTAATACTGGCGTGCTGCTTTACACGTATAGGATTGATTTGTTTATTGTTTTCAACCACGAGATCAGCTGTCAAAGTGTTCAGGTTGACAGCGGTTTGTTTTTTATTTTCAACCAGCAAAACGATTGTATTAGTGAAACTGCTTACTAATACTAACGGCGGCAGAGAAGTCTATACAAAAAAAAACTTCGAAACCCCCCCACCCTCCCCCACCTCCCCCCACCCGCACCCCTTAAAACACTGACAAATGCCCCCCCCCCCCCCCTTCGGAGGGGCCCCTTATTATTCCCCCCCCCCCACGGACCCAACCAGAACAATTTTTTGCTCAAAATTGATACCGTGTTCCTTCATCAGATTCAGCGAAGTAGAAGCGTAGTGAGCGGATGCAAGATCAGGCCAGTACAGTGGGGGAACGTTGTGTTCACGATACACAGGAACAAGACGCTTTTTTATGCATTCTTTGCGATAAACTTCACCGTTGATGGTCCCAGTGGCGAACACTGGCAAACTTTTTTTTTGGCACATGAGCAAGTAGCCTGCCACACAAGAACTTTTTTGCCGAACTTCTCCGTTCCAATTGTTCTTCTGTCATCAGGCACGTTTTCCCCAACACCCGCATCATAAAACTGCGACCCCGGCAGCGTAGTTGTGTCCAGTTTGCAATATGTTTCGTCATCCATCAAAATGCTACGATTGGGATGCTTTCCTAACATTTTTAATCTTCCGACATCGCTCTTTGGCAGTTCCAGCTGTTCCGCGCTCCGTTTTGTCGTTTTTTGCTTCTTATATGTCCTGATGTTATTTCTCTTTTTAATGCTTTGGACCAGTCCAACGGATACTCCCAGTTTCTTGGCAACCTGTGGGACTGAGTTTTTTTTTCGGATAACAGAAGCTCAACACATTTCTTGGGCTTCAAATGGTGAGTTGACAACTTCGAAGGAGGGTTCGACCGACCTCTCGTCCTTACAAGTTCCTACCTCACGCCTCCACGAGTCATATGATCCCAAAAGACTGCCAGCTGAAACATGGAGACGCTGGTTGACGTAGCCTGTGCAATGTTGTCAATCTGACAATACCGAAGTGAGGGGGTGCAACTGAAGATCGTGTACCCTTAATCATATTGTATATTTTCCATTCTCAATTTATTAATAATTTCAGCACGCTTTAGAATCATCGGCATCCAAGGCTCTCAAATAATAACTGTGGAAGTGCATTTAGAACACTAAGTTGAGAGCAAGCAATAAGCAATTTGTGAAAGCTAAATTGAAATGCTAAATATAATAACGCCTAAGAATCATCTTTGCATTCAAAAATCATGTAAGAGCCAATTTGTTTTTCAGCATTTCAGCATAACATTTAATTTAAAATTGCACTTCTGAACTTCAACTACTATATTCATAAAAGACTGGCATTTGCTTATAAGCAATGTTGAATTATATTTTAATATTGTGTTTGGTGGTATTATGGTAAGATGCGCCATTTATTTCAGAAATCATCAAACCGGACTCTTCGATCACTCCAATTGCTATCTTAGAGATGTTACTAGAAAGTATAAAGAAAAAATATTACAACATATCTTATAAAATACCTTTAAATATTTTATCTTTGATATTTGAAATGATCTATTCTGTTTTCAGCTTTTCCAGGACTAGTCAGATATTAAAACACATCTATTTTTGTTTTTTTTTCAGTTACAATCCATTGGATGTATCATTCAAGTTTGAAATTTGAATAAATTAGCATTTAGCGCAATAAGCTTATTACTTGCTCTCAACTTAGTATGCCAAATGCACTTCCACGGTAATTAATTAAGAGCTTTTGATGCCAGGTACCATTTTTGCATTAGTATGATTGTGTGGCAAGAACAATCACACCCTATGCCCAGGGAGTCGAGAAATTTTCCTTAACGAAAAATTCGTAGGCCAGACCGGTAATCGAACCCGGCCACCTCCAACATGGTGTTGCTTTATAGCCGCGCCTTTACCGACTGAGCATAGGGAGGCCCTCCCCCCAGACAGTCCCTCGTAGTACTTTTGAATAATCAAAACTCTAGTGTCCTTGTCAATTTGCTTCATTTTTCTAAACTCAAACTGTTTCAATTAAGATATAAAATGACAGTCGTCTGTCAGTGTATTAAATAACACGATGAGACGAATTCAAAATGGAGTAAAGCTTCTGCTTTTTATCGCATTACAAAAGTGTTCTCTTTATAAAATGAACAGTCCTTATACGGTCCGTTGTTGCACTTCACCAGCCTCGCGGCAGCCAAGGATGCACCACAGGTCGCCTTCCACTTGATTAATCCACGTTGCTCGTTTGGCACCTCTGAATCTAGTGCCAGTCCAATGACTTCTCGAAAACCATTTTCACCGGGCTGCAGGTCGTCGTTCTAACGACGGGTCCAGCCTACCATAGTCGACCTACTTGTGTGATGTGGACGGTACGTCTTATCGGTATGACTTCCTGAAAATTCTACCAGTCGTGTCAGTCTCCGTTGTCACACCTTCCAAAGAGAAGTTAAACAGCAAACAAGGTGGTTCATCAACTTGCCGTAAAGTCCTTGGCGATTAGAAAGATCTCTAAAGTCTCCCAGATACTCAAACGACGCACGCCACCAGATCCATTTCCAATCGTGTCAGTTTATCTGGTAAACATATTTGAGCATGAAGGCTGACTAAAAGTAAACTGGTACGCACAAAAAGACCTGTAATTCGTGATTCAATAAGTTTAAAAAGTCCATTAAAGATTGTTTTACAGTACTTTTAGTAGAAAATCAAAGTTACAGCATTAGATGGTTACATTTCTCCAGTTCGAAAGAAATCTCGATGGAGGCCCCTCTTGATGGAGTCTATCAGCACCCGCACAGTGAAAACGGACACGGAATCAGCGCATTTACTCCATTTTGCCCGCATTTGCTGAATGTCTTTGACTGCCCTGCCACTTCGTTGAAGTCTCTGCTTTGAAATTGCCCAGTATTTTTCGATTGGTCGAGATTCCGCACAATTCGGAGGATTCATTAGCTTGGGGACAAAATCGATCTTGTTGGCAGCATACCAATCTAGAACCACCTTGGAATAGTGGCAGCTGGCCAAACCGGGCCAAAAGATGACTTTGCCTCTATGCTTGCGGAATAATGGCAATACACGCTTTTCAGACATTCTTCGATGTAAACTTGGGATGCCATCGTCGAGGATGTGACGAATGGTTCCGTTTTCGGGCCATAGCTCGCTCGCCAAATCATGGCCTTCTTCGCGAACTTGTCGGCAAACACGAACTTCGACTAACAACGAATCTTCCCGGCACATCCCAACATACAGTCGCAATGTAAAACTTTTGACGGGGAAACCAACAATCAATATGCAACTAGCGATTTGAAATTGGTTCACTGTTGTAGAACCCCTTGGTCCAAAGTACACCTTGAAGCCAGCACCTAACTTTACATATTTGCGCCTTTGTTTTGATTTGCTGTGTTATTTTGACAGAATATTTGAGAGTGTGTTCGTGTGAGTTCATTATTAGGGGCGTATTATTAAGCTTGGGACCGATGTGCTAGTACTGACTGAGCCAAGAAAAAAGTCTATTTGTTCGGGACCTACTGGTCTTAGAGTTAGTCTATGGGGAAACTGCTTAAAATCGAGTTTGACGTACTAGGTCGTACTAGAGCCTTGCACGCTTTTTGGCCACGGAATTCTGCTTCATGTGCCGGTTCGGATGTTTACAGGCTTTGTGTGACTTGTATCCTTCCCTGGCAAGGATGTTCCACACCTTTTGAAAGTTGGCGTTGTACATTCTGGCCACATCTCAGATCGAAAGACCGGGGTTGGCTTCAACGTACCTCAACACCTTGCTGCGCAGCTGATGATCCCTGGTTCCAGTTTGTTTTCGTAGGTCTGCTAATTCCTTTCCACACTCAGGGTTGCCTTGTAGATTTTGAGCACTCGACAAAACTTTTGTTTTCGGCATCTTCAGCACTTTAGCCAGCTTCGAACCGGACCACTCCGGAAATTTGAGGTTTTTGTGCACAATATTTTATCTGCTTTCGAGTTCCATCTGACCAATTTACTTTTAGTCAGCTTTTAGTCTGACATAGCTGGTCGCGATCGATTGTGTTGTAAGCTGATTTGAAATCAACGAATAGATGATGTGGGGGCAAGTTATACTCTTGTTATTTTCTTCAATATTTGCCAAATCGCGAATACTTCTGTGTAGGCATCCCGCTTTGTATTGTCCTACGAACTCATTATCAATTGATGGCAGCCGGCGGCATAAGATTTGGTGGCATAACGTAGTTTGAAAGCGGCTTTTCTCATCGTGCTTGCGTTATAGTTGAACTAATCCAGCTTATTACGATACGTTCCACTCAATACTCCGGTAAATACTCTTCCTACCAAATATTGGTAATTGCCCAGTACAGCAGTGCTTCACATCATAAGTACAGGAAACACACAATATTAATACGGAGCAGAACAATTGGTATTGACCCAGGTGACAAAAACAGACTAACGACTGGAAACTCAACATGGAACATGGAATTGTAAGTCTTTCAATTTCTTGGGAAATACCTGAATTCTTTTCGACTTATTAAGGCCGAGAGTTCAACATAGTAGGGCTCCAGGAGGTTTGCTGGAAAGGATCGACGATACATGCACTGATAAAAAATACGTATAGGGATGGGTATACCAACAATCAATAGGAAACTAGCGATTTTAAATTGGCTCGCTGCTTTAGAACCCCTTGATCCCAAGTAAACCTTACACCTTTCACCTTGTAATACATTCAGAGGCTGGATTGTCAAGAAGAAAAAGGCTATAGTTTTCGGCTCAGGAAGTACCAGCGCTTCTGGTTAAAATAAGCCAAATGAATCACCCCTAAAAACTTAACTCCCAGCAAACAACCCCTTAAATATTTTGTCGAAACAACGCAGCAAATCGAAACAAAAACAAAGATTCTAGTACCGAAGATCGCAAAAATGTCTTGCGAGGTGCAAGGTGGTCAGCAGTTCAGGACAGCAGTGAACCAATTTTAAATCGCTAGCTTTCAATTGATCGTTGGTAAACATTATCAAATACACTGTCAACAGAAATATTAAATACACAAATTAACCCAATATTGAAGTTTAAACAATTTACATTTTTCCATGCCGCACCCTGCATTTGATCATTGAACAAGTAGTCTGATTATTGCTCTCAATCCTGGCCTGATACAAATGTGTCCATCGCGGTATGATTTGAGGCGGAATGAGGAATGATAAAATATCTTTTGAGGAGAGGCTAACATTCTACATGTTTTGGAGCAACGGATCATTTTTTAATACTTGTAAACTTTGAAATTGAACATCTTCTGAATGAAGCATATTATTCTTCTCGACAAGTAGTGTAATGTAAAATATATTAAATAAGCAGAGGTAATGAAATAGGTCTGATTTGGTTTAGTGTTGCAGTGCAAGCAACAATCAATGTGCAAGTAGTGATTTGAAATTGGTTCACTGTTGTAGAACCCCTAGTTCCGAAGTACACCTTGCAGGCTGCACCTTGTCATGCAATCTTGCGCTGTTGAGTAGCTTTTGGTACAAGTATCTTTGGCTTTGTTTTGATTCGCTGTGTTATTTTGACCCAATATTTGAGAGTGTATTGGTGTGAGTTACGGTCTGAGGGGTGAATCATTAAGCTTAGGACCGAGCTTAGGACCGGTGTGCTAGTACTTCCTGAGCCAAAAAAAATATTCATTTTCTTCATGACTATCCTCCCGCTGGTACAAGTGAAGAAAATGTTATTGATTATAAATCTAAGATGATAATGATGAATTTGATTTTAAAACATAATTTTATTCAACCATTACAACCATGTTAATATATTTACATTCTAGTAGATAATATGTTTTTAATTTGTTCATCGTGTTCCGGTCAGCATTAGTTATCCCTCTGCAAATAAAAATGATATCATTATAAACTACAAGGTACAGCCAAATTGGGTTGTTCGAAATTATGACGTAGGACTACGCTACTAAGTGTAAGCCATTTCGATTGTGCAATGCAATATTCTTTGAATTAATATACTTTTTAAGACATAGTTTAACATTTTTTTTTAATAGTATGAAGCTCAAAATCTTCAATGTTCTTCATTGTAATCGATGCGTAGAAATATTTCCGATCGATTTAGGTAAAAAATTTGAAAATATTTCGAGAACCAACTGAGATATTAACGCTCAAAACATGACCACTTTTCGTGACGGTCGCTTTTCAATTATTTTTTAAGTTGTACCTCAGTATAGAAAACAAAGACGTAGTCCTACGTCAAAAGAAGATTAATTCATTGCCATTTATCACAACATCATACTTCAACTAAAGTCTTCACAAGCATGGTCGAGGCCACGCCAAGTCCAAACATCAAAGCATACGGAAGACATTTCAACGAAAAGCCTTGGCGCTTCTTCAATAACATTGTCAGCAAAGAGAGCTTGCTGTCCGAATATGGTGGATATCGTGAGCTGAAATAGACCATAATTAGTTGTTATTATTGAATTTACTGTATAATCTGACGGAGGGAAAAACTCACGAAGCCAACTTTTCACCCACAGGACTGAAATTCTTCACCAGACACGATTTCTTGTGGGTAAATGTATCGAATCCATACTTTCCGTGATATGCTCCCATACCACTTGGACCAACACCACCAAACGGTAGGGATTCAACTGAAAATAATAGAAGTGATGAATATAAAGATTAATTAAATGATCAGATAAAATATATTACGATATGGAAGAACCAAGGTAACGCAAAAGTGAGGTTCAACGTCGTAGATGGCGCTTGTTAAAAATGGTTTTTCGAGCTGCCTAAGCAAAGTAATTGGTGATAAAATGATACGAAAATCGACGATAACGACGATACTGACCAATTCCATACAGTTTGAAAAATAGCTAGAAAGTGATTATCGATTTCAGTTTTAGATACTACGATGTTTAACCTCACTTTAGCTTTACTTGGATTTCTCACTAGCATTAGCACAGATTCCACACTGCCCTTATACGCATAATTGTCCCATGTTTTATGGGGTTTCCTACATACATGCGACAGTTATACTTATAACGGCAGCACAGTAAATAAATGATTGAATGGCTTTCAGTGCTTTAATTTTGCATATTTGTATGAAGATTATCCTGAGATGTCGTGAAATTTCCGAATCCAAAAAAATCATGAATTGGACTGGAAATCAATCGTTCTTATTTGAAGTGCTACACACTTTGAAATTATTACTATTACTTTGAATGTAATTCGCCTTGGATAAAAATCCAGATCGTAAACAAAGGTTTCATGTAAAATTATGTATTCCGGAACCGAGACAAACGCAACTTGACAACAAGTAGGTTGATGGTAGGATCAAATTGATTCTCTCGTCTCTTTTAACTTATTCTTGCATCCTTGTGGAAACTTGCATGTGCCGGTCTCAGAGCATTTAAATTTACATGCCTTTTTGGCAGCGTGTGGATATGACTTATTGGAGGAACTTACCCTGCTTTATAGATGTGAATTTTTGCGAAACTATTTCGTATAGTAAATAATTTCTTATAATCGACTTCTTTTTTTTTTTGTAAATAAGGTCTCAGTCGGTAATGAAATTGCATTAAGAACACTAAGTTGACAGCAGGAAATAAGCTAGTTGTGATAACCAACAAGCTTGGCATGCCAAGACCGAAAACTGTTTGGGAAGATTTAGAGAGATACGTGGAAGCAGCCATTCTTGCAGCGAGAGCTCTGAGCCAATCGAGCATACTTTGTTTAGTGACAAATGTTATCAGCCACAGTGCACAAAATCATCGCCGTTGCCAAATCGTCGGATCAAATCAAGTAGGAACGTTACTCTTACATTGCGCAATTCAATCAGTTTAGGGGGTTGGGGAGTTTTAAAAACGCGCCTTCGCCAGAAAGATGCCATATCTCCACAATTCGATAAAAAATTTTTTTAGGGGCCCCCAAGACAAACATAAACAAAGGGTTTTTCCGTTAATTTTTCTTTGCACAAAGGCTACCCATGTAAGCCTCCAACTCCATCGGATAGGCGAGCACTTCCTCTTCGAAATAGCCGTGGTGGATTGATTAGGCGAGTATTCAATGACGAGATATTCGCGGAAAAAGCCATTGTTTACGTTTGTCAGTTAGGCCCTAATGAAAAATCTGTGTCGAATTGGCATGCACGTTAGAACAAACAGAGAGTAGTTTTTTTTCACAGTATGGTATTTGATAGATGACGTTTGTGCTACCGACGTTCCACGCTAAGGCTTAAGCTATTACCAACAATCAATATGCGACTAGCGATTTGAAATTGGTTCACTGTTGTAGAACCCCTTGGTCCGAGGTACACCTTGAAGCCAGCACCTTGCTATACATATTTGCGCCTTTGTTTTGGTTTGCTGTGTTATTTTGACAGAATATTTGAGTGTGTGTTCGTGTGAGGTCATTATTAGGGGCGTATTGTTAAGCTTGGGACCGAGCTTGGGACCGATGTGCTAGTACTGACTGAGCCAAGAAAAAAATCTATTTGTTCTGGACCTACTGGTCTTAGAGTTAGTCTATGCTATTACTAAGGCTAAGGTTTAAGTAATTATTTAAATAACTAGTTCAAATAAATAATAAATTAATTATTTAAATTATTAATTTATATAATTGAAATAGTTTAAATAATTTGTTTTGAAAAACAAAAGATGTGCTAACACTACCCATTTTTTTATTACTTTGATAGGCCAATATTGCTTCATCAGACGTTTCAATTTGTTTTCGGGACAAACGCTTCCTTCCCCCCCTCTTTTTTCCATTTTTTTTTTTCCCTCCCCCCCCTTACTCTGACAAATTAATAGTAGGTCCAATAGTTTGGAAATAAGAATGGGTGCAAAATCTATGATGAAATCTCAATAGTTTGTGCCTCCAAAGATATTATGTTACCTGCAAAGTGTCCCATGGTATCGTTGACGCAAATTCCACCACATGAGGTATTTGAAATAATTAGATTGGTGTCGGCCTCGTTCTTGCTGAATATATACATTGCCAGAGGTTTGTCCCTAAAATGATTGTGCGAAGAAAATAGAGTATAGAGATTAGAATTGAATAGTGATGGTCAAACTAAATGACTGATTAGGTTACACTTGGTCATGGCAATGAATATTCGTTATATAAATAACAATCACCTACAGATTAGTAAATAAGTGAACTTCTAATATGGAAATAAATTGTTAGTAAGACCAACTCAACTTACCTAGAGTTTATCAATTCGATGGCTTCATGAGCATTCTCAACATTGATAATTGGAAGAATGGGTCCAAATATTTCGTCCTGCATTACCGGATCATTGTTCTTGACATCTACAACAATCGTAGGGGCAATATACTTGTCGTCCGCATTCGTATCTCCTCCAATTGCTATGTTTGCATTCTTAAGCATGCTACTTAAGCGTCTGTAAAAACATGATACAGAATGAGAGTGACAAAATGTTTCAATTTATCGTTGACGCTAACTTACTGGAAATGTTGTGCATTGATGATACGACTCAAATCCGGACTCTGCCTGGGATTATCTCCATACCATTCCTTCAAAACAGAGCGTGCCTCCTCTAGGAATTTCATTTGGATTTCTTTGGTACAAAGGACATAGTCTGGTGCAATGCAGGTTTGACCAGCATTCACAAATTTTCCCCACAAGATTCGTTTAGTGGCGATGGGAATGTTTGCCGTCTTGTCAATATAGCAAGGACTCTTTCCTCCCAGCTCGAGCGTACAAGGTGTCAAGTTCTCTGAGCAAGCTTGATGAACTATCTTTCCCACTCGACCAGATCCAGTGTAAAATACATGGTCAAACTTTTGTTTTAACAACTCTGTAGTTTCCTTCACTCCTCCTTCAACTACTTGATAGCATTCCTGTTAAGATTATGAGCTTAGTTAATATTTCTGTTTTGTCAAGACTCCCACTCCTTGAATGCTCTACCTGATCCAAATACTTTGGAATAGTTTCAGCGATGAACTTCGAGGTGGCTGGTGCAACTTCGCTAGGCTTGATCAATACACAGTTTCCAGCCGCCATGGCTGATGCTACCGGAACTAGCGTAACTTGCAGCGGGTAATTCCAAGCTCCAATGACCAATACTACTCCATATGGGTCATTATATATCGTTACAGTGTCCATCATGTTTACGAAAGTCTTCTTTGGTTTTTCTGGCTTTGCCCATTCCCGCAGGTTAAATATGATGCTACGTACATCGTTGATCATGTAGTCAATCTCCATCAGATAGGCTTCTTGTTTGTGTTTTCGCAAATCCTGTGCCAGAGCTTGAGCCATTTTGTCATGGTTTTCCTCGTACATACGCAGCAAGTTCTTGAGTTGTTTCTCCCTTTACGTGAATAATATTATTTAAATGGCTTATTTTAAGATGTTTGTTATAAAGTCATTAAGAATATGTGGGTGTTTACCTGAAATCCACATTTTTAGTTTTTCCACTAGCGAAAGCTGTGTGAAGTTTTTGTACAGTCTGAAACCGAATTTGTGTAAAAATTAATGAATTAGGGTTTAGAAGCTAATTTAAAATAAATGGATCGGAATAAATGCAAATGCAGCAAAGATATGGGCTTAGCTCTGTGAATGCAATATAATAGAGAACTTTATACAACAAGTAATACTTACATCTGCTATGCTCATGTTGTTCACGGTTTGATTGGCTAAAATGATAAAATGCATAATTAAAAGATACATTTGGTAAGATATATTTAACATGATAATGTACTCTTAACATAATCTAGGATCAGAACAAAAAGTGCATATAAATGTGAGTTTTAGGATATATTTTTCAACCGTTTGATTTACGCATGGCGCAAAACATATGATACCGGTGCCAAAATCGAATAGTTTTCAAACAATGTTTTGACCATATGCCTGGGACCAGAAGACCGATTTAAACGTAATTCATAAGAGTTCATCAGGATTGGAAATATTAAACCTTTCATTTCGCTGTTGTTGCGTTTCTCTTCTTTCTTAACATTTCGAGCTTATTGTTTTTTTTTAAATTTTGCTTAATAATTGCCCTCAACTTAGTGTTGTAATTGCACTTCAACAGTTATTTTTTAAAAGCTTTCGATACCAACACCATGTTGTATTTCCATCGAAATTATAACGGTAGTACGATTGGATAGATTTTGAATTCTATTTTCGATGTATTTATTTAGAGCAATACGCCTTTTTGAGTTACTTATCGAGAGTTGTCAATTACTGGAACGATCTGAAACAGAACCAAAAACATAAACAAAAACGAAAATAACCGAGGCAAGGACAGTCCAGCGCGAACAAACGATACGTACGGCCGTGTTTTTCGCTCTCTCGATATGAAGTTTTTCCCCCGTTTTTTTCCCCTCGTCCGATTTCTCGCGTGCTGCTGTGCTTGTTAATTTATTAGTGGTAGCAAGCCAGAAGGAAGCGCTGCAAAGTTGTGCAAGCTTTCTCGCTCGACCCTCGCAATGGGTTGAAAAAAATCAACACGTGGTCACATCCTGAAGCCATACCGAAACCGAGCAGTTGCAAGCGTCGTTGGCATGAAGACACCGGTACATCGGACCCCAACGCCCGTTTACTAGCGAGCAATCGGTTTGCTGCGCTCCCGGTACAGGAGATACAAAAAAAAGGTGAAGATCCCGCCGCTACTCACCACGTCAAGAGCCATCGCTGTACTTAGGACCGAGCTTGCAGCGATTAAAGTTAATCTACTAGACAAGCTGTGCAGTACGGGCACAAAAATCATGTGCTCAACGGAAACTGACTACCGTGTTTTTGGAGCTCACCTAGTCGCAAAGCGATACGAGTTTTATACACACGGTGCACCCGGAAGCAAGCCGCTGAAGGTGATTCTACGTGGCCTTCCGGAATTCACTCCGGAGGAAATAATCACTGACCTGCAAGCGGCCGCTCTACAACCAGTGAAGGTGTTCCCCATCAGACGACAACAACAGCAGGAAAATCATCGGGACCAACTCTATCTGGTCCACCTGGAGAAGGATTTCGTCAAGATGGCGGAACTGATGAAAACACGGGCCCTCTTGAACATCATTGTCGAGTGGGACCGGTATCGCCTGAGGCAGCACGACGTGACGCAATGTGGCAACTGCCTTGTTTTCGGCCATGGAACCCGAAACTGCCACATGAAACCGCGGTGTGGCAAATGTGCAGGAACACACGCCAACAAGGATTGTGCACCGATGGACGAAGGTGCTCCTCCAAAGTGCGTCAACTGTGGTTCAAATCATGAAGGCAGCAATTGAACGTGTCCCAAACGTGCGGAGTTTCTGACGATCCGCTAGCAGGCGTCCACCAAGTCCCGGCCTAGCCAACGTCGTCCTCCTCCTCAGATGCACGAGGAAAATTTTCCAACGGCCCGGTACCAAGTGCCATATCTAGCGCCGTTGCAATTAAATCACCGCCATGCTAACCATCCTTCAGCCCCCATTCAGCAACGATTCGCGGCAGCCGCCCCCACACTCACGCTGAATCTTTCTCAAGGTGGGTGCAATCCATGTTGCAGAACATCCACGCAACCACCCGCCGACGGACAGCTCGACGACTCGGAGCAAATGGAGGAGTTCGTTCAAGAACTCAACCGCCAACTACGTTCCTGCCACTCGAAGGAAGGACAGCTCATAGCCGCCACATCCGTGACGATGAAATTCCTGTTCAAACATGGACCATAAACGCACCATCAGCATCCTAAATTGGAATGCTTGTTCCATCCGGAACAAAATCCTGGTATTCGGTGACTTCCTCAACAGGAAGAATATCTTCATTTCCATCATCATCACGCACCTCAAGTCTGAATTTAGCGTCTCCATCCCAGGCTACCCGTTTGTGTGACTTGATCGTTGCGGCTTTGATGGAGGAGGAGATGCGATCTCCCTGCGCAACAACATCAACTGCCACATGCTTCCGAGCTTCCAGCTGCAGTTTATCGAAGCCAACGGAGTTTAGGTCGAATCTGCCGTCGGCCCTATCACCACCATCGCGGCCTATTGTCCCAAGCAAGCCAGCGCCGTCAACGGAACAACAACAGTCCTACGGAATGGCGAAACACGAAACCTGGGGGAATACCCGGCGTAACCGAAACGGCATCATTCTACAGAAGGACCAGGAAGAGGGCCATTACACCATCCTGGGCCAGAATACTACCACCCGGTTGAGCAGATCCAGGACCCACTCAACAATCGACATCTTCCTCACCAACATGGGGAACAACATCGCCCAGCCGGTCGTGCAGCTCAGCTCGGACCACTATTCGGTGAAGGCCGATGTTGGTTCCTCGTCAACCAACATCGTATCACCAGACGAAACTACCATCGCGCCAGATGGG
Source organism: Aedes koreicus (assembly GCA_024533555.2). Taxonomy (NCBI): domain Eukaryota; kingdom Metazoa; phylum Arthropoda; class Insecta; order Diptera; family Culicidae; genus Aedes; species Aedes koreicus. Next base: position 116,840 of record JAHHFK020001928.1, on the reverse strand, counting down.
AGAGGTTCCGACGACACGTTGACGACAACATCGATTTCGACATGCATCTTGAGTCGGTTGATGACATCGAACGGCAGCTGTAGAGCATCGAGCAAGCGATCTCCCAGATCCGGGAGCAACATGTCCCAGTGATAGATCAGGTGAGCAACTCTGTACTTATTGATAGACTCACAAAAGATTTGATAGAATTGCGCAACGCCACACGAAGGCAGCGAACTGACAAGCATTATTAAGGCCAGAATGGTGGACCTCAGAAATAAAAATTTTGCTGACAAGATCCGCTCTCTCCCAGATTGTGCTAAGCCGTTTTGGAAGTTGACAAAAAATTTAAAAACTAAACCAAGGCCCATTCCACCGTTAATCCCACTAGTCAGCAATGGTTCCAAGGATCGCTTGATAACTCCTGCAGAGAAGGCTGCTGAGATAGGTCAACACTTCGTCAGCTCCCACAATCTCGGACAAAACATCGTCAGTCCGCACGAAGCTGCCGTTAGCAAGCTTGCAAACAACATCCATCTAAGCCCCAACGACTTCTCAGAAGAGTTGGAGATCTCAGCTGACGAATTGTTGACCTATATCAAAACGTCTAAGAACATGAAGGCCCCAAGTTTCGACAACATCATGAACTTGGAGCTCAAGCAATAGAGCCCCCAGTTCTACGATCATCTGGCGTTAATTTTCAACCAATGTCTGTGACTTAGCTACTTCTCCTTGTGTTGGAAGTCAGCCAAAGTCATCCCCATCCAGAAACCTGGGAAAGATCCTTCCTCTTTCAAGAGCTATAGACCAATCAGCCTTCTCTCAGAATTATCTAAGCTGTTTGAGAAAGCGATCTACAGTCGGCTTCTCTCATCTGCCGACGAGCTCAACATCTTGCTCGACGAACAATTTGGCTTCCGTCGTGGTTGTTCAACAATTCCTCAACTTAATCGAGTCATTAACATCCTTAGACGGAACACGTCTGTAGCTAAATCATCTGCCATGGCACTTCTCGGCATCGAGAAGGCCTTTGATAACGTGTGGCATGATGACCTGGTGTACAAGATAAAACGATACAATCTTCCCATCTTCCTGGTGAAGATAATTAGAAATTATTTGTCGGACAGGACATTCCGTGTTTCGCTGCATGGTACAGTTTCCGATGCGCAAGAGATCTCAAACGGCGTTCCACAGAGAAGTATACTAGGTCCACTTATGTTCAACCTTTTCACCTCGGACCCCCGCTCCCTGAAAATGGATCTCTGTCGGTGTCTGCCGATGATACTGCAGTCGTCAACAATGGTAGGGTAACAAGAGCGCTTACCGCGAAACTGCAACGAAGCCTGAATGTCTGTAACATGAGACCATGTCCCATCAAATTAAATATCCTAAAAATTGTATTTGTTTGCATGTTAGGAGTTAGGGTTAGAAATTATATTATTTATAAAAATTCGCCCATTCACGTGCCGTCCGCTACCAAACTGCTCGACTGCACTCGAGCACCCTCTTCCACCCACTCTCATGGGTTGGTCACCGTGGGTAAGAGGAAATGCTCTCGGCCGATAGCGAGAGAGCGAGAGGATAAATAGGCCGCCTGCCCCATGGTGGGGGCTCTTTAGTATATGAGAGATAAAAGTGTTCGAACGCGCAGAAAATCAGTCAAGTGTTGGAAAAAAAAATTATAGATTGGCTTCGCGAGTGAAGTGTGGCCAGTGGAAGAGGCTAATCGACTAGCCGGCCCAAAGAAAAATCAGGGTTCGGAAGTGCGGGAATCGAAGTTCAGGGACCATCATCCCAAATCCCTCACGCGGCGCCAGTGTCAGTTGCCTTCGAACCGGTCCCCAATCCCCTCCGATAGATAGTGTGTCTCGACCGCGTGGGATTGGGGTTACGCGTGTGTCCGACGGTCGTGTAGTAGCCGAAGGAGTGAAGTTGTGCCTCCTTCGTGCTCCTAGCGTGTGGCCGTGGATCCCGGTCCTGAAGCGGCCACTAGAACGGCCCCGCTAGTGCCCGCGAAATTCTAATGAAAAACTCCGAAAAGTGTGCCCCGACCAAAAAAAAAAACTTATTCCGCGTGCGTTGGAATCGAAATCCCGAAGGAAGTCCAAACCCTCCGTGCTAACTTCAACCCCGGCAACGACGCTGCATCCAGCGACGGCGCGGGCCAGCGTAACTCCCCAGACGACAGAGCAGGCAGCCCCTGTGGGTCTTTTAAGGTAAGTTGCATTACCCTCATTGTTATATGTCCTGTCAGAATACTTCACCGAATGGAAGATCTGTATCAACGCAGCGAAGACCCAGGTCATCCTCTTCCCACACTCCAATTCTCCCAGATTTGTTTTGCCTGAAGATTGTAAAATAAGCCTGAACAACACAAGGTAGAATGGACCAATTCAGCTGTCTACCTTGCCGTTTCCCTAGACAGCAATTCGATTTTAGATTACATATCATCAATTCATGTCCCTTCAACTGTTCTAACAGTACAAGTGAAGTGGTGAATCAATTTGGAAGTCATTTGCAAAAACAAAAATTCCTATTGCTATTGCTTGTGGTTGAAGGTAATTGAAAGCAAGTACTTGCCGTTTTTTTTATTTTTACTAATTCAATTCGATTTTTGTTTGCTTTTAAACTATTAGTAATAAAACTGAACGTATAAGAATAATACGATCAGTGCTCTATCAGAAATCTACGTGACTGTCACATTTGCTCTTATCCTATTTATATCTTTTCGATTTTGTCCAGAGTCCAACGTTGATATGATTTTTCAGTTCATCTCTTAAGTATTCTTACACCGGCGTCATTAATCGCAAGCGGTCTTATCATTTTGCTCGTGATTGTGATAACCAAGAATTGCTGTTTGCTTTCTTCATGTACATTATACTATCCGTATGAAATTCAATTCGTTGTGTTTGGCTCATGATTAAGTGGCATTTATGACTGCAGCCGCACTAAATTGTAGTTTCTTCTACTTATTAATAGATAAAATATATGAGAGACTTACCTCAACTTTTAAAAAGAATTATTGCATGAATTTATGGAACTAACTGTTACTGCTATTACAGCCAAAACAATACTGAGTGTGACTTCAATTTAATCGATCAGCGTTAATCTTCAAAGAGAATGCAGTAAACATTTTGCCGTAAAAATGTCTGTCAGTGTGCGATAAGCTTGCTGATATGAGCCAACGTTTTGTTGTTAGCCTATGGTACAGCACGCTTTTTTGAACAGCGCAGGCGCAAATTACAGCTCTGTTCAGATGTCTTAGTCAATCGATAAAGATATAAATATTTCAATACAATGTACAAAAAAACGTGTCTCATAAGTACAGGTCTAAGGTTTTTAACACGAGATAACAACACGATAGCAGCCTCCCTATCATTAACAAATACTTGTTAACACAGTAAGCATTGGATTTGTATCCCCTCAATAAATCATTCTTTGTTAGTCACTACACCTGGTCAGATGCTTTTTTATTCTATTAGGTTATGGGCCCAGGATAGCTCTTTGCGACTGGTGTAGCCTAGCAACCGGCCAAACAACAAGCCGAAAAGTGAAAAATTTTCTTCCTCAAGAAGTCTGCAAGATATTTTTCTGAAGTATGTCCGTGAGAAGATCTGGAAAAGGTTTCCTGCCACCACCAGCAGCTCAAGATGGATTTCCGGTTGAGGACGGACTACCGCCAAACGGTCCTGCTCAAGCTATCGGTTTCGGCGGCCAAAGGGAATTGGCCCCCGGGGGAGAAACCAGGAAGCAAGAATGTTCGATCAGCGAGTTCCGTTCAGCAGTGCGTCTCATCAATCCCAGGAGAAGCTGAAGGGCCGTGACGACTACGCGGCGTGGGCGTTCGGAATGCGGATGGTAATGACCAAGGAGGGAACCTGGCGAGCTGTGAATTCCCCGGACGTCCAAAATGCCCGAACAGCCAAAGAAGCTTGGCACAGCCTTCGGACCGCCTTCCAGGACAGTGGGAAGTATCGGAAGATTAGCCTGCTGCGGAAGCTGATGCGGTTGGAGCTCGAAGACTGTTCTTCCGTGGAGGAGTATATGGATGAAATTTTGACCACAAGCCAGAAGCTGCAGGAGTTCGGTTTCCCCCTCAACGATGAATGGATGTCGCTGATTCTCATGATGGGGCTGCCGAAGCGATACGAGCCGATGGTCATGCGAATGGACGCTTCTGGTATCAAGTGTACGGCAGACTGGGTGAAGTCGAAGATTCTCCAGGACGTGACGATCGAGCTCGGCACCAGAGCTGGCGGTTCAAGCGGGGCACTAGCGACTACTGGTCCGAAGCAAAGTAGCAGGAAGAAGGACAAGTCGGTCATGAGGTGCTTCAAGTGCGAGAAGCTTGGGCACTACGCGTCGGAGTGTCCACAAAAGTCAACGACCAAGAACGAGAAGAATTCCCGGAGCATGAAAAAGAAGGCACTCTTGGCGTGTAAGAAGTGGAACTCCCTGGACGAGTGGATACTGGACTCTGGAGCCGGAGATCATATGTGCAGAGACGAGAGTGTTCTGGTTGGCGTCAAACAGGTGTCACAGTCCATCTTTGTTGCAGACGCTTCCGAGATACCGGTTGTGGCCACGGGGAACGTCGAGCTGGATGCTGATGTGGAAGGTGAATGTTGTAGTCTAGATGTTTCTAACGTGCTCTGTGTTCCAGACCTCGTAGTAAATCTCCTTTCTGTAAGTCGCATCTGCAAGAAGGGCTATTGTGCAATTTCTCGATGGAATCGTGTGTGATCAAGGACGAATCGATGGGAAAAGTCATCGCCACAGGCCGCGAGAAGGACGGCCTCTATCAACTGAACCAGGTTGGTCAACCAAGTTCGTGTGTGGCACGTCCAGCCACCAGTCTGGATATTTGGCATCGGCGATTGGGACATCTTAACATGGACAGCGTGAAGCGATTACCTGGCATGGTGGTCGGCATGGACATCTCAAGCGGGACGATGTCACCCTGTGTACCTTGGATCGAGGTGAAGCATCAGAAGTTACCGTTCAAATCCGGTGGCACGAGGGCAAACGATCTTCTCGAGGTCGTACATTCGGACGTGTGTGGAGCAATGGAAAAGCCTTCCCTTGGCGGGACCTTTATTGATGATTCGAGCAGGATGACCTTCGTCTATTTTCTGAAGGCCAAGAAGGATGTGTTCGAGGCGTTCAAGGAGTTCAAAGCCTACTCCGAAACCCAAACTGGGAAGATCCTGAAGTGTCTGCGAACCGACAATGGCGGCGAATATACCGGTAAGCAATTCGAGGACTTTCTCAAGGCGAATGGTATTCTTCACGAGACGACGGTGCCTCACAATCCGGAGCAAAATGGGTTGGCTGAGCGCATGAACCGGACTATTCAGGAGCGAGCGAGAAGTCTGATGTTTGGCGGCAAGTTGGACAAACGATTTTGGGCCGAAGCGGCGTCGACAGCCGTTCACTTAATCAACCGGTCACCGACGAAGGGCATCTCCGTCACCCCTTTCGAGAAGTTTACGGGACGGAAACCGGATCTGTCGAATCTACGAATCTTTGGGTCAAGAGCGATGGCTTACCTGCCGAAGGTAAAGCGTGCGAAGTGGGACCCCAAGTCAGAGCCGTGTATCCTGATTGGCTACTCGGAGTGCTCCAAGGCCTATCGAATGTTCAACCTAAAGAACAATCAAGTTTTCGAAAGTCGGGATGTAGTAATACTGGATGAGCGTCAGGTAGTGGAGGTTCCGGTACCGGAAGAGACCGATTCGACCGTCGAACCGATGGTTTTTACAAGAGTTGATCAGCAAGAGATCATGGATGGCGGTCAACAGGTCACCGTGGTCAACAAGCCACAGGCCGTTGCTGACTTTGACGTAGATATCAGAAGCGCAGAGAGGGAGAATGACAGTACGACGACGTCGGCGGACAGTGTGCTAAAAGAGCCACAGGATCCGCAACAACCGCTTGCGCTCCCCTCGCATTTTTCTCAGCATCCTACGATGAGGCGCAGCGTGAGGGAGCGCCGATTCCCTGGCAAGTATGCAGATTTTAAGGTTACATACAGTGTCTTGCCTCAAAAGTTTGAAACTTCCCAGAATCGACAACGAGATGAACGAGGACCAGGACGAGGACGCGTTTCGCAGCACGGGAGCTTGGACAGCACTGCGCTCCCGTCACACTCAAAGGAAGTAGCTGTTGGAATGCAACACGCAACTGGGCACAGTGACTGGGAGCGCCCAGTCCAAGGCAAGTTGAATTTTTCTTCCGATAACGGCCACCATCTCTCGCCGGAATACATTTCGCAGGTATTCAAGGACCCTGATACGCTGCAGGAAGCGCTAAGCCGGGACAACCGGGACCGATGGGTTGAAGCAATGGAGGCAGAATTCGATGCGTTGAGCGCAAACGAGACGTGGTGTCTGGTGGATCTTCCGAAGGGACGAAAAGCTCTGAAGAATAAGTGGGCCTTCAAGGTCAAAACCAATCCGGACGGCACCATCGAACGTTACAAGGCAAGACTTGTGATAAAAGGATTTTCGCAAGTGAAAGGAGTGGACTACAGTGAAACGTATTCTCCCGTTGTCCGCTATGCCACCATTCGACACCTCCTTGCGCTGGCTGCGCAGCTGAATCTCATCGTGTACCAGATGGACGCTGTGACGGCGTTCCTCCAAGGCGATCTGAAAGGTGAGGAGATATACATGGAGCAGCCGGAGGGATTCCGGAACGAAGCCGCACCCAGGAAGGTCTGCCGACTGAAGAAGGCCCTTTACGGCCTCAAGCAGGGCAGCAGAGTATGGAATATCAAGTTGGGTCACAAGCTAAAGCGGATGGGGCTGAAGCGCTCGAAGTACGACACGTGCGTATATTACAAGATGGAAAGTGGCAAGATCATCATCTTGGCAGTCTACGTCGACGACTTTCTGTTGTTCTCCAACGATCAAGGGTTGGTCGACGATGTGAAGCAGCAGTTGTGTGACGAATTCCGGATGAAGGACCTAGGCCAAGCCAAGCAGATTCTGGGACTGCGAGTCTCCAGAACCGACGACGCTATTTCCATCGACCAGGAGCGGTACATCGAGGAACTGCTCGACAAATTCAATATGAGGGACTGCAATCCGGTATCGACCCCGCTGGACGCGAACCAGCGACTGTTGAAGACAATGAGCCCACGAAATGAGGGGGAACGTGAAAGGATGAAGGAAGTTCCATTTCGCGAGCTGATTGGAGGTCTTCAGTTCATCGCACAGTGCACGAGGCCAGACATCAGTCACGCGGTAAGCATGGTGAGTTCGTTTTGCAGCGATCCGGGGCTTCCACATTGGACAGCGGCCAAGAGGATTTTGCGATACCTCAAAGGGACCAAGCAGTGCAAGCTGACGTACAGGAGAGATGCGGATCCGGCATTTTCTGGATACAGCGATGCCGACTGGGCAAACGATTCGGAGACGAGGAGATCTGTCAGCGGCTACGTATTTCTGCAGTGTGGCGGAGCGGTTTCCTGGAGTTCCAGAAGGCAACCAACTGTTGCTCTATCGACCACGGAAGCGGAATACATGGCACTTTCTACGGTCACTCAAGAGGCCGTCTGGTGGCGAGGATTCATCCGTGAGCTGTACGGCATTAACGAGTCCCTGGTCATTAAGTGCGACAACAAGAGTTCAATCTGCCTGGCTGAGAAGGAGATGGGCTACTCGCCGAGGACGAAACATATTGACGTGCGACACCACTTCGTTCGAGAGCAAGTAGAGGCGAAGTCTATCAAGCTGGAACACGTGGCTTCCAATCTTCAGGCAGCAGATATCCTGACCAAGGCGTTACCTGGACCCAAGCTGCAAGAAGACAGGAAGTTATTAGGTGTTATACAAATACTCACTTAAGGGGGGGGGGGGGGGGGGGGGGGGGGTGTTAACATAGTAAGCATTGGATTTGTATCCCCTCAATAAATCATTCTTTGTTAGTCACTACACCTGGTCAGATGCTTTTTCATTCTATCAATACATTATATGTTTTTTTCTTTTGAGTGCCACAACACGCAAAAAAAAGAGATTTTTTTTTTTTTTTTTTTATAAAAAAAGAGAAAAAAATAAAAAAAAAAATAAAAAAAAAAAAAAAAAAAAAAAAAAAAAATTTTTTTTTTAAAATCCAAAAACAGCCCCCCCCCTATTTTTTTTTTTTTTTTCTTTTTTTTTTTTTTTCCCCCCCCCCAAAGAGGAAGTAAAATAAAAACCCTCCAAAAAAAATGCTCCCTCGACTAACGAAAACATTTAAAACTTACTCTAAATACGTCCCATTTGTGAACATTAAAATAATCAAGTATACGCGCTTATGTAAACGAAACTGAAACCTACACCCATTTGTAAAATAGCAAATTTAGTGGGCGCTATCACAAATATTTCATGGAAATGAAGCCGTATCCATTGTACACGTACACCCTGTACGTTCCAAAGCTAAGTATTAATAGTTTGACAGTCTGTTTGTGGTATCGAGAGCACCCACTGTTCCTCGGGTAGCCAATCATGATGAATCTCATTCGTCGTCCTGTAATGGAATTTTATTTTATGTCAATTGAACATTGTCTCAACGGTATTCGCAAAGGTTTTAAGATTATTGCTTAGTTTCAAAATTGCTTGATTTTAGAATTTTGTGTTATTTCATGTTAATCCTTAAAAACTCAACATGTTGTTCGAAAATTTGGCATGGGGCTAACTTCTCCCTGTTTTTTTTTTTTAACATTACGTGAAATGAGAGGTCATCTATTAGGTTCACATGTATTGCGTTTATTGTGTTAAACGACGGTTCGATTTTATTGCTATTTGTTGTGAACTTGCTTCTGGAAGTTGATTCTTTTTCTTGTTCCTAGTAGGTGAAAAGTGACCTAAGTGTCTCTGTTTACGAGTTCGCTCGTTTGGTTTTGGATTTTCATACAGGAGCATGCTGATCACGAACAACACTATCATCTTGATCAATTTGCTTTTCAGATTATTCCAATGCTATAGGCGCTAACAGTGGTTGTAAATGTACATTTTTCGTAAAACAGTCGCCTACTCTGGAATGTTGAGGCCCGTGCAGTACCAACAGTTTACAGGTGCAGATCAAGCGAACGCGGAGGATAGAAAACAGAAAGAGAAAAATGTCGCCTCATTTTTGCCGACAGTTGCAAACAGTTCAGAAATTGCATATGACTTGTTTAAAAATGCACTATATGTTATGTTTGTTTGTGATTAGTGTTTATGGTTTGTTATAATTCAATTCCATTAAATAAAAAAAATATGCACTAAAAACTAAAAAAAAAAAAAAAAAAATACCGAAGTGCCAAAAAAATATATCCCAATTTTTTTTTAATCTTCGCCCCGTGGGACAAGAAATGACCAATCCCCTGAAAACAACAGAACAAGACAATAATGGTATTTTTTTTTCTCACAAGACAAAACAACACGGAAAGGAAAAATGACGGGGTTTAATTTAGTTGGAATGAAAAAAGGAAAAATTATGTAAAAAAAACAACACAACATTTTACCCCCCCCGGCCCTTAAAAAAAAGAAATATTTTTTCATCACCACAAAACCAAAACAAAAACAATAAAAATTTAAACCGCCCCAACATAACAAACACCACACAAAAAAAAAAAATTAAAGTCAATTACCTGGCTTTCCAGTCCAATACCAATAAAAAAAAAAAAAAAAACAAAAAAAAATTTTTTTTAGCTGAATTCAAAAAAATAGCGTAGTAGTAATGCCACAGAGAACAGACATTGATGCCCATATACCTTTTCTTGAAAAACGTGTGTAAAAGTTAATATGGGCAGCCGGTATAAGAAGCAAGTGCAGAGATAAACAAACAAAACTTATCAGGTTGTGTGCTAGGCTTTTTTATTGATAAGCATTTACATGACATTTATCGCACAACTGCAGCGCCGCCTACCAGGAGCATAACGACATACATTTGAAATTTCGGTTTAAAGTTTTACACAAGTAGCAGACCGAAGATGAACGTCTGTTCTCTGTGGTTTTTTCCCAAATATTTTTTTTACCCGTGTTGTTACCTCCCCCTCTTTTTCTTTTTTTCTCATTTTTTTTCCTCTTCTTCTCCCCAATATTTTTTTTTTTTTCTTTTTTTCTTCTCCTTCATATTTTTTTTCTATTTTTTTTTTTTTTTTTTTCTTTTCTCAAAAATTTTTTTCTTTCTTAAAATTTTTTTTTTTTAACATCTCCAACAAAAAAAAAAAAGGCCCCAACTAAAACCCTTCGGCACCCCAGTGTCAACATTTCCTCCACAACTTCTCTTGATTGAAAGAAGACAGCATCCTCATTAAATTGCATTGATTCAAAGTCTAGGTGATTTCTAAAAATTATGAAATAAATTTCATTATGTCATGTTAGCAGATTGAAAGGTTTGAAATTAGAGAGATCTGCTCATGATTTAAAGAAGGAATAATCTCCTTTGAAAGTTTATTAGTTTCATGTCATATAAATTCTAAGAAATGACCCTTTCAGCCTCATTGATTTCGGCAAAATGACCCCTACAGCCTACAGCCGTTCGGCCTAATGGAGCGGAGCCAAAGTTTTAGCCCGTTAACGATATTTGGCTCTGGAAAAGCTCTGAAGCGCTCATGCCGACGGGACAAGCGAGCGAGCACGACCTCTTTGGCCAACGAAGGCGAGAAAGCCGCAACAATCGGGGACATTCGCCTCCTCTACGATCTCTCACCACGCCTAAGCGGGACAACGATGAATGCGACGATGCCTGTGAACGACACGACTGGTCAGTTACTAACCGACTCAACTGACCAGCTAAAACGCTGCTTTGAGCACTTTGAACAACTTCTGCAAGTGCCAGAAAAGGCCACCAACAGCTCGGCATGATCCGCCAAGGGTTCGACGTATCACGCGTGTCAATACCGAAGCCCCATCATTGCAAGAGATCAAAACAGCCATCCAAAACATGAAACAGAGCCCCATGGGTCGATCGCATATCAGCCGAGATGCTCAAGACAGACTCCGTGACACCGAGCTGTAACATCATTTATTTCACAATATCTGGGACACCACAACTTTTCCGGCCGAATGGATGCAGGGTATCTTAGTAAAGGTTCTCAGAAAGGGTGACCTAACTGTGTGCGATAACTGGCGATAACTTTATGGCATTTAATTGAATTTACTTTAATTAATGCAAAATTAACTAATACACAGGACCTTTTTTCATAGTACTATATTTTAAAAGCTTGTTGAAGTATTCTGAAAACACAGTGCGTTTCATGATAGTTCAACTGAGCTTGAAACCCTTTTTACTATTTGGTTAGTAATACAAGAAAAGTGTGAAGCTTTGATAAATAGCAAGGAAAGCAGGAAGTTTTGCACAATTAGGGAACGTCCATTAATTAAAGATTGGACTCGGAAAAAATGCGACACTTTGTTTTGGGTGTAACTTTTTATCGCGATCTGTCAAGTAGTTTTCAAGATTAGCATTCGAAACAAGAAGAGCTACGCCAGCGGTGATCGATAATCCTGGTCAGTCGTACAGATGGATCGGCAAAAGGCTTGGAATCCACCATTCCACCGTGTCCCGCGTTGTGAAGAAGTTCCAGGAGACGAAGACCATCGAGCGGCGCGCTGGAAGCGGCCGAAAACCGAAAACGGAATACCCAGAGAAGGCGCGGAAGATAAGGCAGTACTTTAAGAATAACCCGAACCTTTCCACCCGAGACGTGGCCAATAAGGTCAATTCGTCAAAGTGGTTCGTCCAGCAGACCATGAAGCGGGCTGGGCTACGTGTTTTTAAGGTCGGGAAGGCGCCAAACCTGCCAAGCAAAACACGGTGGCCAAATTACGTGCGCGGAAGCTGTACCGTGAGTGGCTGGTCAAGCCAGGATGTCTCGTCATGGACGACGAGACATATATCAAGACGAACACCAAATAAATCCCCGGCCTCGAGTTTTTTGTCGGTACGTCCCGCTTTTAGGTTCCGGAAATGTTCCGGAGGAGAAAGATGGACAAATTCGCGAAGAAGTACCTGTTGAGGCAGGCATTCTGCGAGTGCGGACGGTACAGCAAGCCGCTCGTTACAACCGGCACCATAAACGGTCAGATTTATCAAGAGGAATGCTTGCAGAAGCGGTTGCTGCCCTTCCTCCGCTCTCACTGTGGTACCACGCTGTTCTGGTCGGATCTCGCTTCGTGCCATTACGCCAAGCCTGTAATGGATTGGTACGAAACGAAGGGCGTTAATGTGGTCCCGAAGGAGGCGAACCCGCCAAATACACCAGAACTTCGTCCGATCGAAAAGTTTTGGGCGATAATGAAGAAGAAGTTGAAGAAAAGCGGAAAAACATTCAAAACCGATGAAGCTTTGAAGAAAAACTGGGAGAAATTGTGTAAGGAAGATGGACAAAGCCTTGCCCAAGATCTCATGAGCAGTGTTAAGAGAAATGTACGAGCATTCAGCTTGAGGGAGGAAATACAATAAATAAATTAAGCCAAAAAATAGCTAATATATAGTTATTTAATCCCTGAAAATTTGAGATGTATCCGATTTAAAATTAATTTTTTGGTGATCATTTTTGTGTGTCTCATTTTTTCCGAGTCCAGTCTTTATGTCACGCAAAAAGTGACTTTTTATACCCCCCCTCCCCCCTTGTCACGTTTTTTGTATGGACCTCCAAATTTTTTTGTATGGATTGTCACGTTTTCCCAAACCCCCTCCCCCCTTACTGCGTAACATAATTAATGGCCCTCCCTTACAAGGAAATTCAAGAAATTTTAAAGTTTTTATAAACCTCCGTATCAGCTGAGGGAGCTGTGGAACAGATACCATAGTCAATTAAGGAAATGATGAAATTTAATTTGTTTTTGATTAAAATTTTCGATGTTTTTTTTTGGTAACAGAAAATGTCTCGACTCCCTGGGCATGGACTTGCTACACAATCAATGCAACATAATACAAGTGCCATAATGACAAAGTCATCCAAAGCTCGTAACTAATAATTACATTTCGAAAAATAGCTGTTCATTGTCGATGCTATAATAATTTTTCTATGATGTTCTAAGAACAATCGTCTAATTGATATATGGCTTCTTCATCGGCAAACGATCTTTATCCCATTCTCTTCAAGATGCAACGAACCTTTGTTGCATGCAGAAGCGCGCAATCATTGCAGTTAGTTGATCGATCAGCTAGCGACCTGCAGCAGTGGATGAAGTGGAATGTTGACGACCTTATCTTTCATAACCTAGTTCTCAGTTTAAATCACATATATATTCCAACATTCCTTAAAGAGATGCATTTTGTGTCAGGCTATCAGATTTAAATCAACATCGACTACATGAAAATATGTTTAAAAAAAGGAATTTTACGATTTTTTCATTCAATAAATGAAACACATTAAATCCAATTAAAAAAAAAAACTTTATTCCATCTCAACTTCATTCCAATTCTTCGACCTGACGCTTCAATACGTAATTAAATAATTTTAGTTTTGTTCGAATATTTTTTCTCATTTTCATTCTAACAAACGTAACTCATACTGATTAGGTGTTGCTCAAGCTAAGCTACTACGGGTGTTTTTTTCCTAGCAGAAGTAAACTTTCAGTGCACACGTCTCTGAAAATGGAAAATAACGTGAGTTAGAAAATTTGTGGTTGCGGTGTCAAAACATACAAAAAGCACAAACAGAGAATTGTAATAGACAGAAAGATCTACACAGCAGATAAAAGTGCATTCAGAACTAGAGAAATCTCTCGAATTTCTCTTCTATCCTGCATCCAATGGAGTTGAATCTTTACATTCCATTTAAGTGAACCCCAACGTGAAAGTACATTAGGTCCTTCCACTTCAACTATTACAACCAATTTTGAATTACTATGTGGAAAGTAGGGGTATTAGGGGCACAATGGGCACCTTTTGCGGATCTCCATATATAGCATATCAATTAACAATTGTACAAGGTGTATCTTATAGTGGTATCTGATTTTTTTTTAATAACTTGACAACCAGGTGACAGATCTCTATTAGGGTGGTCCAAAATATTATTTTTTTAATAAAATGCATTTTTTCAAAAAATCGTAACTTTTAACCACAGGATATCAATCCATCGCAAATAAAATGTAATTTCAAATACTTTTTAGAAAAAAAAACATGAAAACGTATTTAAATTGCCCAATGTATTATGAAAACATGGATCATATTCACTTTCATGGTTTCATGGTCTCGGGATCAAAGAATCCCCTAATTTTTATATTTTTTTCTTGAAAGTTTAGACCGTTTTACATATTATATCAAAAATTTTGGCGATGTATGTATTTTAGTTTTCGAACTAATTTTGTTTTTCAAAAATGCTATCTTTTTAGCTTTTGCCAACTATTTCTCTACATGTTATCAATATTCAAAACTACTCGCTAATTAAGCGTCACCATAATCTTAAGTAATCTAAGGTCATTTAGCTGTTTAAGAGTTAAGGGATTTTCCATAAACCACGTGTTCACATATTTGAGATTATCTTATTCCCCCAAATTGACATTTTCATTCATATATTTATTTTTATATGCGTTCGTAAATCTTCCTCATATAAAAATCTATAATTAGTTAGGTATACTTCTGAAAAACCAAATGTGCGCAATTAGCTTGAATAATGGAAACCCGTGGTAGGATAGTCAGCGAAAAAATAGCTTTTTGAAACAAAATTAGCTCGAGAACTAAAATACATACATCGCAAATTTGTTTACATGTTACAAGGTCGCAAACTTTCAAGAAAAAATATATATACCAGGGTGCTAATTGGTCCCGAGATCATGAAAACCATACGGAGAAATACGAATATGATCCAAGTATTCAAATCAACTTCATAATTTTTTATTTTATGGATCAAATGTTATACATTTTTGTTTTTTTTTAAGGTCAAGTTATTGGACACAATATGACGAAACAATAAAAAGGGGTCCAATACTTCGAGCTAAGGAACAAATATTCGTTGCCAAGTCTAAATTCGATGTTCCAAAGGATAAATTATCGAAATTTGCAAAGAAGTTCCTGATCTGGCAGGCTATTTGCGGATGTGGTTAAATAAGCGCTCCTTTCATCATTTCCGGAACAATCAACGGTGCGATTTACACGAAAGAGTGTCATAACTTATTAGTAGTTTTTCATTCCTTGAAAATTACAAGAAAATCCGATAATCGGTTTAATTTTGGTGAATAAATATGTGTGTGCCATTTTTGTCAAATACATCTTTTAAAAGCGATTGTAATTAAAAAAAAACTTGGAGAATTTACACAAGCCTATCGGTCAAAAAATGAGCTTTTTCTAGTAGGATTTAAAGGAACTTGCTCGCGATTACTAGTGATGGTTGGAAAACGTGTTTCAGTTTTTTTTTAATTTCTTAAAACGGATCAAGTGAAGTGTAGGTTAAGATTTACCTAATTTTCCTACTGGTCGATTCAGTTTTCCCAGTGGTTCATCTTTCAGGTAATAACTGCCAAATTTCATTGTTTTTTTTCTTTTTCTTGTTGCATTTAGTAAAATGGCGTCGAATCAAGCGGAAGTGTGCAAACGCATTTTGTACGATCGGCAGCAAAATCCGACGTTGTCGGTACGCAATCTTGCCGAGAAAGTAAAACTACCCAAAAAGTACCGTGTTTAGTATTTGCAGATAGTTTGACCAGCGCTGGACTGTGGGGATCGAAAGGTTGGAAGCGAAATGAACGGAAAAGTGTGCCGCCACCAAATGGTCTTCCGGGTCTGGTTTTTTATATCGCAATGCAAAGATACATCATTGGTGAGTTTTTCCGGACAAAAACGGTGTCTAAATTTCTCAAGAAGTATTTTGTTTGGCAGGCCATATGTAGTGGTCAAAAATCCAAAAGTTTCGTCTCTATCGTTACAAGGATGTGTACGAGAAAGAGTGTCTGCAAAAGCGGTTACTACCTCCAAGTAACATTTTTAAAACCATCCAACTTTATTAAGTTTTATTAAAGTTTTATGGAAGCCACTAGAAATCAATTTGGTTTTATTATGGCACCAAGAGGTGCCAAGAACCTACAGAGAACCTTCACAGCTTGTTCACAACGATCTTATAACCCTGTTGTCTCAAATTCTTTTTACTCCTCTCAAAAGTTTTATTTCGACTTTATGAACTCGTAAAATGCTGTTTTGAAATGCCGTTTTAGGGCTCATTCATATTATCTTATCATGGTCAGTTGAAAAGCCATTTTAAAACCATTTTGCTTCCAATAAGTGCATTAAATGGCAAATTGGCAAGTCACCAATTGACCAAATAGTTCCATAGTAGTCATTACGAAGATAAATTGGCTTTTTGGCAAAACTGTGATTTTTTCCAATCGCCATAATGAAATATAAGAAATAATTGAAATGTGGAAAAATAAATGCACCAAATTTGAAATGTTATGCAAATGAACTGTAGATCGGAGACCGATTTCGGCATTCTCTTAGATAACCTTATTGAATACCATCAATTTTCAGGAAATTCATGATTAATTTATCGTTTATATATGATTTAATTTTGTTTTTGTTGTTCTAACCTCGCATAATTTCCAAGGCGAATTATTGTTCGGCTCTTATCGTGCTAATATTCACCATAAAATTAAATGCGCATATGATTTTTGGAGCCTGATGCGCTTTTGTTTTGGATATTTTGTTATCAAACAAAATTTCCAGCAACACTACACACTTAGAGATTATGAATTTTACACGAGACGCAATTTATGTTTGTAAAAAGTCGGGAAACGTAAAGAAAGATTTCGTGTGAACATATGTCTCCTGAAACTGACACATACGCAATTCGATGAAAAATGTATTTGATTGAATTTATTTTCTCATCTCTTTCAACTCATTCTTGTGTGCTAAAGGACGCTTGTATGTGTCGGTCTCAGGTGACAGAAATTTACATGACATTTTGGTAGAGTGTAGAACTTTTTTCTTAGATATTATTTTGTGCTAAATGAATCAGAAGAGCAGATAATCGAACAAAGCAGAACATCAAAACCAATCCCGATATCACAGTGAAGTTTGACGGCTGTTTTCATGGCAGCCAATAGGTTTTATGAAGGTTCTGAAGTGGTCATAACATCTATCACTAGAACATTTCAAAAATCGTTATGGTCTTATAAAGGTTTTATTAACTTGTTTTCACAACCGTCTATAGAGTGGGCCACTTTGAACAAATTTCGGCTATAAGGAAGCGTAGAGGAGGCGTTGGTAGACAAAACAGTTTTGAATGTAGTTTTATCAACAAAGTCGGGAGGAGTGCTTTACGACTGGAATACAACTAAAAGTGTTACTTGGGAAAGTCTGTTCAAACTCTCATGACTCTTATGCAGGATAACGATGTTTTGATCGTGTGAATTTGTAAACCATATCCCAAACTTATGAAATAAATAAATCCTGTGGTTTACAAATTGTTCTTACCTTCATTAAAGAGCTCGCAATGAGCGTGGTCGCTACTCCTATACCGAACATCAGCACATATGGCAGGAACTTCAATGACAATCCTTGACGCTTCTTCAAGAGGGCCGTCAGGAAGGATAGCTTACTATCCGAGTATGGTGGATACCGAGAGCTGCAAAGAATGGATGGTTGAATTTTGACTCTTCACTTGAATTCAGCAAACAAGATTTCTCTTACGAGGCCAGCTTCTCGCTTAACGGATTGAAGTCCTTTGCCAAGCAGGACTTTCTATGGACGAACGTATCGAATGAGTACTTTCCGTGATAGGCACCCATTCCACTGGGTCCAACACCTCCGAACGGCAATGTTTCAACTGTACGAGTAAAACAAGAAAAAGGATTAGTAAACTGCTTAGTTGAATTCTACTACGATCTACTAGTTTTATAACCAAACGTCAATTAGAAACAACTATTACCACGATACTATTGCTACTTAAAGTTAGTTCCAACCTGAAAATTGTGCCAAGGTATCGTTGATACAGATTCCTCCGCACGAGGTGTTAGAAATTATTGTTTTTGTGTCAGTATTATTGTTGCTAAAGATGTACATCGACAGTGCCTTTGCTCTGGCAGGTTTGCGAAAGAGAGACCTCCGTTAATGTTGATTGTTTAATTTGGCAACTCAAACATTCATAAGTGATGTGATTGGTGATGTTATGGATGAATGATTCTGCAACTATCAATTCGACAAAGATGTTTCATTAGGGCCTAACTGACAAACGTAAACAATGGCTTCTTCCGTAAATTTCTCGTGGCACAAAGGCTACCCATGTAAGCTTCCAATTCTATCGGATAGGTGATCTCTTCCTCTTCGAAATGACCGTGGTGGATTGATTAGGCGAGTTTTCAATGACAAAAAAATCGTGGACAAAGCCATTGTTTACGTTTGTCAGTTAGGCCCTAATGAAAAATGTTTGTCGAATTATAGTTCAATCCAAGAAAGGGAAAATCTACAACCAGGCTTGCAGAAGAATGTTATGGTTTTTGGATTAAAAGTGAGTAATGGAATCAACACCGAAAACCCATGGAGAAATATTGAACAGCGAATCAAACCTGCAAAATGCATCATTGTGTCGTTAATGCAAATTCCACCGCTAACGGTATTCTGTATTATAGTGTCTCTATCGATATTAATCTGGCTGAAGATGTACAGTACCAAAGGTTTGTCTCTAGCAGAGTAAACAACAATTCATTACACTGGGAATTTTATCAACTAGGATCAAGCGTGAACTAATGAAACTGCTAAACGATACAAGTTTGTTATCATCAGGTAAATGCGATGGTTACAGTGAAAGACTACACACTTAATCAATTTGTAATATAGTTATTGCAATGACTTTGCAATCTAGAATGCCAAATAAATTGAACATGTATACCCCAGAAAAAACATGCGCCAATATTTGTAAGACTGGTTTCAAAATCCAGATTGCCAAAGTTGTTTGAAATTGTTTTTGTTGTTGTTGTTTTTAATGAAAACCTCTAACCTGCACAGTGCATCATAGTATCGTTGATGCAGACTCCACCACTAGAAGTATTAGCAACCAGTGCTTTTTGATCCGTTCTATTCTTACTAAAGATGTACAGAGCTAAGGGTTTATTTCTACCAAGGTTATATAGGAAAAAGCATAAAAATCTGTGTTTAGTCTACAGAAAGATACCAGTACCAAGTATTTTATAAGATTAAATATAAGATGAAGATGAAGCAAAAACAGATTCTGCAACGGTCTCACTAGTGATCCTCATAGTAAGAGATATGCGGAAGCAGCCATTTTTGAGCCAATCGTGCAGCCAGAGCTGTCAGATCTGAGCCAATCGTGCAAATTTTGCACTGCGGCAAGTGTTATCAGCCTCTGTGAATAAAATAAACACCGTTGCTAAATCGTTGAATCGAATTTCCGCATATCTCTTGCTATGAGGATAACTAGGTCTCACAAGTGTCCAGTTCTTGAAATCCCTCAACCTCCATTACAAAAAAGAAAAATATTCGAACCATACTTCCAGAAACCGTGAAGGACAAATATCGAAATAAAACCAATAAATTCTTCCAGCACCAATGAAGCATACAATAAATGAAGACGAGCGTTGCTAGGGGAACACTCAAACCACACCAAATAATTTCCCATCACCAAGCAAGCTTCGACCAATTGCTGGACGCATCTTACCGGCGTACTGCATGATGGTATCATTGAGGCACATACTGCCCGACCTCGTACCATGAATGAAGAGATCTTGGAGTTTTTTGTCTTGCGTGAAGATGTACATGACAAGAGCGGGTGATCTGACAATTTGGAACACATCGAAACCAATTGTTGATGGACGCATTTTGTGTTGGTGGAGCAAATGATATTTCGAAAACAACAAGACAAATAATAAAGAATCGAATGAATCAAATAATGAGGCAATGGCATGCTTCCGACGGTACACAAGCAGGGAATTGATTGATGTGTGCTTCGGATTGTAATCGCCATACAACTGGATTATCGGATAATTACCTCGAATTTATAAAACGGATGGCATCGTACGCATTATCAACATTGATGATGGGTAAAATTGGACCAAAAATTTCGTCCTGCATTACGGGGTCATCCGGGGTGACATCGACGAGGATTGTTGGAGCTATATATTTCTCTTGGGAGTCAGTTTCGCCACCAATTGCTACATTTGCTCCCTTGATCATGGCACTTAGACGTCTAATGAAAAATAGAATTTTATTGGTAAATGAAAATATAGAGACAGCAATAACAACAGATTGATACTCACTGAAAATGAGACTGATTAATGATTCGGCACAGATCTGGACTGTCCTTTGGATTTGCACCGTACCATTCCTTCAGAATGTTCCTGGCTTCTTCCAGGAATTGTTTCTGAACCTGTTTCGTACACAACAGGTAATCCGGCGCAATGCAAGTTTGCCCGGCATTGATGAACTTTCCCCACAGGATTCGTTTGGTTGCAATTGAAATGTCAGCTGAGCTGTCTACATAGCAGGGACTTTTGCCACCCAACTCCAAAGTACATGGTGTCAGATTTTCATTGCATGCCTGATGAACGATCTTTCCTACTCGACCAGAACCGGTGTAGAATACGTAGTCAAACTTCTGCCTCAACAATTCGGATGTTTCTTTTGCGCCACCTTCTAGCACATGGAAGCATTCCTGTATATAGAAGAGATGTATCGATGCATTATATGAAATAGCCATGTTTATCACTTGATCAGTTCACGTGTGAGTTGATGTGGGAAGAAGAAAAAGAGATTGCTCGCAACGCTGTAAACGTAATTGCAGACATGAAACATTATGCAATCCATCATTGGTACTCGATATGCGAGTTGCTGGGTTACTTGGCCTGTGGAACATTAGCATGGGTGATACTGCAGTCAGTCACGGGTGTAATCAGGTTTCTACAACGCATTTTTGCAATCGTGGAAATTGCATCACGAGGCAGTTCTGAGCTATTGAACTGGAAATGTGGAGAATGCCCATTTGAGCAGCAGGTTACGTTACTAAACAGAGTTTTCTGCGTCATCAGAGTTGGAAAATGGGTAAGGGAGATTTTTATGGTGAAGATAAAAGTAAGCCTTAGCGGGAAACTTCGAGTATAGCAAATCAAACCTCATCAAACAAATCTTACATCCCACGTTACATATAGTCATGAAATTGGTACTCTCTGTTCAATGTAAAGTACCAACCAAGGAATAGCGATTTCGTAACAGTATGCTATGTGGGAGATGATAAAGTGGCTTTTAAGATTGCCCAAAAACACTCCAACAGCGTTTTAGCTTACAATATGATTTATAGTGGTTTTATAACGACAGTAAAAAATCTATTAATTTTAATGGTTGAACTCAAAACAATCCAGACACACATAAACAGCCGCTGCTTTTTGTACATAAAGGGTGTTTCGATCAAAATATGCTCGACTTAAACTTGACGCATTTCCTTTCATCGTGCCCTTTAAAATTTTGCACACCCCTTATTTTGAAGATGTGTGCGTGTAGCATTATGCCTCTATTTTGATTTTGAGATTAGCACTTCAGTTATCAAAATGTCGTCAAAGGAAGAGAAGTAACGCATCAAAATTTTGCACGTGCATGGCGAAAATCCAAACTACTCTCACGCCAAGTTGGCGAAATTGTTGAATGTGGCTAAATCAACAGTTACCAACGTATTAAAAGTGTTTGGTGAACGTTTGTCGACAGCCAGGAAAGCTGGATCGGGGGGAAATCGAAAGCCGGAGGCCCCAGCGACGACAAAAAGAGTTGCCCGCTGTTTCGAGCGGAACCCCAACCTCTCCGTTCGAGATGTCGCAAAGAAGCTGGGAGTGGCGCCTTCAACCGTGGATAGAGCTAAAAAATGAGCTGGACTGTCGACTTACAAGAAAGTGGTGACTCCAAATCGCGACGATAAACAAAACACGTCGGCCAAAGCACGATCGCGAAAGTTGTACACGCCGATGCTGACGAAGTTTGATTGCGTGGTACAGGACGATGAAACTTACGTCAAGGCAGACTTCAAACAGCTTCCTGGACAGGAATTTTATACGGCAACCGAACGGGAAAAGGTGGCAGATATTTTCAAACACATTAAACTGTCAAAGTTCGAGAAGAAATATCTGGTGTGGCAGGCCATCTGTACCGGAACCGTCAACCAGTAAATTTATCTGAGCGAGTGCCTACAAAAACGTTTACTGCCTCTCCTGAAGCGACACAATTGTTCTGTTCTAGTTTGGCCGGATTTGGCATCTTGCCATTACGGAAAAGAGGCCTTGGAGTGGTATGCTGCCAACAACGTTCAAGTGGTGCCCAAGGACAAGAACCCTCCCAACACGCCAGAGCTCTGCCTAATCGAACAATATTGGGCCATCGTCAAGCGGAACCTTAAGAAGACTCAAAAAGCTGTTGTTAGCGAGAAACAGTTCAAGTCAAACTGGCGTTCTGCGGCGAATAAAGTGGAAAAGGACACTGTACAAAATCTTATGGTAGGTGTTAAACGAAAGACCCGGCAATTCGCATTCGAAGCTTAGCTGAATATATCTCTTGTATACTGTCTTAATTGAACTTGTAGAAGAAAAAGAATTTGACTTATTAATAAAAACTTTGATCGACTCACAAACATTACTGTTTGACCAAATTTTGATCTGAAAACCCTTTAGTACCAAATGGCTTAAAAGTTGTATGAAAATTCCATTATTTAAGTAGTGATGAAGTAAAAACATAAATAAAATTCAACAGGCATGTTTGCCCAAGTTACCGATAAGGTTATAAATTCTGTTTACAGCAACAGAAAAACATCTGTTGAAAAACCCAATGTTTTAATGGAATTTAAAACCAGAAAGTGTAACGGAGATTCTTTTTTATGTTTTGCTTGAATAGGTTGAATTGTCATGTACTTTTCAGTATTCGAGCACATGAGGTAAATGAGCTCCTTTAATTTCACCAGAACCATGCAATTTTAATAGAAATTTATTTTGTCATTCACTGACGAAATTAACAAACACCCATTTTTTTAAACTTCAGTTAATATTTGTTATTAATACCGTTTCGCGGGGCTTTTTTTGACTTTGTACACTTAAGTTTTAAATTTTTTTTTAAACAGAAATACTGTTTATAAACACTTCGGCTACTATTTTTGAGACATTTCGCATGGGTCCTTCAAAAAATTAGATAACCACTGCTTTTACAAACGAGAAAACCCTTCACAGGTCACGCTTTTTCTAGCTCCTGAAACTTTTGCTCGGTAAATATTGTTCCTGATATCCATATATCACTTTAAGTCATTAAATTCATCAAAAAACTGTTAATGAATCATGTTTCAGAGGAATTTGTAATGATTTAACGTTCACAATTGTAATTTTATAACAAAAAGTTAGCGGTGTTCGAATTTTTGTCAGTGATCACACACACTACAAGGATATGTTGTTTACTTTTTGTTTAGGTTTCAAAATGGTGCATTACTATCGGAGAGCCAATAGTTCCCGGAAATGCACCTTGGTTTCCGGATCAGATTTGAATGAATGGCTCCAAAAGTGAAAAACCGGAGAGTTGAATCAAGCAGAAGCCGCAAGAAAACGATGTACAACAAACTCTGCGAATCGTACAGAAGTTTTGGGCCACCATGAAGGTCAAACTCCGTAAAAAAAACTAAGATAATCGACAACGAGCTGGCTTTGAAGAAACAGTGGGCAAAAGTATCAAAAGAAGTCGGTCCCACTATTGCCCAAAACCTTATGAATAGTGTCAAGGGCAAAGCGTGGGCATTCGGTCATAGAGAGGAGATTCAATTAACCAATGAGGTGAAGAAAATCAGTAAACAAAATTGTTGAAGACTATTTTTGTGTGTCTAATTTTTTTCGAGTACAATCTTTGATAAACAAAGAGATTAATAGCGCCTCTTTTGTTCACAGGAGCATAATTTTAAAAACTTATTATGCTCAAAAACATCCTTCGAATTCAGTTGACGTTTAAAATTGATCAAAATTTTTAATCAATACAGAAGATTCGTTTGGAAATACTTCGAGCATATTTGAGAGGCCCTAGTGTTAATGTACAGTTCAAGTGTATGGATTTTGAACCTTAATAATGTTTGGCAATTCCTTTACAACCGAGCACAATAAGCAGTACTTAGCTTATAGATTCATAATGGATTTGTAGTTTTTTTTTCAATCGCTGCTGATTTTTAGATCGCTGGATATTTTTGGAATTAACTCTAAACCACTGTTATACACAAGACAACGGTTCTTTCCCTTAGTTTAACTGGTAAAAGCGCAGCTACTAATTTTGAATGTACATTTTCCGCAAAACAGTCGCTTGGTGCGAAATGTTGAGGCCCGCACACAACCAACAGTTTATAGGTACAGTTCAAGCGAACGCGGAGGGTAGAAAACTAAAAGAGAAAAATGCTGCACTATTTTTGCAGTTTTAAACAGTTTAAAAATTGCGTTTGATTATATTTGCTAGCTTGATTAAAAACGCACTTATTTGTTAATCTTTAGTAATGAGTTGTTGATGTCCATTCTTATAATTTGATTCCATATAATAAACATCATATGAACGCAGTAATAAACCAGCAATCAACAAAATTCTAAGCAACATAAATCTATGTTGCACCTTTTTCTGAACCATCGACTGGTGGCAGCAGAAATATTTCGTCGCCTGTAGAAAATAGTACAAGAATGTCATGACATTTTCTCCCATGACGATTCACTTTTGCAGCTACAAAGCAACATCATGCTGTAGGTGGCCGGGTTCGACTCCCGGTTTTTTTTTCGAGAAGGATAATTTCTCAACTTCTTCGACATAAGGTATAATATATAATTTCAGACATCGGAAGCGCTCAATGAATATGACAGTGCATTTAGAACACTTAAAGATTGGACTCGGAAAAAATGCGATAGTCTTTTTTGGATGTATCTTTTAATCCTAATACTAGTTTAAAGTGTTATGTTTATGTGTGCAAAATTTTATCGTGATTTTTCAAGTAGTTTTCAAGATGATTTCGAAACAATCTTGGGCGCGGTGATCGATAATCCTGGTCAGTCGCACAGATGGATCGGCAAAAGGCTTGGAATCCACCATTCCACCGTGTCCGGTGTTGTGAAGATGTTCCAGGAGACGAAGACCATCGAGCGGCGCGCTGGAAGCGGCCTAAAAACGAAAACGGAATACCCAGAGAAGGCACGGAAGATAAGGCAGTACTTTAAGAATAACCCGAACCTTTCCACCCGAGACGTGGCCAAAAAGGTCAATTCGTCGAAGTGGTTCGTCCAGCAGACCATGAAGCGGGCTGGGCTACGTGTTTTTAAGGTCAGGAAGGCGCCAAACCGGACTGACAAGCAAAACACGGTGGCCAAATTGCGTGCGCGGAAGCTGTACCGTGAGTGGCTGGTCAAACCAGGCTGTCTCGTTATGGACGATGAGACATATATCAAGGTGGACACCAAACAAATCCCCGGTCTCGAGTTTTTTGTCGGTACGTCCCGCATGGAGGTTCCGGAAAAGTTCCGGAAGAGAAAGATGGACAAATTCGCAAAGAAGTACCTGTTGTGGCAGGCGATCTGCGAGTGCGGACGGTACAGCAAGCCGTTCGTTACAACCGGCACCATAAACGGGCAGATTTATCGAGAGGAATGCTTGCAGAAGCGCTTGCTGCCCTTCCTCCGCTCTCACCGTGGTCCCACGCTGTTCTGGCCGGATCTCGCTTCGTGCCATTACGCCAAGCCTGTAATGGATTGGTACGAAGCGAAGGGCGTTAATGTGGTCCCGAAGAGGCGAACCCGCCAAATACACCAGAACTTCGTCCGATTTTGAGCGATAATGAAGAAAAAGTTGAAGAAAAGCGGAAAAAAAATTCAAACCCGATTAAGCTTTGAAGAAAAACTGGGAGAAATTGTGTAAGGAAGATGGACAAAGCCTCGCCCAAGATCTCATGAGCTGTGTTAAGAGAAATGTACAAGCATTCAGCTTGTGGGAGGAAATTCAATAAATAATGCCAAAACATAGCTAATATATAGTTATTTAATCCCTGAAAATTTGAGAAGCATCCGATTTAAAATGAATTTTTGATGATCATTTTTGTGTGTCTCATTTTTTCCGAGTCCAGTCTTTAGCTAAGAAACAGGCAACAAGCTAATTGTGATGAGCAATTGCAAGAAGATACCCAACGCAATTTAGCAGCGAAATTATTTTTTATACCAAACAAATGCCGAAAATCTTGTTGTGACCATTCAGCTAAACAGCAAGAGAAGATGATAGTGCAGAACGTAGGCAAAAACTTAACGATACTCAAATAGAGCAGAGTATGCACTCCATTTGTTTGTCATCCCATCACTAGACCGCTCACATTATTGCTGATTCATGATGCTGATTACCCAATAAATGTTACTAACGGCGAAACTTTTTGCCACTAGTTCTCGCAAAAGCCTTAGTCAGCTACGAAAATCTGTAGACATCATGTCAAAACAGGGTGTAAGAGCACCGCCAGATTGGTGTAAATGCTGATAAATAGTAGCTAAGCTGATATTGTTAAATAATACAATTCAAGTGTGCCTTGGAAACTGAACTGAATGCTCCAAAGTTAGCAAATTTTGTTTTTACCTTCTCTAAAAAAGAAATAAGTTCTAACCCCAAATTACCTAAACGTAGTTCGGCGAAACTTTCAATTAGTTTCTACATCTAACCGAACCAACTGATCCGTCCAAAAGCCAAGCGATATCAACAAGGAACGACTTAATTCGCAACAATCAATTTTCAGCTTCTTTCTCACACTTTTTCCCACACTGCGCTGTATTAATAAAAAAAAATGCAACCACTCACCGAATCAAGATACTTTGGAACCGTCTCGGCAATGAACTTGGATGTCGCTGGTGCCACTTCGCTCGGTTTGATGAGAACACAATTTCCCGCAGCGATTGCAGCTGCCACGGGGACCAGGGTCAACTGCAAAGGGTAATTCCATGCACCAATCACCAGCACCACTCCGTACGGGTCTTTGTAGATGTACACTCCATCCATGATGTTGACCATCGTTTTCCCTGGTTTTTCCGGTTTAACCCATTCCCGAAAGTTGTATATGGTGTTCCGGATGTCATTGATGAGGAAATCGATTTCCAAAACATGTGCCTCCTGTTTGTGCTTGCGCAAGTCGGCAGCCAGTACGTTCACCATTTCAGCCGAGTTCTCCTCATACATGCGCAGCAAGTTTTTAAGCTGCTTCTCCCTAGGAGTCGACGTAGGAAGAATATAGAATAAAAAAATAAATTGATACACACGCTTTTAAAGCGTAATGAGTTCTGGCGTTCAAGGGTTAATTACGCCAAAAGGTACTATAAAATGCAAGCTAAGTATGTAAATCTAGATGAAACGAGTGAAGTCATATTTTAATCGGTTTGTGGGGTATACTTTTTTTCAGTTTTGTTTTAAATATCACTTATGGATATTTTTTCCTCGACGATAAAAAAAGAAGAATCTCAACAGACATACCTGAAATCGACATCGCGCGTCTTTCCACTAGCGAAGGTCGTGTGAAGTTGTTGTACCACCTTGATTCCGGGAAGGAAAACAAAGTAATTAATAAGCCATGTTTTTGGCCGTATAATTCGCTACTTACGTCTGCATAACTCATCTTGTCGTCTTTGTTTTTTCCTGCAACAGAAGAGTTAAATGATATGTTAGTTGTGATTTTAAAATCCGAGTCACTAACTAGGGCGGTTTTTGTGTCATTCTGGCGTTTACAGGACTGTTGTGGCATAAAATATCAGAACTATTTCACAGCTTCAATCGATTTAAGCAATTTCAAAGGCAAAACACTGCACAGTGGGCCAAAAACCTGTTTTTATCGGGGGCAAAGTCCTAATGGTTACAGTTTTAATATTAGATGCTTGGTGTTCCTGGTTGTGTGCCAACATAGAAGAATGACTTCATTAGATCATTTTTATTCTAACCTTGGTACTTATATGGTAATATAAGAATGTGAGTATGTTTAATCAACATAGAATAATAATTTTTGAAAATGACTTTTAATTAAAAATTGTTGTTAAAAATCTCTTGAAAACTTCAACATTGCGTCCATTCACCATTTTGTTTTAAAGTATTTTAACGTAGGATAAAAGATTAAGATAGTTTTATGAATCACATCTCAATAGCATCTCAAAACAAGTCTAGTTTTCAACATAGTATTCTGTAAAATAATTTTCAGGAAACGGTCAACTTTGGAAGGTCTCAAAGATAAAATGATGGTCCACATTTGCTTCAAACTTTGACAAAAGCATATTCAAGAAGAAAAAAAATGTGAGCGATAAATATTAAAAGTGATCTCCTAGGTTTTGGCGAACTTCCGAGCACTGTGTGACGACAGACGAGTAAAAAGAACATTCTGTTTTGATGATGATAATGTGTTACCATCGAGAGCCAGCGTGTTCGCTCGTCAAGTAACAAAAAGACGCAATACTTTACATCACACTACTTTAAACAGCACCGCTTTATACTACAGGTTGCGGGCAAGAAAACATACGAGAATGTTTAAACTTTAATATTGGGTGAATTTATGTAACTTATGTTGACAGTGTAGTTGTTTATGTTTTACTTTGCCAAAAAGGCCAACAAAGTTATTACGAGTTTGCTGCTCGCCCAGAAGTCGCCGAAGGAGACTGCCATGGCGGTAGGATGTCATTTTGCCTCAGTTTATCGCATCAGAAATGTGTCTACAGGAATATCCTGAGCAGCGGAATCCAGGAAGTGGAAGTCCGCGGTTTGCACGTACGTCAAACGTGATCAAACCGGTCCGTGCAAAAATTGCTCGTAACCCGGTACGTTTCATCAGAAAACTTGCCAAGGAAGCCATGTTTTTTGAAGAAAAAAAAATCATGCAAAGAATCATCAAAGAAGACTTGCACGAATCTTCCGGAGCTAGAAAAAAACGCTATTTTGTTACGGAGCGGGTGAAGAAACTACGAGTGACTCGTTCGAAGAAGTTGCTTTTTTGTTGAAGAAGAAAAAAATTATAATCCTGTTCTTCGACGAAAGGGTATTCTGCATAAACCAACCATTCCAACAGCCGCACAGACCGGTTCATTTCACCGAAGAAATTTGAGGATGCTCCGGAGAAAGTTAGTTTATGTTCCAAACATCCAGCTGATGTCATGATGTTTGGCTTGGTGGTGTCCAATGGTTTCAAAATGCCGTCTGTTTTCATTGATGCTGATGTTAAAATCAATACCGAAGTGTATATCGTTATTTTGAAGGACCATGTGCTTCTCTGGGTGGAGGCCAACTTTTCTGAGGATCAATACGTTATCCTACAACAGGTTGGAGCGCCATGTCACACGTCAAATCGGAGCCAAGGATGGCTGATGGAAAACATGAAATTTTGGCCACAGAATGTATGGTCGCTTGGCTGTCCGCACTTTAACCCCTTTGATTTGGACGTATGTTGAACATCTCACTCTAGTATGTAGACCCTAAAGTCTGTCCTAACGAGCACATGGCAGTCGATAGCGGGAGAATACGTTCGAAAGGCATGCGTCTTGAGGCTGCCATTGATAAAAATAGAGCAATCGAGTAAATTTGTTCGATTGCTGAACTCATAAATATTGATATTATTGCTTAAAGTAGTTGAAAATAGGATTTGATAAAATAACATAAATTTTTTTCCGTGTCCTAACTTATGATAAGTTTAGTTTGAGTTTTAGTTATTATTTGTTAGTTAACCAACCAATAAGTGAGAAAAGGTGCTTTATTCTTAGCTATGTTGTTTGATTACAAGGGGGAAATGCCAGCGTTCTATACCAGGAGAATTCGATCAAAGAGTAATCTACGTTAATCCTCCTAGCGACAATAACCTAAGCCCTAATTCTCAAACGGTACGGTTGTGCCAATTTCTTCCAAAATATTATTAGATAATTCATGAAATGAGTAATTTAATCGCTATTCATGCTAAATCAATACAAGCTCTAAACTTTAGGCAGTTGGCTTGGTCATTTTCATATTTGCTTCATATTTCGAATATCAATTTTGCAAAAACACCAAACAATCACAAACTTTCTATGATATTCTTCAGGGTAATCTTGAATACTGCCTGCGTACTTTAGTTAAATATAATAGAATAGAACAGGAAAGAATAGAATAAAATAGAAAAAAGGATTCGAATAGAAAAGGAATACATAAGAAATGAATAGAAAAATATTAAATAGACTAGAAAAACCACAGGAAAAGAAAAAGAATCGAATAGGAATATAATGAGAATAGATTATAATAGAATTAGAATAAAATAGGAATGTAATGAGAATAGATTAATAATAGAATAAGAGTATAATAAGAATAGTATAAGAATAGAGTAAGAATATAATATAAGTTGAATCGAAATAGAATAGCAATAGAATAGCAATAGAATAAGAAAAGAATAGGAAGAATAGAATAGAATTGGAATAGAATAGAAAGAAAATATAAATAGAATAGGGATGGAATAGGAATGGAATAGGGATAGAATAGGAATAGAATAGGAATAGAATAGGACTAGCTAGGGATATAATAGGAATATAATAGTCATAGAATTGGAATAGAGTAGGGATAAAGTAGGAATATATAAGGAATATAAATAGAATAGAAGAGGAATAGGAATAGAATAGAAATAAAATATGAATAGAATAGGAATATAATAGGAATATAATAGGTATAGAATAGAAATATAATAAGAATGGAGTGGAAATAGAACACGAATAGAACAGGAGTATGATTGAAATATAATTGGAATAGAATAGGAATAGAATGAGAATAGAATACGGATACAATAGGAATATAAAAGGACTAGAATAGGAATGTAATAAGAAACAAATAGGAATAAAATAGGACTATAAAATGAATAGAATAAGAATAGAACCGGAATATAATAAGAATAGAATAAGAATATAATAAGAATAGAATAAGAATGTAATGAGAATATAATAAGAATTGAACAAGTATAGACTAGAATAGGAATAGAATAAGAATAATAGAGTAAGAATAGATTAAGAATAGAGCAAAATATAATAAAAATAGAATCGGAAAAGAACAGAAATAGAAAAGGAATAGAATATGAATAGAACAGGAATAGAATAGGAATATGAATAGAACAGGAACAGAATGTAAATAGAATAGGAATAGAATAGCGATATAATAGTAATAGAATATGAATCGAATAGGAATAGAATATGAAAAGAACAGGAATAGAATAGGAAAAGAATAGGAATTGAACAGGAATAGAATAAGAATTGAATAGGAATAGAATGGGTATAGAATAGGGATGGAATAGGAACAGAAAAGGAACAGAATAGGAATAGAATAGGAAAAAAATAGGAATAGAATAAGAATATAATAAGGATAGAATAGGAAGAGAATAGGAATAGAATAGGCATAAAATTTAACTGCAATAGGGATAGAATAGGAATAGAAAAGGAATGGAGTAAGAATATAATAGAAATAGAATACGAATAGAATAGGAATAGAATAGGAATAAAAAACGAATAGAAAAGGAATAGAATAGGAATAGAAAAGGAATAGAATTGGAATAGAGTAGGGATAAAGTAGGAATATATAAGGAATATAAATGGAATAGAAGAGGAATAGGAAGAGAATAGAAATAAAATATGAATAGAATAAGAATATTATAGGAATATTATAGGAATAGAATAGGTATAGAATAGAAATATAATAGGAATGGAGTGGAAATAAAACACGAATAGAACAGGAGTATGATTGAAATATAATTGGAATTGAATAGGAATAGAAAAGGAATATAATAGGAATAGAGTAGAAATATAATAGGAATAGAACAGGAATGGGAATAGAACAGAAGTAGAACATGAATACAATAAGAACATAATATAATAGATTGGAATAGAATAGAATACAATAGAAAATAATATAATTTAATAGAATTGACCCGAATATAATAGAATACAACAGACAAGTTTGCTCAAGATAGTTACA
The DNA here is from genome assembly GCA_024533555.2 of Aedes koreicus. Classification (NCBI taxonomy): domain Eukaryota; kingdom Metazoa; phylum Arthropoda; class Insecta; order Diptera; family Culicidae; genus Aedes; species Aedes koreicus. The sequence goes on along the minus strand of JAHHFK020001928.1, from coordinate 84,977 downwards.
ATATATGTGAATGGCCACGATACAATAAACAATGTGTTATGTTTTGTTATTAGTAATATTTTAGGATATTATAAATGATAATCTATGTAACTTTTATAGTTTTATTCAATTCGATTGACTGAACAATTGGGGAATTTTAGTTATTGGAAAGTTCACTAAACTTTCGATTGAAACAAAAAGATTTGCGTGAAATTGCGTACCTTTCAAACAGGAACCAATAAGAAAAACATGTGGCTCAATACACAAAAGGTTTAACAACTCTCAAACAACATAACGATCTTTTCATGAAATCTGATCATCTATCATCAGTTAACAAATCTTTGAAAAGGAACACAACACCCTGCTTGAAATAAATTCAAATTCACACTGGCGCTAAAAAAGGATACGAAACTTGTTTGGTTCTAAATAACTACCAGTAAAACTAGAATATTGGATCCTATAGAAAATCCTGCATTTTTGAATGAATTTCCACTATAATTTAGTCGACACTTACAAAGCATATAGATGAAATACTCCTGATAAATGGTAGTAAGTTTTCAGACCGGGTTATTTGCCTATTAATACAAGTAGCACTTTGCCCAGTGTTCTCAAATAGATATTAATAAAACATAATTTTCTTTTTTATAGTCAAATGGATTCCATATTTATTTACCTTTCTATACATGGAGTTGAATTGATTGTGTAGTGAATAAATTGTAAAGTTCAATACCCTTTCTTATTGACATCATTATTAATCCCGAATTCAGAAGAAATGGGATTCGGTGGGAGGGCACCTTTTCTAAATCAAACTAAAGTAGGTGAACATTTATGATATACCCACAAGAAGTTATCATATTGTAACTCTTAAACTAAAGTATCGTACCAAATAGTAAATTAAGTTGACAACGTTGAGATCACAGATCAATTCAACTTCTTCAACACGATGAGTCAACAGTTAGTGACTAGGCCATGCAGCTTTCTGCTCTAGTACATCTATCACTTTACTCGCACATAAAAAATGTAATTTAGCCACTGTTCAGTGTTGTTTAAATTTTGTAGATATCCATACACAGTACGTCTAATTTTATAAAAATGCCGACGAAATCAAGAAGCATTGACATACCGAACCAAACGCCAAAAAGGATTTAAAAAAAAACATTTATGATTACTAAGGTAACTAAGATTAATGTACACTCCACACCTGCTTAATCTCGAGGGATGGAACACAGGTAAATCGAATGCGTGATAATGTTAGCAACATCGTACAAATTTCACCTTTGCACACAATGCCTTGGTTTTCTTTGAATGCACGTAAGCTATAATTCATATCATAGTCGGCTGCGAGTAAAAGAAGCCGATTTACGTAGTTTGACAGTTGCACCAGCGGGTGGATTGTCATGAAGAAAATGAATACATTGTTTGGCTCGAAAAGTACTAGCACACCGGTCCCAAGCTTAGGGCCGGTTCATAAACCACGTACTTATTTTTGAAAATCTCAGACCCCCCCCCCCCTCGTAGACTTTTCTCCATACAAATTTTTGAAATTTTGTATGGAGCGTAGACTTTGGTCAAACCCACTCTCACCCCATCCCCCCAACAAAGTCTACGTGGTTTATGAATAGCCCCTTATTATTTTCCTCCTAATAACGTAACCCCCCCCAACCCCCCCTCAAATATTCTGTCAAAATAACATAGCGAATCAAAACAAAAACAAAGATACTTGTACCGATACTTGTAAAATGAAGATTCGGGTGAATCCAGTGCGTTCAATTAGGAAATGGCGGAAGGAACACGGGATTAGCGACTTTATGGAAGATCGTGAAGGAAGATTGCGGGTCGAAGTCAAGCGCACGTAAAAGAAACTCACATGATTACCAACCGTATCCGAGAGCTACGAGTCGAGTGATGTAAGAAAATCTTGAACTTCCTCAAACAAAAAATCCTGTTCACCGACGACAGCATGTTTACCGTCGATCCTGTATCAAATGCCAGAACCGATCGCCGATATTAGTTCTCTCCCGGCAAAAGACGTGGCCAACATGCTTAAAAACGTGTATCTGACCAAGTATCCTGCTAGCGTTATGGTGTTCAGATTGGTGGCATCCGATGGCATAAAAAAAAAGAACCCGGTGTTCATTCCAAAAGGCGACAAAGTAAACACGGATTGGGATTTTAAGTAAGTCTGTTCTTCCGTGGATCAAAGAGCAGTACGGCCCTAAGCCAAATATTGAATTTCAACACAAATATTGAAGTTGCCACATCTCGAATCGCACTAGTTGCAGGACCATCTGCCGTTCTGGGCGAAAGATATGTGTTCGCCAGCCATCCCTGATCTTACATTTTCTAGCAAGACAATGACCCAAAGCATACGGCAAAGAAACCGCAAGCTTCCGTGCCTGTCAGATTAAACCCTTGGAATGGACTCCCCAAAGGCCTGATTTGGGGTTAAATTTCTGGGCAATTCTCGACAAAAAAGAAATCAGCATAACCAACAAGCAAACATATTTTGCGGCTCTGGAACTGACCTGGAATGCGTTGGATACACAGAACCTCAGAAACCTGGCCGATAGCATCCCGAAACGATTGCAGTTCATCATTGAAGCAAAAAGAGGTCATAATGACTATTGAAGAGTTGACTCCAACTGTTTTTGACTGATTTTTTTTATTCAACATGAAATGGATTTTTTTTTATGTCGTACCTATTTTGCCAAACTGAATTGATTTTGTTATTTTTATTTTGTGTAAGGAATAAAAATTGTTCGTCTATGTTTATTTTTCGGAAAAATGTATTGGAATACCCTACTCTTTCAAAAATATGCGTTTTTCCTCATGTATCAGAGGTGGATCTTTATTTCTGCCAGTCACAGTACATAACAAGAAAACAGTTTTTAAAGGTTAAAAATTTTCTACAATTATTTATCGTTTATAAAACGGATTATGATTTTTGGACACTTAATTAGTGAACGGAGCACTTCAATTAAAACTTCTGCCATATGTTAATGTCAGAGACAAGATAGCCAGTTTGATTGGTCGTTATGCTCATTTCACCCCTAAACAACCACGATCGCCGACGAACGAGATTTATCTTTCAATATATTTCCATGACTAAAAACAAATTGCAACTGAGGTTCTAAAAATTGGGTGTTTGTTAAATTCGTTAGTGAAAGACAAATTAAATTTCACTCATAAATGCATGGATTTGGTGAAATATGGAGTACTCATTATATCCCATGTGCTCGAATCCTGCAAAGTAAATAACAATTCAATTTATTCAAGCAAAACATCACGACTTAACTAATGAACTTTTCATACGCCGTTCAAGCCTTTTGATACTATGTACAAACAACTGCGGCTGTTCATGTGTGTCCGTATTTTTTTAGTTCAACCTTTAAAATGAATAGTTTTTCACTGTCGTTTTAAAACCACCATAAATCATGCTGAAAGCTAAAATGCTGTTGCATTGTTTATGGGCAATCTTAAAATCACCCAGCCCAGATTATTTGATTGCATCTGATCAATACGTAATAAAGTTTGGATTTGGAATTTGGATTACCTATGAAACGATTGATTTATGGTATTCTCGATAGGATATTTGCTCCGTACGATTACAACATGAAATTAGATTTTTCTGCTACTGTTGAGTTTGACCTGTCCATATGTGAAATTTGATAAATTAAATATTTCACTTCTTAAAAAAAAAAAACACTTATACGAGCGTATTAGTAGAATGATTTGAATTGGAAAACTAGGAAAATTCAAACTAACACTTCATTTGATTACTTTAAAAAAATAAAAACTATAAAAAAAACTGAAATACTTTTTCAAATTATCCTTAGTAAACAGGAGAAGATTCCTTTAAACTCCACTAGAAAAAACTTATTCTTTGACAGATAGGCCTATTTTGTCTGCGACTTATATACTTCTTCAGTGTCGAGTGCTCGACTTATCTTTCAGAGATCAAGTGAAATGTTAGTTTAAATTTTCCTAGTTTCTCAAATTAATCATATTTATCGAGCAGAAAACCAGGAAATTAAATAAAATATTTGAGCCTTTCCGAGCTGAGCATTCATAAGACTCTATTTTCTGGTAGAACTTTTTCTCCAAAATATTGTTCAACAGCGAAGTTTGACGTTATTTGTAGCTGCTTGGTATCATCAATTTAAGAGTCTCAAAATGGAGAGATTTTGTCAAAAGTTAAACACCACATCTAATTTACAGATATGGTCTACTGATTTCGTTTGACGTTTGACCTATCGATTCATCGGTGATTTACATTATAATATTTAAGAATATTTACAAATAGTAAACATTTACGTTGTTTGATAAAACCTTAACCAGCAGGCTATTATGATTTACAAAAACATACAATTAAAATAAAGATACACGCTGAGAAATTATGAATATTGCATGAGATGTAATCCGTCTTTGACATATCATAGAGGAACGTAAACAAAAATTCTATTTAAAATTATGTTTACCGAACCCAAAACATACGCAACTCGACGAAAAGTGTGTGTGATTGAATATATTTTCTCGTCTTTTTCAACTCAATATTTTGTTCTAAAAGACACTCGAATGGGTCGGTCTCAGGGCACCAATAATTAAATTTGCATTTCATTTCCATTTTGGTAGTGTGTAGGATGTCATGATCTGTTATGATATATGAGTTTTGTCAAACAGTGGTAAATATTTACGTTGATTGCTCTGAAGATCGGAATGGAAAAACTAGATTCAGCGGTAGCGCTTCTTTTATTTGTCAGAATAAAGCAATTGAATGTTCAAGAATTTCAAGCCTAAAGATTTCGTGAACACAAACAAGTAGAAAGATTTTTATGCTTCAAACCTTCTTAAGATCAGATTTGTTCTGTACAGCTATAAATTGCTATTTCACATCTACAAAAATCGGTATTTTTGGGTGTGTGACATGCCTTAATTAGGCCATTCGAAAATCCAGATTTGTTTAAATAGAATCTTGTAATTCCATTAAGCTCGACATCCGGGTGCTGGTGTTCGTTTTGACTTTCACTTCTACTTTTAAATATTCTGGGTAAAGTTCCTCGTTCCTTATTGCCAGCGGCGCACCGTCTCTTGGCTTCACGCTGCGCAAATTGACCTTAACCTTGATTCCATGACTCGATCTTTAAACTTTACTATCACAAGAGGAGCAATACTACATACGCTTATTATGGAAGAAAAATTAAGTGCCGGTTTCTTTCTGTTGGCATACAATACGATATGGAACATAACCAGAGTGCGCATACATTGGCATCGTCATCACCATCTGCAACATCAAAACCGGTCATGATTTTGCTTCCCCCTCTTGTACGTAAACAGTAAACAATAATATCGAATGAAGCCGTGAATGTGAACTTGCATCTATATCGTCAAATGATACCATCTTCATTACTGGCAGACAACTGCGAAACTATATGGTTGACATATGTATATAGACCTTAACCATTACGTAAACGATTGCCACTCCATACCTATTATTATCATATAAAACTTACACTGATATCACCTCGCGAGAACTGTTCCGTCTGCTCAGTCTGAATCACTTCTAAACGTTCACACTGCAGCTCTGTCGCTCTAACACCCTATCTGTCACTTCTTGCTACCTTACGAGTTCGTTGTTCTTTGCTAAATGGTCACGAAACATACGATGATGCGCGATATTTTCGATATGAGTCACTGCATGTTTTTACATGTTATTCTCAATATAGATAATCAAACACGATTCAAAACAAAACACATCAGTCTCAAGATCGTCCTACAAGAACCGAGATCAACGCACCGACGGATGCTACAAAGATACACTTACTATCAATACCGAGTCGATAAAGTCAAGAACAGAAACATGACATGCGTACTGAACAAATTCTCATCCGCAACTGAACGTAATGTTGTTCCACAAGCACTCCGCTATCCGTTGCTTCTCGACCACATGCACACAACTTTCCATAGTGAAGCAGGAGCTCCCTCATATGACGATATGGCGCGCTCGAATCTAGACGAGTCATGCATACCAGTAAAAATGAATTGAGTAATCCAACCAACAATTTCTGTAAATACACTTCACTTGTTGTTTCGCCTTTTCTCTGTACCCACTATGGCAGTGTCTACATTTTTCCTGTGCGGGTTATGTAAAAAAATATCATCACCATAAAAAGTGGTATAAACTTTGCACACTTCGGTACGTAGTCCATAGTCCACAATGGTCGTTGGTAGCTCAGCTACAATATATCCCCTCAGCACAGAAGAGGTGGTGAACTCGAAGGTCTCCGTCTCTGTACCGAAAGTGTAATTACTCGCACCGCGCCGAAGAGGCAAACCGATTCCTTCGTTTTGGACGTTTATTCGGACTTGTGCCTGTATCATTTTATTGCTTCTTGATAATTCAACTGGTAGGTTACATTCGTTGGACATTTTCAACTGGATCAAACAATACCGAAAGTTCACACGAGGTTAAAGAGACAGTAGCAAATATATAATATGAGCGAAATTCTCTTGTGAAAAATCTACTAACAAAGTTAAACTTACTGGTTGTTTCATGTAATATTGATTAACGCTGCCTTTTGTAAGCTTGAGCACCCCTACCCTAAGATAGGTGCCTATTCTTTCATATCGAGTAGTAACATCAAATATGTTAATGATTTGACCTCAAGAATTTCCTCGATAATCTAATGCTGCCAGACAAAAACAGACGCCAATATCTTCTTCTACCAACATACATCATTCATTCAAAATAAATCCACCCGTGATACAATGTACATATTGTGCTGGAATAACTCAAGAAGCATTGTTAGCTTCTCAACAATACCTACCTCAAAAACTCGCGAATCTCAATAGATCTTAAAGTGAAAAATTTCGTCATTATCATCATAGGAAATCGTAAGAAGTTTTTTCGTTAAAATTTCAAATAATGTTAATGGAAATGTGTTCACTTTTTCAGATTCATTAACCACAATACAGTTGAAACAATCATTCAAAATCAACAGTAATTTAATTTTGAACGCAAAAATTGTTATTTTTTCAAAATTTTTTTTATGATGATGATGATGCTTCTTTAAAAAAAATATAACGGCTGTTTGCACTTTAGCCCTATTTTTTATTCTTATCTGGACTGACGATGGATGAAGTTTAAAAATTTCTATTGGGGATGATTTTCAGTTGATAATACCGTATGCGTGATAATGTTGGCAGCATCGAACAAATAAGGTTCCCGTTTCACTTGTGCATACAATGCCTTGGTTTTCTTTGCATGCAAGTACACGCTTAGTTCAATTTACTCAAATATGGGTGAAGAATACCTAAAATCGCGAAAAGTGAACATACCCATTTATGGGTAGGTTACTACATACCCATGTTAGGGTATTTTTTTCCATTCAACTTTACCCATAAATGGGTATGTGCACTTTTCGCGATTATGGGTAAACTAAGCGTAGAGAGTAAGCTATAATTCATATCATAGTACGCTGAAGTAAAAGAACCCGATTTCCTTGGTTTGACATCTGCACCATGACGAAGTGACAGCGTATTCGTGGTTTGTCTCACGCGAAAATATCGCAAAAAGACATTTCAATCGGCGTGGGAGTTTCTCGGTGGACCGTTAAAAAGGTCTTAGACCGAGAAAAGGAAGGACAACTATCCGTGAAGGTGGCCACAGGTCCGAGGTCAGTTCGGATTTGAGCAAATCCAATGCATTCAATGACGAAAATGGCTAAAGAACACGTGATCAGCGACTTTACGGCACGGAAGATCGTAAAGAAACACCCGATGGCGGGGTGAAGTGGAGGGCACGGAAAAAAAACTCACATGATTATCATCCGCATTCGGAAACTACGAGTCGAGCGGTGTAAGAGAATCTTGAACTTTCTCAAGCGAAAAAATCCAGTTATCCTGTTCACCGACTAGAGTATGTTTATCGTCGATCCCGTATTCTAGAACCGATCGCCGATATTAGTTCTCTCCCGGCAAAAGACGTGGCCAACGAGCATAAAAACGTGTATCTGACCAAGCATCCTGGTAGCGTTATGGTGTTCAGATTGGTGGCATCCGATGGCATAAAAATTAACCTGGTGTTCATTCCAGAAGGCAACAAAGTAAACACGGAGGTCTACATCCGGATGTTAAGTTACACTAAAAAAAATCGACACGTTACTTCCACGTGAAACGCACGTAATTTTCGGCCACTGCCAAAATCAGTAATAAACACGTAAATTCACATTCTACGTGAAAATTACATAAATTTGACGTGATTTTCACGTACAATTCACTGGACACGTAATGTTCACCTGATTTTACTGAAGAAGATTTGGTTACGTGTTCAGGTGGAAGTTACGTGAAATTTCACGTGAAAACAACGTGTCGATTTTTTTGAGTGTAGTGTTTTCTTCTGTGGATCAAAGAGTAGTACTGCCCTAAGCCAAATGTTGTATTTCAACAAGATGGCGCTCCGTGCCACACCTTGAACCGCACTCAGAAGTAATTGCAGGAACGTCTGCCGTTCTGGGCGAAGGGTATGTGGCCGCCATCAAGCCACGATCTTAATCCGCTGGATTAATAAGTATGACGCGTCATGAAGATCAAGGCCTCTTCTCAACGCCACCCCAGTACAGCAGGCTTCAGATAAACATTGACCTGTACCTGGTGAGAAATGGATCCAAACGTGTTACAGGCTACTGCAGCAAGTGGAAACTCGATCGATGACATTTTTGAGATTTTTATTTTTGACATTGCTCATACACTGAAAATATTGTTTCATTGATTCGCTTACGCTCGTTTTGTTAGCACAATTTTCGTACATTGAACACATGTCTCATACATTGCAAGCAACAGTCGTACTGCTTCTGATCATTCGGAACGCTGGCATTAAAGCTTATTCCTACAATACACAAAATAAATTTCTGTCGGTCCAGCCAATTGCTGCTGCTCTTCTATCGTACCCAAACATGATGGTGCTGCTGCTGTTTACCTCGAGAGAAAATTGAAAGCGTCACGCGCTTTGAATCGAACATTTTGATTTCATCTTCATTAATCTCTCTACTTCTCACGGGTTACCATACCTAGAGAGATTCCATAACAGCTCTTCCCAACTAGACAAGATCAATTCTAATGCCAGAAACATTCAAAAAGATCACATCATGATGAAACCACTCCCTCCCCACGGTTGTGCTTTTTTTTTCGAGGTTCGTTTTGAGTCGAAAAAGCAGAACTGTCAAACATGCATGTAACGGTGGTAAGCACCAGCGAGACGTTTCTTATTCTTTTTTCAAGAAAATTGTTGTAGTTCTCGGTACTGTTCTCGTACAATGCACGAATGTTTTTTTTTTTTTTAGTATACAAACGCTTTGTTTTTTTGACAGCGTATGTGGTGTTGCATGAGCTTGTGCACGGTATAAAAAAATTGGCTTTTACTGTGAGCCATGTTTTCAAGCGTCCTGTGAGAGTGAGTGAGACAACACCAAAATACGGCTCACAGTAAAACTCAAAAAGACAAAACAATTAAAGTAGCGTGAACAGGCTCATACGAAACCAGGGGTCTCATTGCGCATAGTGAATATTTCGATTTGAGCATGACAAATCAAATGCACGAAGCGAACATTTTCTTTCGATTCAAAATGCGCAATGAGGCCCCAGCTACATAAATTATACAAATCAATTTCGTTGCAGAAAACCACGAATACATTGGTGAATTAAACGAAAGATTTCATAGTATGAACTAAATTTTATTTCCAGTGTGGTCGACAAAACCGATGTCAAATGTCCGGTAAATGTACACACTTAGAAATTATTCATTTTACACGAGACGCAATACCACCGACAAACCGACATGAATGACAATAGAAAATGTCTTAATATTTCTGTTCAAATCATATTACTAACATCTATCTTCGTGTTCGCTGGGAACATTTATTGAAGCCACAAACCCGCTTGGCAACTTGATAAGAAGGTTCTTGCCTTAGCAATTCGTGACACATTTATTAGATCTACACTCCCATTTCATTTTACTCAATTTTGGAGTACAATTGTATACCATCTCTTTTTCTCTCACGGAAATGTTACTCGGAAAATTGGAAAATTGAGTAAAATGAAAAGGGAGTGTAGATAAAATGATTCTATAGGTTTTGACAGATGGGATCGCTGTACATTTGAATCGGTCGTTGTGGATTCTTGATCAATAGTGAGGATTGAGTTTCATGTCGGTTTGTCGGTGGAAATACATCTTTGTAAAAAGTCGGGGAACGTAAATAAAGATTTCGTATAAAATTTGTCTCATGAAACTGATACATACGGAAAACGACAAAAGGTGTGTCTGATTTAATTTATTTTCTCGTCTCTTTCGACTCATTCTTATGATCTAAAGGACGCTTTCATGTGTCGGTCTCAAGGCACCGAAATTAACGTGACATATTTGTAGTGTGCACTCCTTAATAGCCTCAGGGAGAGATACACACTTAGAAAAAATCATGTAAACTTAAATCTACTTGGATGCACATAAAGGGAGCGGCCCATTGGACATACATTTACGTCTGTTCTGAACATCACATGACATTAAAAACTAAATTGACAGTTTACATGCCATGACGTAAGTGTAAATTATGATACACAAAATTAGATTTTCTAAAGGCACCTATTTTTCATGTAATTTTAAATGCATTGCTTTGACTACTTTTAATTTAGATTAATTTAGATTAAAAAATCGATTCATAAACATCATTTTTCAACCTTATCCGCCAATGGAACGAAAGGATCATTAACTGGAGAAAGAGTACTCTATTTTTGTAGAAATTATGATCTTTGAGCGATTAGCACAAGAATATCTCACAATGCACTCTAAATGCGCAGTAAAAGTCAATTTTCAAACTTTGTGAAGATGCAAAAAAAAAATAGCCCATTCAATGATTTTAGATGGCCAGAAAATAAGCATCCTTGCGGGCATGTGTTACGTCTCATGTTTTATCGTTCACAACCGAGTGACGGACAGTTATGGAAAATTTAGTTTTTTTGTTTTGTTTCTTTGGCGATGCGGCCGGTGCTTCCCTGACATGCTACGAAGGATTTGGATTCCACGTTGAAATTAACTGCATACTGGCATGCTTCTAAATTTCGGTGCACTTGAAATTGTGGTGTTTCCGCACACCAAATAACAAGCTTATCAAGACACCACTCCGGATAAATTTATCACGACGTGTGAAATGGACAGTTAGAATTGCACAACGCTAATGCTTAAGTCAACGATAATGACTTGACATGTACTGGTATGTGTTAAGTACTAGATGTTTCCAATGAGGATTTAAGAATACATCCAAATGAAATTAAAACGAAAGCATATGCGTTTCAATATTTACAGGTTGTTGGGATTACGTCACGCGTAAAATTCATTTTTTATGAATGTTAATAATCATAACATTCTGTCTTCCGTCTTTTATTCACAGCTTTATTAATTTATGTTTAGGCTGTGTAACAATTCGCAAATTCATTTTAATTTTCACTTAAACTTGACAGATGGAAATAATCGATTAAGTCTGCTACTCGAGCTGACTTATTTCTGACAGACGGCCACTCAATTTTGACAGACAATTTATCGAAAGTCTGTCGTTCTATAACAAAGGGATTTTAATAGATTAATCGACTATTTTCCATCTGTCAAGTTTAAGTCAAATTAAAATTTACTCGTGAATTGGTACACAGCCTTAATATTAAAATTTTATTCATTTCTAAATTTAAGCCTTAAAATATTCACGGGTGGCAAGGATTACGTGACTTGTAAAATCACTAAAACACGTAAAATTAAAACACTGAAGTTTACATGGACATTTTGAAGAATCAACAGATTGCGTGGATTCAAGCAAACTTCGACGAACACGAGAATATAGTTTTCCCATAAGATAGAGCACAATACCATACCACTAAACGGATACTGGCTGAAGAAAAACATATAATTTTGGCCGAAAAATAATTGGGTCCAAGCAGTCCAGATTTGCACCCCCTCGACTATTCAATATATACAGCCCACATTGAATAAAAAATATGTTGAAGCGAAGGCCTGTGGATCCTCTAAACCAAGTGTCGATTCTTTGAAAGCTTTTACACAGAAATAAAAACACACTTCGAAAACGGACCGTGAACAAGTTCACGTTTTCAGGATTTTTACCTAGAAACGTGCTCTAGTTTATGATTACATGATTCAGCTTGATTTTGTTTGTTCTCGAATTCATGACTGCAGTTCACGGATCTGGGCACGGAATTTTTGTGGGCTTCATTGCCAAAGAACTATGTTATGAAGATGTGCTCTCGATTTTGCAACCGCCTGGAGAGAGTAATTGAGAATGAAGGTGGACATTTGCTTAAATCAAGTATTACGGCCGAGTACTGTGGTATGGTAATTAATTTGATTCACCATCTCTAAGCGTACCTACTCAGAAAATAAAACCAGTAGAGCTACGCAGTACAAATCTCAATACCTACAACACTAAAAATAATATGTTCTGCGTTGCTGTTATAAGCTACAAGAACGGTTGGACATTAGTATTGACTGCGCAAAGATATGCTGCACTGACAGTGTTGCGTCATACCGAATTCTTTAGCTTTGATAACTGGTCAATACAAGCTGCTAGGTTGTTGTTCATCAGTAGTCGGAACAACATCCTACTATCTGGTATTTCAGATGGTAATTGTAAATATCATCACTAACTTTCATTTCCACCAATTTCCATTAATTACAATCATTCCTTACACAGAACTGTACAAAATAAAAAATAATAATAAGTATACAAAAATATAGTTCCTCATTCCTTAACAGTGCCGGTTTGAATTGATTGTTCATGTTGCGCCTGAGGCGATTTTGCAAATTTAGCAAGCTTCTTAAAAGTTTAATTAGAAGCTGCTTAAAATTCTTTTAAATTAAGTTAGGCACACTTCAAAATCCAACAGTGACTGAAAATTATAGCTGCATATAATGTTATAGACATTCTTGAACAGAGCTGCTCAAGCAGTTAATAGCTTTTTATTGGAACCTGTGCTGTTAATAGTCATGACGAGTCAGTTGGATTAATCTGTCGATAACTTGTTTCAGATGTTGAATTTCTGAATATGATGTATGATGATATTGAACCTCTTGACTAATTAAATAACTTTTTCTAACAGTACCTTACCCTATCAGTAATAACGAAAGTATTACTAACTATAGGATTAACCCGTAACGCTAGATAGATCACCTACGTGGGTGATCTTTTGTTTTGCGTTACGAGGTATCAGATCTACCACTGAGCTCTAGTACGAATTAATTTAAATGTAAGGAACATATTTGTTCTTATAACCAAAGCAACATATCTTAGTCCATATATCATTTTATGTCTTGTAATAGTGACAATATTCGGATTGAGCCACCGATGATGAGCTTGAAATAAGGAAAACATTTTCTAGATTTGATGTTCTACACTCAGTAGCAAAACAAAGCCGAGCAAAATTTTGCTTCCAAATAACGTCATGTTCAACCTTCTGTAACTTTGTCAATTATCAATATTTTTGGCTAAAAATTTGACAACACTATCACGTATTGACCTTATGTGATGAAAATTTCATGTTAATGAAGTTTATAAATTTGAAATTATGATTTTTTAGAGTTTTTAGACATACCAATTTCAAAGATCCGTATTTTTGTGTAAAATTTAGGTAGCATAATAAAAATTTCACCACACCTCTAAAAAGGATAGGAAATATGTTCACATTATTGTTAACATTTAAAATGGGAGCAAATTTTAACAATTTTTTTTTAATTTGAACTGTTTCCATTCAGTGGTTTGGACAACAGCTGGCGTCAAAGTTGACGTACCAACATGAGTATTTCCCTTTTTCACCCGGTAATGACCATGCTGAAATATCTGTGCAAGAAAAAAATCTCGGTTCTTTGTACGCTCCCCATGGTGCACCGTGTGCAGACATGCTGACATTGGTTATAGTGTTGTCAAAAATATTGATAATTGACAAAGTTACAGAAGGTTGAAAATGACGTTTTTTGGAAGCGAAATTTTGCTCGACTTATTTTTTGCTGCTGAGTGTATAGTTTGAAGTGGGTAGGACTAGGATTCCGATGCATGGTCAGTATTGGAGTCATTGTTTGTTTTCTTTGCAATTAATCCGGTTTTGACTGAGAAAGGGGCGCGTATTTGAAGAGTGCTCTCACCTCTCAAAGGGGTTAAATTGTGGAAACTTTGTATAAAACTAGATTCATTGCCAACAAAACAAACAATGACATCAGTCATAACACCGAATACTCAATAATTTCTCAATAGTGTTGGAGTAACTCGACATGCACTGAGCAAAAGATAAGATACAAAAGATCAAATTGCTAGCGCAGTGGTTTATGTCCCGAACATAGGAAAAAAATACTTTAAGATTCAAATGATATTCAAGAGTGAATATCATTCTAATATTCGCTTAACCGCTCTTACGACTTTAATATTAGGGCAATACATTTTGAAATAAATTTATGAAATCAGTCAAACAGAACAATTTCACCATACGTAAGATTTGAAAAATCAACTTTTGAAACTAGTTATCCGCAAACTAATCGCATTGAGTCGAAATAATAATTATTAGAAGTTCTTATAAGTGCTGAAAACTTATTAGAACATCTGATTAATTGGTCTTGAAACTGGAGATTATCTAGAAAGATCTACGAGAATTTTTGATAAATTTATATGGAGCCATTTGAGGCTTTTAAAAATTAACAATAGGAATGTTGTTTTGTAGTTGTAAGATCAAACTTCAGAAGTTTAAAACTCAAAAGTTGTTTATATGATCCTGAATATTCATTTTACTCCGTTAAGATTTTAAACATTTAGATTTTAAGATTTTAATACAACATTATGAACGTATAGGAAAGCCGATCGAAAGAATCGATCAATGTTACTACGGACCTGATGCATTGTTTGTGTTTAAACCTAGACGAGTATTTTAAAGGGTACTATTGAAGAATTTTATCGTTTCATTTCGTCGTCAAGAGAAAAAGTTTTAGAAGTTATTGAGTAATTAACGAACGGGAAATTCTCTAAAGCGTACAATCGAGTCATATAGAACGTTTTGAAACGATTGTCTAGAAATATGTCTCGGGGGGTTTTTTTTTCATTACGGCGAATCTAACATCGAGAGATTCTCTCCGGGCTCACTCTCTTTCATTTATTACAGCGCCATTATAAAACTTTCGAGGGATTCTTTAGTACAGATCGAAACACAATACTGCTGGCTAGTATAGTCTACAAATAGTAGAGTGAAAAACGTAAAGGTGATTGGAATATGAATGAAAGAGAGAGTAATCAAAGAGAGTCTCTCAATGTTAGATTCGCCCTAATGAAAAAAAAAACCCTAGATATATCTAAGGTTTTTTTTTTCATTAGGGCGAATCTACAATTGAGGGATTCTCTCTGGGCTCGCTCATGGGCATTCATAAACCAATCACCTTTACGTTTTTCATTCTACTATTTGTAGAGTATGCTAGCCAGCACTGTTGTGTTTCGATCTGTACTAAAGAATCCCTCGAAAGTTTTATAATGGCGCTGTGAGTGGAGCCCGGAGAGAATCTCTCAATTGTATATTCGCCCTAATGAAAAAAAAAACCCTAGATATACTTTCGTCCTTTCATAACAGACATCTTTCCCTACTTCAGGAACAATGAATCAACACAGCTACTCCATTGAATGCAAGGCTGCCATACCGTTAGATTAATTAAGCACTGAAAAGCCGTCTATCCATGATAGACTAGAAGAACTATTTTGGTGGCTGACCTTAAACAAAAAAAAACTCTTTTCACGTCCACTTGATCGTCTCACTCATCACAATTCCATGCGTATATAGCACTTGTTTGTTTTTTTCATGTTTTCTTTCAGCCTCCTACTTTATGCAGTATGCATAACATATGAACATAATACAGAAGGCAATCGGTGTTGTTCCACAAACACACTTCGTTCAACTGCTCACCCATTAACCCACAGACATTAGTCACGTTAATTCACATAATTTGGAAAATACTTTCGTATGACATCTCATACCTTCACAGAAATTGATGTGCCCGGCTTGTCGCGTATGATGGGATTGATCAATCTGAAGTGACTGATGTGATTAAACACACATAAAAACGATCGTTCCGAACACTAGCTTCTGTTACGACGCGTGCGACAAGCTTGCCTACCGAGACTCTACTATTGAGGTATTACGTTCTCAGGTCCCCCCACTGTTGTGCATATGAATTGGATCCCCCGTTTTGTATGTGTAATGTTCGCCAGCGTCAATTATTTTCAATTTTCCTTTATACTCAGTACACGAGTGTGGGAGCGATAATTGATGCGAGCGTGGTGTGAGGATATTGTACATTCTCGAATACATCAAAATGAAATGAGCGAAGGCATAACACCACTGGAGTCAACCCTGACTGAGATTATTTGTTTACGCCGCCACATGGTGTGCATGCTACTTGTTTCAATCTTTGAATGGGGTACTTTAATGGAATTTTAATATTCGTTGTTCTGGTGTAATCTTCTCAATTGACATGATCCATGAAATTATCAACGACATGAAAACCTGTTCCAACCTGGCTGTTCGACCTTGGAATCCCCGATAATGGTAATATCTAATCTCTTATTCCGGAATTTTTGATCTTTATTTCCCAATTTTTCGATTTCAATGCAAGCGGGGTATAGGATTTATAATATGTTCAATTTGTATAGTATTTGAGAAGCAAGCTGCATGTTGAAATTTTAACCTAGTCAACCAACACAAACAGATTCCCAATGTGGTTAAAGTCTAAATACCAACTATGAACATCTCACCATGCGTGACCTGAAAGCGTATTCTCGATCATTGCGTGCCAGTAAATAATCATATCAATTCTGGATGTGAAATGTTATTCTGCAATATCATCGCCTTATGACGCATTAAATTTACAGTAATGATTTATTCTGCAACATATTGATTAAAACGAACCAGAAAGAGTACTTTTAGCAAAGCTAGGATCACAGTTGTTATTTGTGTACGTCTGCGTACCTCAGCGTTAACAACTGAAACGGAAATTTGCATTAAAGCTTGTTAACACAACAGATGTTAAACATTTACGCAGGCATAGTAGTCAGCTAGGAGCAAAAATGTCATTCCAACAATGTGCTCCCATTTTAAATGTTAACAAAATGGTACATGCAGTGAACTACAAGTTTATTACATAATACTGTAGGTCAGAAATAAATTTTAAGGGGGCATAATTTGAACCATGCATGAACCAGGATATTTGAACAAGAAATTATGCTTTATTTCAAAAGATTTATTTAAGATATTAGCATGAGATTTTGATTTCAAATTGATAACGTAATTTGAAACTTATTCAATAAATTTGCTGTATCACAAGATTTGCTATCAAGATGTTCGCAGTGATAATAAATGTTGTAATGTGTAGGACCTCCTTTGTTCTCAATCAGTTCAAACAACCTATACTTTCAACCAGGCGGCACGGAGATATACGCGTTTAAATATTCTGGGAATATTAGCGATGATGTGAACCCGGCATTAGCAACTGGATTGCTCACACTTTAAAGCAGTTTTTTTTCTCTAATAATTGCGCCTTACCACCTTATTTACTTGTTTAGGCTCAATGGAATCAAATTTACAGAGTTAAGTTTTCGTTTTATAAACTTAGTTAAAGGAATAAAACCGATTACTCGCGGTCGTCTCGACGCCTTGCGTACCACAAGCCCGAAGGGAATCATAAAGCTCGGATCTTACTCCACGATGCTCAGCACAAAACTAAATTACGTGATCCTGGTAACCTTGTTTATATTCACAGAGATTACTGTAGCCCTATACGATATAAATAGATAAGCGTTTAAAGAATAATGATTAGGCATGAGGCGAGTCCGCTTTCTCATTGCCTGGATTCTAACAATGCGATAATAGCCACACAAAGTTGATAATAAAAGAACGTGAAGATAAAGCCTTTAGAAGACCTCGTATTTTCATGAGAAAATAAGAGGTGTGCCATACCAGCCTCAAGGAGCGAATAACCTCTATAGAACTGAGACTATCCGTGAAAATGAAGTAATGATCCAGTGTTAGTGAGGCAACAGTTTCTAACGAAAAATCTATTGCCACCAATTCAACAACAAAGCAGAACAAGGGGCTTGAAGTTTTGGAGCGGCGCTATAAATATCATTGCATACAAAAACCGGCGGACTCATCTATCGAAGACCCGTCAGTGAAAAACGTTTAGTGGAATCAGCTTGGTTAAACTTTGCAGCAAATATTACCACAGCAATCGTAGGACGATGATATTCTGGGATTCCATGAAGCCGAGTGCATGCAACCTAACGATACGAAGACACCAATACTGATAACGTTCCAGTTTTATGATGTGCAACCGACCCGCCGACTAAAAACAAAAACTACCGTACTCTAAAACCGACAAAGTCGTTGTCCGGTACAACTTTAGAGGATCTTGCGGATGTGTTCCCACCAGGTCCCGGTAATACTCAACCAGGCCTAAGATATTTAATACCCGTTTGCATAATAATAATTCTTTGCCCTAAATGTCATTCTAATGATGTTTTAAAATTCAAATTTTAATAAAAAGAAATTAGAGCAAAAATTAACAAATTTTTGAAAACGCACCCTAAGGAAAATTATAAAAACTGTTATTAAACGATACGTAGATGAGATAGCAGTTAAGTTTTTTTTTCTGCAAGGTTGCTTCAAATTAAATTATCTACAATGTCCTAGGAGAAAAAAAATCCTCTAAATCATAAAAATTCACAGATAAAATTTTTTATTATAAGCATAAAAAAAACCACCCTAGTCATCACCCAAACCAAAAGGTAGATTTCATTTTTCTAAATAAATCTTCCGAAGACATCATATGTCTAAAGTTAATAGTTTTCGAGTTATCGATAATTATCACGAAATTTCGCGAAGCGCACCACTTCAAATTTCTGTAGGCAAAAATCTAGGAAACTACATTTATGTCACAGGCTTCAATGACTTATATGCTGAAGTGCAGCAAGAACTCGATGACATACTTGGACAAATAAATCAACAAATATTATCGTTTGTTGTATATGTGTTTTGTCTAGTTCTAGAAAAAAAAAGTTTAAAATTTTCAACTTATTATTTATTCATTTACGTTCATTTTAATGCAAAATTGTAGTACATATTAACTAGATAACTAAGGTAACAGCAGCTGTTGTGGCAGTCAACAACGGAAACCAAGTGTGGCGTGACAATTATTGCGGAGCCGTATGGAGTTCACCTTGACAACGGTAATTGGGTAACGGACAGAGCAGGCATGACTGCTCTACACGGTATGGGTAAATATCCCATACGGGAGATAGTCTTGAATTCCATCGAAGGTTTCGTGATAGCCAAAATCAACGAAACCTTCGTATGCAGTGTCTACGCACCTCCTAGATGGACATTGGAGCAGTTCCAGCAGACCAGTTGGTGGGACAATGTCCGGTTGTCATCGGTGGTGATTTTAACGCTTGGGCTACAGAGTGGGGTAGCAGATACACCAATGCGAGAAGGCGTAGCTTACTGGAAGCGTTGGCAAAGCTGGAAGTTAAGCCATGCAACCGAGACACGAAGAGCACCTTTATGAGGAATGGCCGTGAGTCCATCATCGACGTGTAATTCTGCACACCATCGCTGATGTAAATCCTGAATTGGAGAGTATGTAATGAGCATACCCACAGTAACCACCAGGCAATCCGGTACTGTATCGGTGATGCTGGGCTAAGAAGTAGACGGGTGTGACGGAAGAAAATGGAAGACAAAGGACTTTGACTTAGACCTCTTCGTCGAAGCTCTTCGTTTATATGACGGCCCTCCATATAGGAACGCGAATGAATTGACGGAGCTTTAAGCGAGAGCGTGTGATGCTACGATGCCGAGGAAACGGGAACCGAGTAATGGAAGGCACCCAGCTCACTGGTGGAACGATACACTCGCCGTCCTTCGGGCTAGCTGCCTCCGCGCTAGAAAACGTGTTTAGAGATCGAGAACGTAATAAGAAAGCCAGGTAAATAGGAACGAATTTCGTTCGGCAAAGACGGCACTCAAGAAAGCGATAAACTTGAGCAAAGCTAGGGGGCTGTTCAAGCGTTTCCTAACATGTTCAGGTCTGCACTGCAGAGATGTCTAGATGAAGGTTACTTTCCGGACATATTGAAGATTCAAAAACTGCTGTTGCTGCCAAAGCCAGGAAAATCGCCAGGGGAACCTGGATCCTACAGACCCATATGTTTGCTGGACATAGTCGGCAAATGACTTAAATATATACTGGCACTAATTAATGAAAATTTAGCAATGAAAATTCACAAAATTGCCACTAAATTATTAAACACAGTTTCAATTGGAAGATTTGAAAGATTTGAAGACTTTTGTCACATGTATAGCGCTAGAACTTATTATTATGACGGAAAACTATCAGTTTATTATTGCGTTTATACTAATTGCCATTGCTTTTTTTGAAAGTTTTACCGGTCACTTTTGAATTATTGAAAATGAATTATCAATTTTTTATTGCTATTTTATATTTTTCTAGTGCGAATTGTTATTTTTTCGTTGGCACAGTGTTCAATAATGTAGTGGCGATTTCACATATTTTTATTGCTATTTTTTCCATTTTTATTGATGTTTTATTACCCTGCCGTCGGCAAATAGGAGAAAATCATCCTGCACAGGCTGACCAAGGATACGGAAAGCGAGCATGGACTGGCAGGGAAGCAGTTCGGTTTTCGCGGATTGTGGTCGGAAAGGCATACGAAGCACGGAGGAAAAAAGAAGAAGGAGAATCCCTTCTGCGCAGTGCGCGGTGGATGTCAAAAATGCGTTCAACAGTGCTAACTGGTCTGCCATTGCTACAGTGCTGCACAGCATGAGGGTTCCTGACTACATGTGTAGGATTCTGCGGAGCTACTTCGAGAACCGAATCCTGGTTTCCGAAACTGATGAAGGACAAAAGCGGATGGAAATCACTGTGGAAGTTCCGCAAGGCTCTATCCTAGGCCGAACACTGTGGAACGCAACCCCAGTAGCACACATGTTACCATTACGTTGAGAAAACATAAATGTGCCTTTGTTAGTCATAATCAAGTTGCTGCAACTAATTATGATCGTGGTGTGCTACTTGGGAATGTACAACGAAGTGCTGATGCTGAAACTACCCATTGGTGTGGAGATAGTTGGCTTTGCCGACGACATAGTCCTAACGGTCAAAGGAAAAACGGCAGAAGAGGTCGAAATGCTAGCAATTGAAGCGATAGGGACAGTGGAAGACTGGATGCGTGGGGCTAAACTTCAGATCACCTATCATAAGACGGAATTGGTGCTAATCAGTAACTGTAAAACAGTTTAGCAGATATAGCCTTTGGTCGGCGAAAATTCAGTAATCTCGAAGCGCGCGCTGAGGTATCTTGGCGTAATGGACGACCGGTTGAACTTCAACAGTCACGTCGATTCTGTCTGTGAGAAGGCATCGAAGGTAATCACGGCGAGAATTATGCCGAATAATAGCGGACCAAAGAGCAGCAAGCGACGTCTTCTCGCGAACGTCACGACGTCAACACTTAGATACGGAGCTGCGTCATGGGTGACAGCGCTCGAAACCCAAAGAAACCGTGCATTGCTTAGCAAAACACAGAGACTAATGGCCATACGAATTGCAAACGCATACAGGAAATCTCGTCGGCAGCTGTTTGCGTCATAGCCGGAATGATCCCCAAATGTATCGCAATAGAGGAGGACACAGCATGCTACATGGAACGTAGTACGAGAGGCATCCGTAAGACTATAGGAACATAAACGATGCCCAAGTGGGACATCTCGGAGATTGGCAGATGGACAGTCCGTAGTGGAATGGTCGCCGTTAGTGGAATAGACAGTACTTCGGACAGCATAGTCCAACGAATGCGTCGCGACGAAAACACATGGAACGCAGTCAATGGAGAGATAGCGCAGATCATGCTTGATCTACAACGAAAGTGGCGAGATGATCAACTAGTGAGATACAGTGAGTGACCACAAAACTGAACGAAGTGGAATGCTAACGGGAGAACTTCCACCGTCGGGGAACTCTCCGCTGGAGTAGGCTAGGTCCACCACCGGGGATCAGCTAAGTCGATGGTGTGAACACGTGTTCCAAGAAGAGACAAACTGTGAGGGAGAGCACGTTATAACAGTCGGCTACTTCTTATCGATCTCATCGCAAACGCGCGCAACTAGTGCTGGAAGAAGGATGCTTAATAGCATAACTCACAAGGGCACAAAGAACAAGGATGGTTTTTTGAGTGGGTCGGGATGTTACCCATTCCCACATATCTTGAGGTATCTTCTCAGAAATCTGCTAATGAACAGATTTTTTAGCCTCCTTGTATTACAAAAAAATTATTTAAAAAAATTAAAAATCGTATCCTTTATACGCTTTTTTTAATGCACGCCTTAAACTTCATTTTTTTTACTGTTGCACATTTGTAGAATATGTTTAGTACATCATTGTTGATTTTACCTATCAAAACATTATTTAAAAATTAAGATAAATAGCTGCGAGTAAGCTTATTGATGCAAATTTTAGCTAGACATATTCTACAAATGAAAATTCATAAAGAACACAATTACATAATTGCAATTAATTGCACTATAAGTTCTGCACACATACATGTTTTCAAATGTTTTCACCTACATACTTAGTAAACTTCATTTAAAAACTGTTGTGTCTTAAGTAATTAGTCTTAAGTTTATA
Organism: Aedes koreicus; assembly: GCA_024533555.2. NCBI lineage: Eukaryota > Metazoa > Arthropoda > Insecta > Diptera > Culicidae > Aedes > Aedes koreicus. The sequence goes on along the minus strand of JAHHFK020001928.1, from coordinate 62,221 downwards.
GCTGTGGTTGACTCAATAGATTTTATGACTTGAACTCCACAACGACCTGGAGCACCTAGAACAACAAATATAAATGGAAATGGGTCGAAAACGATGCTCAATGGTACTATACATCAGTGAAGACATTATACAATGTTAGGGGCATTATATTAGTCTTGGTTAAACTAATGGCAACGAACTATCTAAACTCCAGCACAATTTGGAGAACCTAGAACATCTTATATGGAGAGAAATATATTATAATCCCTTCGTATAGCTTCTTTGAGTCTGCTTGGGTATGCTGCGTTGCTAAGGATAGTCTGGGCTAAGTAGCCCAGTCATGGTTGATCTAGGTTGACCAGACCTGAACTCCAGGACAATCTGGATAGACTAGAATGACTGATATGAATGGAGATGGATGACAGATAATAATTTCACTCTTCTTGACATTGTTCGACATGTTTCATGTATGTAGGTCCTATGCTCAGATATCATAGCGTCATAGTCCATGATCAACATTCCAGGAGAGTTTGGACGACCTAGAACATCCCGAAAAATATGTATGTACCCATTTGTATACTTTTCATGTACTTTTTGTGTTAAAAACTATCTAAAAACCTTAAAACCGTTTATAAAAAAAGTTAAAAACAATAACAATTTCAATATCATCATAAAAAATACCCTCAAAGCCACATAGTTTAAGCCACGAAAAGAAGGGGGATGGGTTGGAGGGGGGTACATGTATTCATTTTAGACTACAATTCTCCTTGATTTTAGTGAAAGTTTCAGCTGGAAAGGTTAAGGCATCATTGAGATATAGCGTTTTCAAAATAAATAGTCGGTCCTGCCCCTTTAAGGGTTAATAAAAATAAATTAAGAATTAATTTTTGAAGATCACACTTTTTTCTGATTAAATTTAATTGAAAATTGTATTTTGAAATTTCTATAAATCTTTAGATCGCGCACTCTTAAATTATTACATGCAAACAACAAAGTACAGGAGTGTCTCCAATACCCAAGCAACACAAAACTGACATAATTGGTTGCAGTAACTTGATTGCGACTTAATTGAGTTACATTCAAGTTACTTCAACTGATTTGCAACAAGTGTGCTGCTAGGGTAACACAGTGGATGATACCATCCACCCATCTTTATTTCTCGGCTGTCCTGCAACCAATTGAGTTGATTTTATGTATGAGGTTGGGCATAGGCGTAGCCCCGATTTTGAATAGGGGGGGGCAAGCTTAGTTTTTTTTAGAAACAGAGAGAGAGAGAGAGAGAGAGAGAGAGATAGAGAGAGAGAGAGAGAGAGAGATAGAGAGAGAGAGAGAATTGCACCGTCTTCAACCAGTTGCTGCAAAGACTGAACACTCAACATTATAAAACGGACAACACAACGCCCGATGGACCCATATAGTAGGGACATTATCGAGTTCCGTCGGCTGGAGCGGGAATCGAGCCCTCACTTTGTGACAATCCATCTGAACGACGAGTGGTTTAACTTTTCTACTCTCACCCAAAGTATTTTACAATACCCGTCCGATTTTGGCAATAAGATTAAACTATTCTAGACTTGATCTGGAATGAAATGAAAAAAGATTTTAAAAACTCTCGATTTTCCCCAAGTTTCAAGTTTTTGTATATGACAATCACGGAGTTTGTTGACAGTTTTTACTGAAAATGTACTTTTCCTCGCGACCCTCTTGCCCACACAGTAAATTAAATTTCGTGTTTATTACGAAATCGAATGTAGAACTAACAAATCTATTTGTTGTTTTCTACATCGAAATTGATTTGTACTTTTCAAGAAACTACCTTCGTATTCAATGCCACAATGCTGTTACATAACTGTTAAAAGCACGAAGCATTAGTTGACACAGAAAGATTACTCGTTCATTGTACGAAAACAATGGAAAATGCTACGTATATTTTGTTATCAATAAGAATGCATGGTTACATGATTGACTGACAGAACTTCTTTATCGACTCAGTATGTAATTGAAAATAAAGCGCAAACCACGAGGAGTTGTTCAGAATTTGTTTTAATATTTCCGAAATGAGATTCGAACCTGTATTTTTGGGAAGACTTGTTATTGAATCCGTGGTTGATCTCACTAAGCCATGGTGACTCGTTAGAAGTTACTTGATTAATGAGTATGAACTTATAACTCTCGATAGCGCTTTAATTTTTATTTTGGGATAAATCAATGATTCCAGCCTACCTAAGCAGCAAAACCAACATGTATGAGTACGATTGAAGAAAAGCAGTGATAGGTAGGTCTTCACAAAATTCATTTCATGCATTGTACAAAAAAGTGTATTGACAGCATTTCACCAGATGACAAGCATAAGGAATGTTTCATACAAATTACGAGGAATTTATTCTATGAACAAAATCCATGTTTACGAAAATACGGAAAGCTAATTCACGAAAATAAATTTTCAGTGCATATAACTGACAAAGCAAAACACCGCAAAAACATTTTTTTTTACTCACCGTGCTCACACCGTTTCAATAGAATTTTTTTAATGGTTGTTCAAATAATAAGTGGTTAGCTTTTAACAAACATACATTTTGAGTTTTGGTGGTTTATAGCTTATGGTTTGTATCCTCTTAACTTACCTTCAGTTTAATTATTTTCTGTGTTTTATCTAAACAGGAAAATCATGCATAACTTTACAAACCGACGTAAGTTACGATTGTAAGCAAGCTGTGATTTTTTTTTGATAAATTGTTGCTACTTGTATTCTTAATACACGAGTAATAAGAAATAATCTAGGAAGTTTTATTCATCAATGACGAAAAGGACTTCATATGCGTTCTATCTGCTACTCCTCAATGTTTTTAAAATAGTTCAGATATACTGGTGCATCTGCGTTTTGAAATTTGAACCGATTTATCTGATATGATCCAAGTGAAAGACGATCTGTCGAAACGGTATAGTGTCGATAGTATAGTGTCGTCGTATTAAGTGGAGTGTTTCTGATTAGTATAAAACAAAAACGGTGCATTATTGAATGTTATTAAAATTGTTGTTCAAATTCGAGAAAAAACATTTTGCATAATTTTCTCTTCGTGGTTATTGCAGCGGCATTTATTTAGTTTTGTTCGTTTGTTTCTTTTAATTACATTTATGGTACTACTAGATTACAATAAATCAAAGAACTGCTAATAATTTACAAAAATCATTGCGCAATTCACACAATGTGCACTCACCAGCAGAGCACTTTTCCAAAATCAAATTTAGAATGAGAAGTAATGAACAAGTCGATGCTATAATATAAGCTTTTTTTCATGCAAGTGTTCTCGACTTGTTGTGGTATGTATTTGATTGATGAATTTCCTACCAATGAACGTATTCAACTTAGTATTGTTTTAAAACCGAACATTCTTCTATTTATGAACACGCGTCGAACCATCGCACATAAATTCAGCGCGTTTTTTTTTTTTTCATAGAAACGGATAAAATCTTTGAAGGGAGGGTAACTCTCGAATCTTCCGGTCCGCCTCCAAGCATCTTACTATGAGGTGCCAGGTGGGTCTCCACTGGTGGACTGCCTGTCGATCTGCCAAATTTGGAAGACGTCTACATTGAGTTATCTCAAATTATAATAATCCGTCCAATATATTGGGATTGGTTGAGCAGATTGGAGACAACGAAATCATTGGGTATAGGAACCAGTCTCCCCCGGCTGGTGCTAAACGGATGAGCCTGGACATCAATAGAAGCATAAAGTTGCCAGAAGGTACGAAATGCATCTACGCACTCTTATTTTTACCAAATCCCTCAATCGCAAATTTAAATGGATTAGCATAGATTGTTCTTAAGAAGCCTCTACTTGATTGATACAGACTGTATCATACAGTTGTAAAAATTGAAAGTTTATGAAAAAGAGTATGCTTCGAGCATCGGCTGTGAAGGGTTGTGTCGATGCTTAATTACGCACTATTTTGCTATCGGTAATAGCGCGTTTCGTATTGTTTCGGTTATTCAGCGATGCGAGTGATCGAGTGAGCATAGAAAAAAAAATAACAAAAATGCTTCATGGTGAGATGTGGTGGTTTGCCGGGCTGATGGACCGGTGGTGAGGATCACAATTCATTTTCATCCATAATATTGGTTTGCCATACTCACCGTGTCACTTGGAGAAAGTAAGCCACTATACCTTTTTGTGGCTCCAATACCATCCTTACTATTAGTTTAAATTGGTTCAAATCGGATTTCCTGCATTATAGAGATTCTTTTTGTTTTTCCAATGAAAAACCACCACCACACTTTGTGAGTGGCCCCAATAGCATCCTCACTGTTGGTTTGAATAGGTTCAAATCAGAAATCGGTAATAATATTTAAATATTTCACTAAACGCCGCGTGAATTCAGCTTATTGTTTACCAAAAAGAATCCTGCTGCCACCCAATCCTGTTATCCAACATCCCAGTGAAAGTGCAGAGGCGGTCTCGGCTTCCAATAAAACGAGTATCACGTCGACACATTCCTACCCTTTTCTTGACATGCATTCGGGTGAAGCAGGCGCCAGTATTGCCTTAGTTTGGGATGACCAGTTTTTACACATTGAGGATGTATGCTAGTCTCAACCATCATCTGTTGGTTCTCTGTGTTATAACAGCTGATCTGGGAGCAACGGAGTAGCAACCTTGAGCGGTCAATCATGCTCATTATCTTGCTCATGCTCATAGAAAGGGATAAAATCTTTGAATAGGATAAGACCACTGCAACTTCTCGCACTGATTAGCATGCTGTCTTGCTTTCTCACACGCTAATCAAATTACTGGTCTGAAAATCGGAAACGATTCGTCTCGTTTCACCTGGATTATATCGTAGCATGTGCTCCTTTAATATCTTTTGGATACAGAAACAATATTTCAAAATACTGAATCAAACTGTAAGATATGATTAACATATATTCTCAACAATACGAAACTAAAGGGTGTCCACGATGAAATTGCCACACTATGAAATTGCTCTAACTTTTTAACCGTTGGGTAGAATTTAATGAAAATTTGGGTGGATTTAGTTCATAGTGCATTATTCACATCCTGCAAGTTTTAAAGTCCTGTGATCAAAACTCGCGGAAATGGAGTCGAAAGAACAGCTCGTGCGTGATAAAATCTTGCGCATTCATCACGAGAACAAGGATCTCTCGCATCGTTCCATCGCTAAAACGTTGGGAATCGCGAATTCCACGGTGTCGCGAGTGATTAAGCGGTTCGAGGAACGGTTGACCACCGATCGGAAGCCCAGAAGTGAAGGAAAAAGTATTCCGTACAACACCAAAAATCACAACCGCGTAGTTGGGGCCTTCAACCGAAATCCGAACGCCTCCGTTCGGGATGTGGCTAAGAAGCTGCACCTAAGCCGAAGTTTTGTCCAGAAGGCCAAAACTAAGGCTGGGTTTCGAACGTTCAAGGTACAAAAGGCCCCTAATCGCGACGAGAAGCAGAACAAGTCCGCCAAAACCCGTGCCAGGAAGTTGTACCTCAACATGCTGACGAAAGTTGAATGCTGCATCATGGACGACGAAACATATGTGAAGGCCGACTTCAAACAGATCCCCGGCAACCTGTTATTCACGGCCAAGGATAAGTTCAGCGTTCCGGAGCATGTCCGCACTCAGAAGATGTCCAAATTTGCGAAGAAATTCCTGGTTTGGCAAGCCATCTGCACGTGCGGGAAGCGGAGTGCACCTTTCGTGACCCAGGACACGATGAACGGACAGGTGTACATAAAAGAGTGCCTCCAGAAGCGGCTGCTTCCTCTCCTGAAGGCCCACAACGTCCCAACAATCTTCTGGCCGGATTTGGCCTCATGCCACTACTCCAAGGACGTGCTGAAGTGGTATGCGGACAATAAGGTCAATTTCGTGCCGAAAATGTTCAACCCTCCCAACACTCCGGAGCTCCGCCCCATCGAGAAGTACTGGGCGATTATGAAGCAGCACCTTCTTAAACGACCTAAGGTAGTGAAGACAGTCGAGGAACTGAAGAAAGTATGGGTTTACATGCAAAAAACAGTTGATTCACAGGTTGTGCAGAATCTTATGGCCGGGATTAAGGCCAAGGTGTGGGCATTTGCGTATGGACTGTAAATAAAATACGAGTAAAGAGGTAAAATGAAGTTTAATAGTTATTTCTCAATCCCTGAAAATTTGATGGCAATCGGATGAAAACTCGAATTTTGCGAATCAATTTTGTGTGTGGCAATTTCATCGTGGACACCCTTTACAGTACCGTAAAACGGGATATTATTGATCAGTGGGGTAACATTGATCGGTTTGGCCCATATCATGAATAGTTCAAATATACATTTTCCGTTGATACACTTTCCAACTACACACAAAGAATAATGACCGACCGGTTGCATAACCTTTTACCAGTCAAGGGGCTTTCCTCCTCTTGCCTATCCTGCATGGGGTAGTATGGTAAAGGGTTATGTGCCTGATCGGATACTACCGTTCAAAATGCCCTCCGCTCGTTTTCAAACTTGATCTTTCAATTTTCAAAGCCTGCCGTTGCCCTATACGGAACTATCAATACACTTTCTCTTCATGTCTATTTCGTTCTAGCAATAAACTACTGTCCACTCCTAGCCTTCGCATGGAGATGATAAATTATCTACTTCTGACAAACTTCATCGAATAATGATTGTTAGAATTAAAAAAATCATTGGTCAAATTGAAAAGTTGCGTTGGTTCTTTTTCGTAGAAAGTGGGTTGCTTTCACAACAAAAACGTTCAAACTGTCAAATCAAAATTTTCCTGCTTGGTACATTTAAAAGTTGAAACTTTCAAAACGAATTGTAGAACTGTCAAATCGAAAACGTGGCATCGTTGAAAATGATAGCAAATTATGTTTATTCCAAAATAAACTTTCAACGAGAAAGTTTCGTGTAATAAAAATTAAAACATGCCATTTGGATTGAAATAAAAATAGTTTTAACATTAAAACGTTTATTTTTCAGATAAATTGTAATCAACCAGAAAGCGTGGCATGAAAGCAAGTTAATCAAGATGAAAGTGCCGTGATATTAAAATAAACGTATGATGTTTGGAATGAAATTAAAAAAAATCTGTCATAAAAAGCTTCTTTTAGATAAATTTCACAGCATGCTGCAGACAAACTGCAGGTAGTCTGTCTGACCGATTCTATCTAGCACATAATTGCTAAGGATTCTTATATGGAAGTCGTAAAATGTCCGCGTTCGTCCATTCGAATGGCAATCCGCATTCGTCCATCCTCGCGCAGTTCGGACAACAACGCGGCTAAAAGGTGCTCCGATGGTACTCCCAAAAAATTATAAATGATACGAACAAATTCCTTCAATGTTTGTTCCGTGCGCAGTGATGTGATTGATCAGCGAGTGTAGCATATCTATCGGATTCCGCCTTTAACTGGAAATAATAGAAGCAAAAGAATTACTCACTTTCCGGAACTACTTAAATCGAAAAGACAGCCGACGTACTTTTTTTTACAGAAAATTAACACGAAAAAGCCATTTTCCTCGCAATTTTCACACAACGCTTATGAAAGCGGACGGGAGCAACGAATAACGCAGTAGATGCGCACGGACAGCAACATTTAAAAATTTCAAACGACGACGACGACGACGACTTGCTTTGTGTTGGTGGATTTGACAGTTCGACAATTTTCATTGTAAAAGAAAACACTTTTAAATTTACACACCGAACAAAAAAATAACACTTTCAAATCAAACGAAGAACTTTCGTTGCAGATAATTTTACTTTCAATTTAATGAAAAATAAAAACTTTTCAGAAATAAAGTGCAAAACTTTTAATAAAACAAGATTTATTTTTTGTGTGTATGAATTATGAATTATGTTTCTCAATCTGATGTTATTTGACTTCCGAAAGCTATAACATTGGTTAAAATGTAACGTTTTTTGATTGCCTAGAACTGCAAGTTGAACTGAGCATAGCTTTTCCCACTTTCAGCTAGCGGGAAAAAACCAATCAATGCTTGAATCATAGTTAACATTACAGGCTAGAGATATTTTTTTTAGATACGCTAGGTTAGCTAGGTTGGGTTTACTATTTAAAAAAAAATCTCATGGATGTCCACTTTTTGCGCTTTTTTGCTACAACTTATTACAAAATCGAGGCGACTGCGCGCTTTTTCATTGAGGTAAAGGGACAATCTCACAAACATTAAAATAAATAATAAAAACTTGAAACAAACATTAAAAATCTAAAAATAAAATCAAAAGTTAGAGGGGGGCAACGGCCCCACCCTGCCCCCCTCTGGCTACGCCTATGAGGTTAGGGCCTACGTTAAACTTGTTATCACAAAAAAATGAGCGGAATTGAATGCTAGACAGCCTAGAAATTATGGTGGGTGGCTGATACCACCCACCGTACTATAGTAGACTCCAATGTGGTTGAAAAACAGAAGAAGACGGAAAGCAGAGAAATATTGCAATCATAGACGAAAACATCAATCAATGCACCAGTGAAAGGAACATCCCGCCTGAACGTAAATCGTACCCACCTAATCAGAGTGGTTAGGTGTAATTATCAGATCAAAACTGAACTTTCCTTTAGTTCATGAATTTTTCATTTACAATTACAGTTCAAATTAAATCATTCGTGAGTATTTGGTCTTTTGAATGTCTCGCATGGATCAATCCCAGGTGATAAATCAACCTAAGTGGCTGAAATTTACCAAAATAAAGAATAATAGAATACTAATACCACATATATACTTCTTAGAAGTATCCAGAAGCTGGTAGAACTAATGTTGACTAAATACTAGTGCCGATGAATTAGACATCAGCATAATAAAAACAATCCTCAACAACTGCCGGCATGTCGATTTAAAAAGCAATTGAAATTTGTCCCAGATGATTGCAAGCAGCTGGTTTACCAGTACTAGAGACCAGAGTAAATTAGGCCTATAAATGAAAGTTTACTGTTAGATTTCCATAGAGCTTGTTTTGTTGCATTGGAGCTTTTCTACATGTAGCGCGCTGTATATCACGTAGAAAAGATGTAGCATAGCATAAAAAGCTTTTAAAGCTTTTAACTTGGATCGAGCATACAAACGAACGTTGGAAAATACGTGTTTAAAGTAATGGCGAACCTCGGCATTCAAAGGAAAATTCACAATTACTACCGAAATACTTCAATGGACGACATGGTAAAAACAAAGTTTGTCCAACTACAGCAACAGAATGTTGCATGACGCAAAATAAATGTTTCGTTTGTTTCATATCAACACTTACCTTCCTCATTTTCAATGTCAATCACAACTGTTTGCAAGCTCTCGCTTTCATTCGGCTCGCCATCAATTTCCTCCATTGTTGGTGTCGTGTTTCTTGAATTGCGTGCCGGTACGAATAAATCGCCATTCGTCTTGCCATGTGTCTCCTGTTGCACCATATCTGCATTTGTTATGCTGCTCACGGTACTGCCAATGCCAGAGCTTTTATCGTTGTCTTCGGGCGAGGACGAACGTAAACTCAATTTGGAGTTCAATAATGGAACTCCTAGAGTAGAAGCCAAACTAGGTTCGTGTTCGTCGATCATCGCCTCCGGTACCATTCCGAATAGGTGCGTTTCGTCCAGGCCGATTGGGTTTGGTTTTTGAGTGGAATCCATTATAAGAATGATTTCAGGGGAATGTTGCAGCTCTGGAAAAGGGTAATAGATTCAACAGCAATTATAATTAAACTTCAATAAATTTCGATCCGAAATTGATTTCATGTTTTATTTATTATTATTTTTTAAATTCTTTATTACTAACGTAAGGACTTGCGTCTCAATACTGATAAAGAAGATGTGATAGTAAAGAGTTTCGATACCTTTTTCCAGTTTAGCTGACTTTTTTTTATGCTTAAATATTTTAATGTTAAAATTATCAAGCAACTGCAAACAAAGGGAAAGATGCCTAAAACAACCAAATAAAAATGAAAACTTAATTCAAAACATGAATCTATCATTCTCTTTAAAAAATGCTATCAGAAACGCACGGCCTCTAAGGCCTTTAACTATAAAACCTCTCAGCCAAATAACTATTGACAAAATGCTATTATAAAAAAGACTGTATAACTACGAGAAAGAAAACATCCCCATGAATAGAGGTCAAGAAGTGTTTACAATTTCATAGGAGCTATGATAAGAATATAACCTTGACTTTGCCAGAAATCGCGAACGACCAACCAAGTGAACGAAGTTGGGAAGGAAGTCGAAAAAGCACCGGAATAATTATAAGTCATGGTTGATTGCCATACGGAGACGGGATAGTGTCGTTGACACAGTTAGTGAGTTGACTAGGTCATAAGGAAGTTTCCAATGAACGAAATATCTTAACGGTCAAAGTAAGCACGCATTGGATTGTAGTTGGCTAGGATGGTTATTATCTAGGTTAAAGCTTTCGATCGGATATTGTTTAAACGTTTAGAGTTTTCTTTTATATTCATTGATCGATGTCATATAATAATAATACTAGAATCATTACTGCTGCACTTATTTTTTTTATTGGATGATTTCATCTTACTTCTAATCGTAACAAAATAATTGATGGGGAAATGCCAGGGTTGTAGGATCAAGGCATTTTTTCCCTCTGTTCGGGACATAAACCACTGCGATCAGAAAATTGATCTATTGTAGTACATCCTGTATCCTTTGTTTAGTTCATGTCGAGTTACTTCATCACTATTGAGAAATGAAAAGGATTCAGTGTTGTTACAGTTGTCATTGTTTGTTTTATTGGCAATGAATCGACTTCTAGGACAAGGACTAATATGTTCCTTTGACTACAAAAACAAATATGTTCCCTAGTTTGAATTAATTCGAACTAGGGTTCGGTGGTAGATCTGATACCCTGTAACGCACCACGAAAAGGTGATCTACCAGTGTTACGGGGCGATCAAGGCATTTAATAATACTTCAATACTTATCTTTAAATTTTGGTCGTACCTTGGAATTCCCTATTAGGAGCTTTTGAGTGGGTGAGTTATTTTCTGTTAGTTTCGTTTTCAACTTTGATGCATCTATTTAGTCTTTTTTTACGCGGTTTCATAGTAAAAGTGAAACGTGTAAAATAAGACCTTAGTGTATTTAAATTTTAATTTATAGAAGTAAGGTGCATCAAATATGAGTTCAGTATGAACTGATAACGATTTCTAAGAATATACATATTTATTGGATTATCTTTTCACGAACCCTTCATAACAGTTTCAGGTATGATCCGTAACTGAAACTACAGTATACATCTTGGGTAATATTAACAATTTACCAAACTTCACCAATTCACCAATGTATAAACATTTTAATTTGCTTCGACTTTTGTTGGAGAACCCACTGTGCAGTCGTCACCGGATTTGTAGTGAGTCCCGGTTACATCGCTGAGTGAAATCAGTACGCATAATGACAGGCATGACAGCTGACTGAGAGGCATAGATGTCAGCCTTAGAAGGGTATCGAAAAGGATAAAAGGAAAAAATAGTAAATAGTAAAGCTATTATAGAAAGAAGACATAAAAAGTAGATAGTGTTAAGCAGTTAAATTGAAGTTAAAAAGAAGCATTAAAGGGTTCCAGGGGAGTGAAGGCATTGAAATAGGAACAAATGAAAACCCATATTCCAATCCTACTGCTTTTCATGTTTTATTTTCTAATTTTTTAGGGTTTTATTACTGCACTAGACATGCTTTGTTTTGTTAAGAAGCAGCTTTCAATTATTCGAAAGATGAATAGTCAATTCTTTCACTTCTGGATGTTTTTATAACCTTTTCTAGCAGGAAGGTGACGTCAAAAACAGTCTAGCTTTAAAAAAAATGACGAGGAACTCTATCTCCTCATAAAACCGTTCAATAATTCAATAATAAAGCTCCGTCATATTTGTTTAAAAGAGTCATGTTAAAATATTTTAAAAGCACGTTTTATCATTATAAAAAACAACATTAAGTCATTTGGCCTCTGACGAGAGGAAAAAAACATATATTGTAGCATTGTGAACTACATAAGATGCATGATAAGCTGCTCTTCCAATGTTATAATAAAAAAAAATAAAACAAAAACAAACTAAGCAAAGTGAAAACAAGTGGCACGTTCAAGCGAAAAATAAAGCAAAACTTCTTGAGCATTCTGAATAATGATTTACCAACTATCCATCAATTAAGGTCGTTGAAAAAAAACCACAACAACATTCAATTGACAATGACCATTCCGTCGTCAGCAGAGCCACTCGGAGCCGTTGGATCATTTGAATCTAAAGTTATCGGAGAAGCTGTTCATTCGGAAAAGTGTGTTACGGACCACGATGATTTTATAATTCATCAATTTCGTGACAAGTGCGGCAACCAGAATGATCAAGAACATAATTCTCAAAGTGATGGAGAGACACTCAATTGCTTTTGAAGACGAAGAACATCATTATTCCGACGAAGAAAATTAAATGTTGAAAAACATCCTTTTACTTTACACTCTTCTAAATTGTGCTGTTTATTTTAATATCAAACACAACGCACTGAAAGAATTATTGAGCATTCTTAACATTCGTCTTTCCTATGTGCTGCCTCGAGATCCTCGTACTCTTGTGAAAACTCCACAGAATGTATCAATCCGAAGCATTTTCCGTTTTCTTTCGTACGAACTTTCTACCTGCAGACTAACTTTTTGAACTGTCAAAACTCTTTTCTGGCAGCAGCTTGGTTACCATATAAGGGCCTGTTCATAAACCACGTAGACTCATTTTTTAAATCTCAGACCCCTTTCCGCCTCCCTCGTTGACTTTTCTCCATACAATTTCTTGAAATTTTGTATGGAGCGTAGACTTTGGTCAAACCTCCCCTTCCCCCTGAAAAGTCTACGTGGTTTATGAACAGTCCCTAAGCTGTTTGACAGTTAAACGGTCTTGCATATAGCAAATTAGCGCTGCAAAGAAACAGTTTAGCCTCAAAACTAATTTTCATAAATGCCACATCAAAACATCATTTATTCATTTTTTTGCAATAATGGCTTATGACAATCAACGTTAATGCCACTGCCATTTTTATTTCAATCTTAATGCAGGTTTATATTTTCCATATATATCATGATATATTTTCTTTGGCACGGCTCATTGTTATACGGCAGTTTATGTGCCATAAAAAAAGTATTAAATAAGAGTGACTGAACAAAAAATCTTTCTTTTTCTATATAAAAGATAAATTCAAATAACGTATTTCAAAGACGCACTTAGTTTTTTAGCTCTTTTCAAGAACTTTACAAAATGAATTAAATTTGGCACATACAATTTGAGTACTATAGGTTGAGACTAATGATAATGATAAATCAAGCTTAGATAAATATTTAACTTTGATAAAATCGACATTTTATTTGACAAGGGTAAATTTTTTCTGCATCAGAAGTTTTTTTTCGTCGAAATGAATTTGTTAAGACTGAATTTAATTTATTAATAATTTTATTTATTTATGATTATAATAGGAACAAAACTATTTCGAGTGGTTTTGGAAAGCATCTAGTGGAAGTGGCACGAAAGAGGTTTTTATAAATGTCAAATTGCTTTTATTGTAGTTTACCTATAATTTTCAAACGGATTGTAATTCGGTCTTAATAAAATCTGCTAGAGTGGGCCAACTAGCCAAATTTTAGTCTTTTTGAGGTTTTGGGGGAAGCAATCAAGACAAATTTTCATTGACCACGGTTTTATAGATGTCATTTTATAATACTCTTGTAGGAATTCATAAAACTTAAAATGTTATTTGGGAGATTAATGTTTTACAAGGGGAAAACTATGGTATGATTAGGTTCAAATGTGCTTAAATGCTACTGTAGAATTGGACAAAACTTAATTTATAACAAATAAAAGATTAGAATGACGCTTGATAGCAAACATTAGGTCAAATGAATTACAGAAATTACGGATAGTTCAACAAAAAGGGGTTAAAAAATTTTTCTATTGACAATTAATACAAAATAAACATTTTTTATAAATGTTTACAAGATAGAAGGTTTATTTATTCATTAAGAAATGACCACCCGATTTATGATACGGCAAATTATCCACGATGATCGCTAGCTCCCTCAGGTTTATCTTGTTCTTCTTAGGTAAATTTTCAAAGAGACGATTTTAGATGCTCCAGTGATTTGTCCGTTGATCTGCAGACTCTTGATTCCAAGATGGACCACACCGAATAGTCCATTGTCTATTTGGTCAAAAAATCTGGAAAAGGCGTTTGCAAAGACTGCTTTCTGCCTCATGAGGCGGTGCCCACCCTAATAAATTTCGTATGGTTATTTTTCTTAACGACCTATTTGGGGTATCATCCAAACCCTTAAAGATATGGTTGGAATATTTGTGATATCGGTCGTTTAAGGTAATTTTTTATCAGGACAGTCTTGCTGGAAGATCCAGTCCTTACTGCCAAAATGCAGTGATGCTCAGATGGTAGTGATTGAGTCATTCAGTAGCTCCTGATACACTGTTTGGTTCACTTTTACCCCTTTATATATGAATATCAAAGAGGTTTTACCGGTGTTTCTGATTCTAGCCCAAACCATGACAGAAGCGGGATGATGACTCCTTAAAATACTTCCACGGTTTTTGGAAGCAACTGGAAGCAATTGACGATCATTCTGGTGGTTATGATATTGATCAATAGTCATTTTTTTTTTCATTGGTAAACCCTCTGACCCTTTGAAATTGTTTGAATAGATGGGTTGAGATAGAAAGGTATGGTGTTTATCTCTTATTGTGTATAGATAATTAAAACTTAATTAATCAAAATAGGACCCAAAACGGGAAATTAAGGCTGCGTTGTATGTGCACAACAACCAGCAAAGAACACCAACATGTAGGTACTTATTCGATTATTTGAGAAATAAAAGATAACCCTAATAATAAATTTTAGCTTTGAAGCTGTATTAAACGCATGCTATCCAGGAGGTACTCATTTGCAACACGCACAGCGCATTCCCGAAATTCTCCCAACAATTTTGTTTGCATGTGTTACCTTTCCATGCAATGGTCAAAATGCAGTTTTTTTTTTATAATTTTGAGTTCGTTGTGATTTTTTTTGAAGAACTGCCATAAGATTAATAATGATATTGTAAAATGTATGTACGAAAAGACACACCAACATTTTTGTTCCCTCACAAACGATATTAGTAGAACAAAAAGTTTCAAACTATAATAAGAATATTGGTGATATGTAGTTATATGAAAATGAGTGTGCCTGAAATATACAGTTTATCACAGATGATGTTATTAAAGGCTGACTAAAAGTAAATTTGTATGCACAAAAAGACCTGCAATTCGTGATTCAATAAGTATGGAAAGTCCATTAATGGTTGCTTTACAGTACTTTTATTAAAACTTCAAAGTTACAGCATTAGATGGTTACATTTCTCCAGTTCGAACGAAATCTCGAACCTTCCTCTTGATGGAGCCCAACAGCGCCCGCACAATGGAAACGGGCAGGGAATTAGCACATTTCTTCCATTTTTTCCGCATTTGCTGGATGTCCTTGACTACCCCGCCTTTTCGTCGAAGTCGCTGCCGCCCAGTATTTTTCGATTGGTTGAAATTCCGGGCAATTCGGAGGATTCATTAGCTTGGGGACAAAATCGATCTTGTTGGCAGCATACCACTCCAGAACCACCTTGGACTAGTGGCAGCTGGCCAAACCGGGCCAATGACTTTGCCCCTATGCTTGCGGATTAACGGCAATACACGCCTTTTCAAGCATTCTACGATGTAAACTTGGGATGTCATCGTCGAGGATGTGACGAATGGTTCCGTTTTCAGGCCACAACTGCAAATCGCTTACCAAATCATGGCCTTTTTCGCAAACTTGTCGGCAAACATGAACTTCAACTAGCAACGAATCTTCCCGGGACATCCCCACATCCAGTCGCAATGTAAAACTTTTGACCGGGAAGCTGCTTAAAATCGAGTTTGACGTATGTTTCGTCATCGATCAAAGTGCAGCCCTTGTGTTTCGTCAAAACACGGTCGTAAAAGAGCCTTGCACGCTTTTTCACCATGGAATTCTGCTTCATGTGCCGGTTTGGATCTTTACTAGCTTTGAACGACTTGAATCCTTCCTGGCAAGGATGCTCCGCACCGTTTGCAATTTGGCGTCGTACCTTCTGGCCACATCTCGGATCGAAAGACCGGGGTTGGCTTTAATGCACCTCAACACCTTGCTGGGCAGCTGACATCCCTGGTTCCAGTTTTTCATAGATCCTCTGATTCCTTTCCACAGTCAGGGTTTCCTTGTAGGTTTTGAGCACTCGACAAACTTTTCAGCACTTCAGCTAGCTTGGAACCGGACCAATCTGGATTTTCCATTTCTGAACCAACTACTTTGATAAAACATGTACCAGTTGTTCTCTAAAGAAGTGCAAAAACACGTTTTCAAAGATTTTCGATTTAGTCAGCCTTTATTACAAAAATGGGCGGCAAAATGGTGAGTAGACATCTGAGATGGAGCGTGCGTCCCCGTAACATAGCTATGGTCCTCACAAGTTCCTACCTCATGCTTCCACAGGTCAAGAAATGACAAAGACCGCCAGCTAAGGATTGCGAACCTAGCGAACTTCAGCTAGATGAGGAGGTGCGTGCTGAGCGTCTGTCCAACAAGGAGGTGCGGCTCAAACAGCGTCTGTCCTGGCATCCAGCGGTTGAGTAAGAAACGCTGTATCGCGTCAACTATACATTAGGTGGCAGCCGCACCAAGGCGATGTAGGCAGCGTGACCCCGGTTAAGAAGCATGCTGAAATCTTACCCTACCACGAAAAATGGAAGTATTCTTTATACGGTATATAATTTCCGATCATCCATGGAATTCCCAAGTATTGTATAATAATTTTGAATTGCTTTCTTCCCCCGTGGCTATGATAATGCAAGTCCGTCTACAATTGCAGCAGGATCAGCAGACTCATATGAAATTGTTTTCGCATAATTGTTTGCTTAAATTTTCTTTGCTATTTTGCTAGGCTGTCAGGTGATCAACTTTATTTGATTATATCACGTTGGAATTTTCGCTATTTTAGAGTTTCAATCATCTAACATTGCAGTGGAAGTGGAAAATAGCGGCATTTATATATTATATGTACATTATGTAGTATTTCTTTACAACATCGTATTATTTCCATCATATCATAACCTTCACATTTTCATACAACAAACCTGATTTAGGCGGTATCTGGCTTAACCACGAAACATACCTTCAATTTATGACATCTAGCATTGCATATACTGCCGTTAAACGCATATCAGTCCCATCTTTGCTTGATTTCCTTAGCATATGGGACTGATAAGTGTTTGACGGCAGTATATGCCCAGTATATAACGCAGAAAATTACAGCTGTGGTAGGCTTTTGACCATTACGGAATCTGTGGTAGGCTTTTGTACTTATTGCTGAATGTATTTTTCATTTCCGGTTTGCAAATGGGCTTTTTACCAATTCTGAGCTGATCTGATTCATGCAGCGCTGTGTGCCATTTGGCTAGTGTTTGATTTTACATTTCAATCTTTGTCATTACTTCATCATAACTTACAATATCATTATATTTGGCAATATTGTTTTATTGATTTACTTCATAGATGATTTAAACATTACTTATAGTTTTTTTGCCCATTTATCTTTAACTCCCTTCCAGTTAAATCTTCCCATTTCTAACTCGGTAGCAATAACTATTAGGTCAGCAAAAATAAAAGCAGATTGCTGTTATAAAATCAGCATCAAGTAGCAAATAGTGACCATGGCAACAGTAAATTAAAATGTATAAATGTTAGTTTTTTAAAATTTCAATAGATTTAATAAACTTTTTCAGGATACCTCAAATCAAGATTTTGGTGAAATACTGCTATCGCTGAAAACGAACGAAGCTGAAGTGCGAACCACTGAACTCTACACTTTAACATTTTACAACATTTCTTGCATTTCAGGATCAACCGAATGAAGATCATTTGTTATAGATACGAATGCTTGAAGTATTTTTCATTTACATAAATATATACACCATTATATAAATATTTCTTGGGAATGGGAGGGAAAATCACGGCACCCGATTGAAGCCTTCTGGATGGGGAGAGTGGGAATGCCAACTCCCCATTGCTAACAGTTTGTGAATAGAGGGCGAGCTCTTCTCCCCGCCTATTGGGGCATCCTCATGTTAGATAGCTTGCTCTTTTGACCAATTGTTCAGTCTTGTTGTTGGAAGGAGATTCTTTATATCCCTGTGGATACGTATAAGTAATGTTGCATATCGATCCACCCAATCACTTTTTGGCCCTTCATACAACGGCATGATTACGATAATCAGTGGTTATTAAAGCATGATCAAGTCTAACAGAGGGGAGAGCCCATTGCTGTCGGACTTAGTTTCCGTGCTACAATGGGTGGTAGTACATATCATACATCATCATATATACAGCCTTTATTACAAAAAAGGAAACCGCGTTATAACAGCAATGTGTTGAGTTATATCCTTTATATTCTTTAATAATCGCTTATCCTTAGCCATAAACGCGTATTTCGCCCACTTACGTCTGAGTTTGTAAGTCTGCAAATATTAGACGAAATACGCATATCTGTCAACGGATAAGCAATTCTAACTGAACTAAAAGAAAATAACTCACTTGTAAGTTGTCTCACGAAACACGAAAGTTCTACCAGAAGATCAACGCATCCCGCAAAGGCTTTGAAGGAGGATGTCAGATAACAACTCTGCAAACATGGTGTTCGTTTCAAAACCGGCTGGTACAAGAAGGCATGTAGCGGAGCGGGCTAGATGGGCAGACTAGGTACTCAACGATCTAGCGATTTTCCAAGTGATATAATGGTATTATCTTATCAGATTAATCATCTAGTCTCATTGTACGCAGATTCCTAGGAATCTGGTGGTAATCGTGAATTGATGAAAATGCGCTTGAAGACTCTTGATATCATGAATCAGACATTTCAGCTGTTCAGAATCCTTTCCTCAAATGCTGTATTCATCTTGAAAAGTAGATTATGCATCGCATTGAATCACAGCTATTGCATCGCATGAATCGCATGCATGTTTTCACTCGCTACTCATCAACTTCTTTTCGATTGCATTAGTTCATTACAAACAATACTGGTAAATCAAGTATGAAGGGAGCAAAGCAAGAATCTTGTTGCAGTTCACTCGCGCAAATAAATTTTACTTCTTTTTTAAAATTTTTTTTTTAAATAATCGTTTATTTGTACAGGCTCAATCGAATCAACTTTACAGAGCCAAATTTTCATATTTATATACATCATTTATCTTAAAACTAAAGTTAGGAGGATAGAGCCGATTACTCGCGGCCGTCTCGAGGTTAATAGGAATTACAAATTACGGATGGGAAGGAGGGTGGGAATTTAAAGTATGGATTACATAACACATTAAATTTAAATTCTAAATTATCTAAAAACTTATAACTATACAATTTATGGTTTTCTTTTGACTTGAACATTTTTTGAAAAAGAAAAAAAAACACACATACACACATACACCGATAAAAAAAAACTTATAGTAAACATACAGGTTAAACTAACTACAATCTAAGGCTAATGTTAGTCAAAAACACATAAATGAGTTTCATGTACTCCAAATCAAGAACAGCCAAAATATCTCGAATTGGCACATTGGGTTGTCTACCTCGAGCCCGAAGGGAATCATAAAGCTCCGATCTGACTCCACGATGTTCAGCACAAGACCAAATAACGTGATCTGCGTCCTGATAGCCTTGTCCACACTCACACAGATTGCTGTCGCTCAGCCCAACCCGGTATAAATGAGCGTTCAAAGAATAATGATTGGACATGAGGCGAGACATGACACGAATGAAGTCTCGACCCACATCCATCCCCCTAAACCAGGATTTCTTCGACACCTCTGGGATGATAGAATGTTGCCATCGCCCCAAATCTCCTTTACTCCATTTATACTGCCAGCTGACGAGTGACTGTTGACGAAAAATAGTAAAAAATTCATTGAAGGCGATTTGTCGATCATAAATATCGCCTTCCATAGCGCCCACCTTTGCAAGCGAGTCCGCTTTCTCATTGCCCGGAATTGAACAATGAGATGGGACCCATACAAAGGTGATGATAAAATAACGCGAAGATAAAGCACTTAGAAGCTCCTGTATTTTCATGAGAAAATACGAGGAGTGCTTTACCGGCCTCAATGAGCGAATGGCCTCTATAGAACTGAGACTATCCGTGAAAATGAAGTACTGATCCGGTGTTAATGAGGCAACAATTTCTAGCGTAAAGTGTATTGCCGCTAATTCAGCGACATATACGGAACAAGGAGCTTGAAGTTTACGATTGGCGCTATAAATTTCATTAAATATACCAAAGCCTGCTGACTCCTCTATCAAAGATCCGTCAGTGAAGAACGATTTAGTGGAATTAACTTGGCCAAACTTTGCAGCAAATATTACCGGAGCAATCATAGGACGATGATGCTCTGGGATTCCATGAAGCTCTTGCTTCATGGATAAATCAAAATGAACAATGCGGATAGTAGTTTATTAAACTCCTCGTCGCTGTGAATGGCCGACGACAAGATAGTTGGGATGATTCTATTAATCTAGTTGTTTTCGTTTGCGCTGGGAGGTGCCCGGCTCCGGTAAGGCTTCGGAAGCGGATGGCGCCCGCGCGGATTATTGATTTTTACGACCCATTGCCACGGCAATAGGTCGAGCGTGGAAACTTGAAAAACTTTGCAGCGCTTCCTTCTGGTCTGTAGATGAGGAAGCGCATTGGCAACAATTTAGGAGACAGACGCGCAATCGCAAGAAACCGAATAAGACAAAGAAAAACCGAGAAAAAATCGTCGTAACGAGAGAGCGAAAAACACAACCGTCGATCATTCGAACCTGAATATACCAATGAAATCATTTTGGTTCAAATCGTGTGCCTTTGTACTGGTGTTGATAGCATTGCCTCCAAAGAAGAGAGGCACGAAAATGCAGTACGAAGCAAAATTCAAAAGAGGGGACAGGTTTCAGTTATAAAATCAGGCACCGGCAACAAAGCAAAATAATTTTACAGCTCAGGGGTGTGGCTAGTGCTGTATTTAACATGGAATAAAACTAAATGAAATAAAGAGAAGACAATTTGTTACCCACTTTTGAGGACCCGGAGAGGGAAAACAATATTTTCAACCGGTTCATGCGTAGATTTGTGTGGAAGCAAAAGTAGGTCATCTTTAAGTGATAAATTGAACTATTTATACTAATATTACACAATTGAAATTTTAATGCAAAACATTTGTATTCCTGTTGTTTTCCTAATCAAATGGTGTATAAATGAAGTCATTTTGAAAAGTAAAACGAGAGTTATTAGCGTTCAAATACCTTTTGCGTAACGCTCTCTTTTTTCGAAATTTTGAAATGACACCCGGTATAGAAAAGAGAAACGTAGTCCTACGTTAAAAAAAGACCCGTTTGAAACAACAAACTTTTTTGTTGACATCCCTACTAAAAAACTAAATGTTTTAAAAATCCGTTTTGTTGTTTTAAACCTAGGATTTTGATTCGAAACTAACAGGCAGGTTGATTGTTTTTATCTAAATATATTACCACAATAAAAAAAAAACAAATTATGGTTGTTCTAAACTAATATTTTTGTTGTTGTCACATGGAAAGGGCTTTATTTATTACCAAAACATAGGTTGCGTTGACTCAGGGAAACAAATTAAAAGTATAGATTATTTCAACCAAAGCGGTGGTTAAATCCAACTGATATTTTGTTTGGAGAAAAAATAACTAAAAACACTAGAAAATAAGAAGAATGATTAGTAATTTCCATTTAATTCCAACTACCTTTATTGCTTATCTTGACAGATACGCGTATTTCGTCTACAATGTGCAGACTTCTTCAGTGTCGTGTACTAATACTCGACTGTCGAGTATTAGTACACGACACTGAAGAAGTCTGCACATTGTAGACGAAATACGCGTATCTGTCAAGATAAGCAATAAAGGTAGTTGGAATTAAATGGAAATTACTAATCATTCTTCTTATTTTCTAGTTACAGGTATTCCACTAATAAGCTCACACTCTCCATAATTAAACTAAAAACAGTTATTTTGAAACAAACTATTTTCGTTGGGTTATTTCATTTTCCGTCATCCGATCCCGCTGCATGCTCTGACGCTGTCACTCAACAAAACCCAAACGTGTATTTTCGAAGAAGTTTTCATCGCAAGTGAAAATTTAATAAAAACCATCAGTCCAGTTATAGTCTTATTCTAAGGTAATATGTATTACGTTGTACATTAGTAGACAAATAGAAATATGACAATTTCAGAACAAACAAGAATCTTATGTTGATTACAATTTGTACACTGTCGATTTGTGCAATCATTCGTCAAGTACGGTTCACGCTATAAATGCGGAACCATTTCTATTATCATAGGGACTGATCAGATCAATATTTTCAAAATCATTGCAATATTGATAAACAGAAATAATGATCTACTAATACTGTGCGAACCATCTTCAATCTTATGAAATTCGATCAAAAACATCGATTGCGGTTAAACGTGAAATAGAAGCGTGCGATACAATACCAATAAGCTTAAACATTGTCAAAAAAAAAAACATATTTAACGGTTTGCAATTATAATTTAGTAAATGATATGTAATTAAATCATTTTATAAAACATCAATGTATTACAATAAACCAAATTTTACTCTAGAAAACCTAAAAATAGTAGAAAGGTCCGCATTAACATTTGTAGATTTTTCTTAGGTTGAGAGAAGTCTATGAATGTAAATGTAAATTTGGTACGTTTCATTCAAATAAATATTCTTGAAATTACTGAAGAAACATAAGTGATTGTAAACCTAAATGTTTGTTGTTTCAACCGTTTTCGTTTGTTTGTTTCAAACAGCAATTTAGTTTAAATCATACTTAAATTAGTTTGAAACAAACCAAAAAATCTGTTTGTTTTCGTAGCTGTTTTAATGAAACAACCAACATAACGGTAAATTCAAACGGAAGACAATTGAACTTAACTGCTTAACTCCCGAAATAATTACTCAAAATTTTAGTTTGTTTTAACCACCGTACGTAGTCAAATCAAACTAATATGATTTTTGTGCTCAATTCAACGTGAAATTCAGGTGAAATAAAACTAGAAATCTCTGTGACTAGAATATGTTTGCGTTTACAAATCTTTTTTTTTTCAGTGTAGGATGCGCCACAACGCAATCTTACAAATCGAGAGTAAAATCGGTTGGTGCTAGTGGGGTCTTCCGGTATTCAGTTGCAACGATAACAAATAAACAACTCGCTCACCATTTGCTCAAAGATTTCCGCTTCAAAATAATGCTCCGTTTCATTCGGGAATACTTGCTTTGATTTTCTACTGCGAATGCATTCGAGTTAGATGGAAGAGTTCGATTTGTACGAGGCGAATTTCAGTAGCCTTGCTGAAAAACATGAAATGAACCAATTGAAAACATGATATGAGCCAATCAAATACGAATTTCTTGCTATATTTTTTTACAAAACTTTTCTATTCCCTTTTTTGAAATATTTAAACATAGGGGAGATGTTTTATATAAATCTCATCACTCGCAATTTATCCTATTCAAAAGAAGATTGATATGCGAGAGGAATTATTTCGTGTGATGAATGTAGGAACATGAGATTGATTCGGGAACCGTTATCCTATGAAGAACAATTCTTTTGAATGTTTAATCATATGATTCTTTGTCACTTGTCTGACCAAAAAGTTTGTCTGTGCAACAAGTAGATATGAAATGTGCCCTCGAACTAAATGTTCCTCAAGATATACACGACGTTCTAAAAAAAATTCAAAACTATGCTATTAAAAAAAAGCCATGATTCATAGAAAGCACTGAATTTTGTGAACGATTTTATTGATTTACTTGTGCTTTAAAGTAATTTCAAAGAAAGACCCGGCATTTTGTTAATGAGCTTCTCATGTTGTTTTTTTATCAATACGTAAAGTATAAGTTTAATCGGAAGAAATAAGTTCCAACCTTACCTCAGTCGTGAAATGCGTTGCTGTAAAGCAACACATCATGGTCATTTTTTCCAATTGAAAACCATTATTGAAATTCTGACTTAACGACCCATCCAGCCTAATGACAATCAGCCTAATGACTCTTTACCATCCTGATCATCTATCTCTGTTTGAAAATTATAAACATGATTGTTTTGTTTTCTTATTTTTTTGCGCAATCATACTACTGGTACGTAAATTCAAAATTTTAATTTTTCTTGTTTTGAAAACACACACCTCGTCAGAAGAATATGATTTTTTCACACATCAGAAAAGTAGGGCGTGATTAAGATATGACAACAAAAATATATTTGTAAATTTCAAATTGACAAAATTTCTTCACCAACTCAAACAATACCTATCAGCCTTACTAAGCTCAAGGTCTAAACATTAAAAGTTGTTTACCATAAGGCACTAACTAACAATTGAACAGAAAGTCGCGTGAAAAAGAGGCATCAAAACAATTATTATATAAGAAAACACAAACCTGAAGTCGGTGTTCGTTACTTTTCCTTCCTTAGCTTGCGCTGCGTGGAGCCAACTATATAAACCGTCAACAAATTTAGTTCATGAATCGAATGCCGGCGTTCCACTTTTCTTCAGCTGATTTGCAACGGTGAAGTTGTACAATATTGGCAAATTTGCGTAATGACGAAAGTTGTGTATGTTCTTCTTTGGATCACGTGTTTAATTGCAAGATTTCTAAAGGCTTCAATTTTTGTTTTGTTTATATTTTATCTCACGAGCACAGTATAATCTTGTTCACACCTCATTGAACCATCGATTAGTATTTTCTTATCTAGATGTATAAGAATACTTAGGTTGTTAACTGGCAGTAAAACTTCGCACACCATCAAATTTTTGCCTGAAATCAATATTCAAATTTGATTCACGTTGTTTGCCTCACAAAACATAATCTGAAGAAAGATTCTCGACAATCAAACGTCTTGGGTCAGTTCCAAAAATAACTAATCACTTTGCTTCAATCTTCTCCCTCCGTTAAGTTCGGTGACCGCTTGCCGAATGGATTATTCGGACGAGAACCGAATAGTTTAGCGTCTAAAACAAGGCACCAAAACACCACAAGCTTCGCCTGTCTTCAGTCAGGTTTTATCATATATAATACACCTAAATTATTCTTTGAGACCGGTTGAAAAGTTTCGGCTTTTCTTGTATGTTGACCACGACCGTCAAAAAAGTGGTGCGTACACCGGACAGATGACTGCTTTATTCGAGACCATAGCTGATACTGTAGCTGCGTCCCAAACCTGTCTATCCACTAGCCATCCGTCGTCAGCCGGTAGCACCGCGTGTGTAAGCTGTTGAGGAAAAAATTTCAAGTCCAATGCTATCGGCGCGCATATTCGCGTTTGTTGTATTTAGTATTTAGTGCTACACCAGTAAACCCGGTAGACTGCGAGCTTTTGTCAACACAAGTGTGACGATCGAGACTATGAAATAGGCATTGAAAAAAAAAACGGATAACAATTTGAAATTCTTATAGGCTATTCATATGAAAGCGTTGGCTATCCTTCTGTGCATCCCGTCACTAACATTCCAAATTTTAAATTTAAATTAGTTTCCGAAGGTTACAAGATAGTCATGAGATGTCAAATACATAAATGGTTTCGGTTTATATTAGCATTGACTTCTCCATGACTATAACGGCCTAACTGGAACTGTAGGTCAGTTCTTAACTGCTTCTTTCAAAGCTTTTTTGGCTATCTCCATAGCCTGCATTTATTATTATCATTGCTATTATTTTTGTGCCCAATTAACAATTTTATTATTCGCGGGTATTTTGCATTGGGTATAATTCTTTGATATTATACGCTTTGGTTAAGCTCATCGATACGATCTTTAGTTATCAGGATCAGAATCAGGTATTCATTGGGTATTTTCTCCTTTTCGGGTAGCCCAAGAATTCAATGGAAGTTCAACAAACTTTGTTAAAGGTTTTTTTTAGTCGTAAGGCTGGTCTTCTTGTGGTGCGCTGTGGGATATTAGATGTACCGTCAAGCCCGGATTACCGGTAGTTGAAGAATCACATCATAGTCCTTATAACATTTCATGTCATGTTGATACCCGAGTTGATCGATTTGTGTGAATTTTTATTTTCCATTTAATGTTTTATAATTTGAAGTGGTTGTAACTAGGGACTTGATTCATGGTCAATATCGGTATCATTGTTTGATTTTCTTGCAATGAATCAAGTTTTGACTGATAACTACAGTTAACATCAAATAACATATAATGGGGAAAGGGAGGGACCACCAGGGCACCCAAGTGAAATGATTTGGATAGGGAGCATGGGACTGCCTCCTCCTTATTGTTAACATTTCGCGGAACAAAGGCGGGCTCTTCGACCCCATCTATTGGGTTTATTCTGTCAATCGAGGGCTCGATTCTAGTGCTGTGAGTGTGAACTTGCCTTTGGAAGGAGATTCTCTTCCCTATATTCGCGGGTTTCACGTAAGTGTCTCTGCTTACGGGCCCGCCCAAACGTTTTTAGCCCTTCATACAGGAGATTGATGATCACAAACAACAATAGAATCCTGATCAAATCGATTTTCAGATTAATCCAGTGCTATGGAAAGTTACCTTGCTACAATAGATGGTAGTATTACATCATCATCATCATCATCTTCATAACTACAGTTAACATTAATCGGTTGTTTCATGTCGTCTCATCTATCAGAATACTATCAACGAAATATTCATTTTAACTACATGCACATTCGTACAGGTTGGGCAAATTTTGAAGCATTTCTTCAGTGAACAATTTTTATCAAAATGATTAATCCCCCCTGATGTTCTAAGGATTTGTTTTTTTTTTAACGTAGAACTACGTTTCTTTTATCTATACCGGGTGTCACCTCAAATTGAAAAATGAGAGCGTAATGAGGAAGATGTTTTGAAAGATGTTAATGAAATTCATACAGATTTCTTGTGGCAAATAATAATGCAATCTTATGAAAATCGAAAGCTGAATGTACATCATTCGAGCTGAAATTTTTTTTTATTAATAATGCATTATTTTTTGCATTAAATTTTAAAATAAATTATAATCAAATTCGTGCTTTTAGTATAAACAGTTCACTTGTGTGCTTAAACATGACTTACTTTTTTCCCATTTAAAGCTAAACATGAAAAGGTTGAAAATTTGCTTTTCCCTTTTAGGGTACTCAAAAGCGAGTAGCAAATGGTTCAAATTGTCTTTTTATCATTTTATTAGGTTTCATTCCAAATTTAATATTGCAATAGTGTTTGATTTTATATGTTATAACCGCGCCCGTCTCCTTTTATGAATTTGCCTTTCTTCTGTATTCGGCTGACCTCTTCCCAAGCAGGACATATACATAATTAGTTGAAGCTACTTTATTGTGACTTAATCGAGTAACATTGCAGTTACTTTGACTGACTGGCAACAAATGTGCTGCTAGGATTATTTCCAGACAATACTACTCTACACTAGAGCAGGAGGCGAAGCGAAATGACCTACTTTGCTATCCCTTAGTCACCATAGCCCGTCCGGTTGTGGCACGGAAGACAAAGCCAGGCTGGAAAACCATTGCTTGCTAGAACCAATCTAGCTACTGTAATACTAGAGCCACTGGATTCCTAGAAGTATAGGGAACGCCGTCCGTGACAACTAGAATACTAGAATCCTCCCACGTATCTTGCAGTCGGCCATTCGCAACGACGAGGAGTTCAATAAACTAATGTCCGGATTGAACATCTGTCACGCCGCCTTCAGTTCCTTGGTCGCATTTTTTTATCAAATCACCCGGCGGTTTTGGCCACGAAATTATTTGAACATACTCTCCTCGTCATATTGACTTCTCGGGGTTAGCATACTTGGGCACCACCGGAATGCACAACCGCTCCATTTTCTCCAGCGCTCGCTTCGAGTAGTGGGCCGACTGTCCGGCCAAAACACTACGTCGTCATCCTTGTGGTACTTTTTAATGAAGGCGGAAACTTCTGGGAGATACTTCATCCTGTAGCCAGCCACGACAAAAAAAAAGAGGGGACGTGACATCCCTTTTTCACTGATTGTGAGCCACAGCAACAACTACTTTGAGCACTATTTGCTTCACATCGCTGCTAACATGAGGTACGTCTCGTCGTCTAACGCAAGGAAAGAAGTGTCCACCTTACCTTCCGTCTTCCGTCTTCTTCGTTAAGCAACTAGTTTAATCACATGAAGTAACTAGTATAATCACATGTAATCACATGAAAAATCGTAACATTTAGTCGCTTTTGTTTAATGCATGCTTTACATACTTTGAATTTTTCAGTTGTTGAATTCTTTTATATATGTATGTATGTATGTAGGAAGCCACCATCCTAGCGTGGGCCTTGCCCTGCATGCGGTTCCACTTAATAGAAAGATCATGCTTTGTTACCGTTCTAAATTCAACATATCGCTGTATGAAGGGCCAAAAAGGGTTGAGCAGGCCCGTAAGCAGAGACACGCGAAACCGGCGGGAATAAGGGAATCTCCTTCCAGCAATATAATCCTAAAGCTTGCTTCAGATAGAATTGGAACAAAAACAATTGCCTGTATTTCAGTTATTTATTATTGAATTCAAGATCTTTTTTTATACAAATGTAGCGTTTTCTTAATACTTTTAAGAAAAAATACGGATAAAATTATTCGTCACGGTTTCGAAGGAATTCTCGAATTTTTCCTGTAACACGGCTCATTAGGCGGCGCACACCTTCTTCGTCCATCGTTTTAGCTATCTTATTCCACCAGGTCTTCATCTGATTGATGTCTTTGACAACATTTTCCTTTGCCTTGAGTCTCCTCTTCATGATTGCCCAGTATTTCTCAATAGGGCGGAACTGGGGGCAGTTGGGTGGGTTAAGGTTTTTCGGAACAACCTGGACCCCTTTCTCTGCATACCATTCTTGAACGACTTTGCTGTAATGACAGCTTGCCAAATCTGGCCAAAACATTACGGGATGGTCGTGGGATCGAATGAACGACAAAATTCGTTTTTGGAGACACTCTTTTTGGTATAGTTCCGACGTCATTGTCTTATTTGTAACGAAAACTTTCGTTTTTTTGCCACAGCTGCAAATGCCCTGCCAAATCATGAATTTTCGTGCAAATTTGTCGGCAAAAACAAATTTAAATTTGGCTGGAACATCCCCCCGAGCCGTTGCCAAGTAAAATTTTTGACCTGAGATTTGCCCGAAGTCAGCCTTGACATAGGTTTCATCGTCCATCAGAAGACACCCGTCGAACTTGGTCAGCACCTGGTCGTATAGCTTCCGAGCACGGATTTTGGCCACACTATTCTGTTTTATGGTCCGATTTGACTGTTTGCTTGCTCGATACGACTTGATTCCTTCCCGGAGTCGAGTTCTCCTCACGGTACTATGGGCAGCACCGAATTTTCTGGCCAAATCACGGTCCGACAGATTGGGATTCCTCTTAATCGTCTTCAAAATCTTACCACGCAGTTTCCGGTCGACAGTTCCACTCCGACGATTGGCTTGAGGCTTCCGAATCGTCGTCAATGTTTCCTTATACCGTTTGATAACGCGCCATACGGTATTTCTGGGCAATTTCAGCTGTTTAGCTAGCATAGATGCAGACCACAATGGATTTTCCAAATAACTGTGCACAATTTTTTCCCTTCTTTCGGCTTCCATGTTGATTGTTTACAAAGTACAGTCGATTTGCGGAATGTCAAAAATACATACGTAAAGCTGACAAAATTCCCGACACGTGGGCACCAAGAACTTCCAAATCCGTCCACTAGGAGCGCCACAATATGAGCAAAAGTTTGTTCCAATTCTAAATGAAGCAAGCCTTATAAAACGAATAACAAAATACGCAATTCAGTTAAGCTTTCCACTAGATGGTTTGTTTAAGAAAGGCGCGTCAAATTTATTAAAAAAAAAAAAAAAAACACCCCCCCCCCCCCCCCCCCCCCCCCCCTCCAAAAAACACAAAACCCCACCCCTCCCCCCCCACAATTGTTTTAAAAAAATATAAAATAATAAATTTATAAAAAAAAAAAAAAAAAAAAAAAAAAAAAAAAAAAAAAAAAAAAAAAAAACAAATAATTATATATAATTTACAGAAAAAAGAGTAGCCTGGACTGGATAATGTTTTCGAACTGTACACCTTGCATGTGAAAATTTCCCAAATGATTTTTATTTAAATTACATGTTTGCAGACTGCTGGCCTACTGCCCTTGTAAAAAAACCTGCAAAAAAAACCTGAAAATTTAGACAATGTATCGTAACCATGAGAAAAAAATAAATGAATTTAAAATTATTTTACAAAACTTAGTAGTTCCATGGATGACCTGAAATAATTTTTATATAATAATATAACTTGTGTAATAGTATAACTTTAAATTGTTCCGTTTCCTTGCATCGCAATAATCATTTGTAGAGGATCTCATACGTACTACAGTGATTTTAAATAATTAAATTAATTTAAATGTAATAATATGCTTTCAAATCATAACATAAAATAATAGAATGACGTAACAAAATGATAACATGAGCACGACAGTTATCGATAATAGAATGTATATCTGTAACTAAGCTGTTCATCCTCTCGTCGATAGACTTCACCTTTTTTAGTTAGCATCAATGTCAAGTAAGATTAATATTTGTATCGACAATAATAATAATAATAAGAGAATATAATTTATTAATGTACAAAAGATATCTGACAACCAACGATCCAAGCACATCTAATGTGAACGTTATGCTGAAATAATGAAACACAAATTGAGCATTTTATGCTTGAAATGTTGCTCCATGCTCATAAGATAAGTGATTTTAGAACGAAAAAAAGATCCCAAAGCGTAGTGAATTTATAAATTTATTGTAGATGATCGCACCCCCTCACTTCGCCATTGTCAAATTGACAACATTGCCCAGGCTACGCCAACCAGCGTCTCCATGTTTCAGCTGGCAGTCTTGTGATCATATGACTCGTGGAGGCGTGAGGTAGGAACTTGTGAGGACGAGAAGTCGGCCGCACCCTCCTTCGAAGTTGTCAACTCACCATTTGAAGCCCTTTTCAGTTGTTGAATTCTCTTAGGGAGAAAATGTTGAAGTTTTTTCGTAATCTTTAATCATTCAAACATCCACATCTGTGTGAACTATACGTCGCTGCTTTCTATATACTGGTACACTTTGCGGTTACGAAAAATGAGAGCGTCACGAGAAGTGGTCCGCTCTTGAACGTTAATGACTCAGTCATTTCTTGTACGATTTGAGGATTCGGAATGTTCAGAATGTTCGATTTACTAACATATTTAAACTTTAATAACGAGCACCAATCGTTTTTGAGGTGAAGTTTGAAATGAGAGGATTGATCAAATCCCCGCTGTGCTTACAGCGTTCCAGATGTCCAGGTCTTGACACATTCTTTGGACAAGGTTGTCTGGGGTCGTGTCCCAACCACTCACGGTCATTAAGCACTTTCTCACGTCGTCGATGCGAGGACATGCGAAGAACACGTGTTCTGCGGTTTTCTCAATTTTCGCGCACCCAGGACACGTGGTGGACTCAGTGTACCCGTACTTAACAGATATTATATAAAGCAATCATGGCCAGATAGCCACTGAGTTGAACTTTTGTGGTATAGCGTCATGCCATGCGTTCGCATTGGTTTTCGAACACAGACCCTCGAAGTAGGCCCGTCTGCTAGCCTTTATCTCTCTCTTTAGCGCGGCCTTCACGGCGGCTAGCGCCACGCGACGCTACGTTCTTTCGGAGTCCGATCACGCTCGCTGCATCTCCCTTCTTGAACGGAGGCAAATTCTACGGATGTCGGCGATCGACTCTGCCGACCAGTACCCGGTGATCTCCCGTATCCAGGTTAGACCTTTTTAGGCATGGTTGCATCGCACACACGTTTTAGTAGCGCTACGAGTTGATCGCCGCACGGGTTCTGGGTTTCGCTCATATTTCGTTCCCGCCTAAGCGCCTCTTTGAATACTTCTTCGTCGAAGTATAATGTCCTCAAACTG
The DNA here is from genome assembly GCA_024533555.2 of Aedes koreicus. Lineage (NCBI taxonomy): Eukaryota > Metazoa > Arthropoda > Insecta > Diptera > Culicidae > Aedes > Aedes koreicus. Next base: position 30,184 of record JAHHFK020001928.1, on the reverse strand, counting down.
CTCAAATGGGTGCTCTTCCCACCACACGCTACCTAGTACTGTGGGAGATACTATAGCGGACCTATAGGTGTAGCCATCCTCAACCCTGCAATTGTCGATAGCCAAGGGCTGCTGAACGTCACGTCGATAATCGACTCCGCTCCGTTTCTATGGCAGGTACTTTGGGTACCTACACACTACCAAAATGTCATGTAAATTTCTGTCCCCTGAGACCGACACATGGAAGCATCCTTTAGCACATAAGAATCAGTTGAAAGAGAGGAGAAAATAAATTCAATCAAACACATCTTTCGTCGAATTGTGTATGTATCAGTTTCAGGAGACATAATTTTACACGAAATCTTTCTTTACGTTCCCCGAATTTTTACAAACATGAATTACGCCTCGTGTAAAATTCATAATTTCTAAGTGTGTACGTTAGCCAGGTCTACAATCAGTAGCAAAAAAAAGCCGAGCAAAATTTTGCTTCCAAAAAATGCCATATTCAATCTTCTGTAACTTTGTCAAGTATCAATATTTTTGGCTGAAAATTTGACAACATTATAATCAATGTTTAGACCTTATTTTATCAAAATTTTATGTTCATAGAATTTATAAATTTGAAGTTTTCATAACATATGTGAAAAAAGTCGTTTTTGGACATATCAATTTCAAAAATCCGCATTTCTGTGAAAAATGTAGGTACCATATTAAAAATGTCACCATAGCTTAAACGAATATATAAAATATTGTGGACAAAATTTGAACTCATGAGTATTACCGTTTTTCACCCGATATTGACCATGCTGAAATATAGGTGCAAAAAAAAAGCCGAGGTGAATTTTACTAATAATACTGTATAATACTGTATACGTAGTTTTCACAAACCAATTCATACTGTATGTCATATTTTTAAGTTCTCCGTGGGTTACATTAGTTATTTGGGATATTTCACGCATAACAAATCAGGTGTATTAATAATATGAATGAATTTTTTTTTGCACCAATATTTCAGCATGGTCAATATCGGGTGAAAAACGGTAATACTCATGAGTTCAAATTGTGTCCACAATATTTTCTATATTTGTTTAAGCTATGGTGACATTTTTAGTATGCTACCTAAATTTTTCACAGAAATACTGATTTTTGAAATTGGTATGTTCAAAAACGACTTTTTTCATATATGTTATGAAAACTTCAAATTTATAAACTCTATCAACATAAAATTTTGATTAAATTAGGTCTATACATTGATTATAATTTTGTCAAATTTTCAGCCAAAAATATTGGTAATTGACAAAGTTACAGAAGATTGAATATGGAGTTTTTTGGAAGCAAAATTTTGCTCGGCTTTTTTTTGCTACTGAGTGTACGTCTACTATGCTAGGGCCTCAAGCAGGATTTGGCCCCTAGGGTTGATAAGGTGACTAATCACCCCACCTCCTCCCCCCTAGGGTTGGTACGGCGACTACGGCGACCAGGCGTTGAAGTCGCCCGCTATTACCAACGAGTTTCGGCCAGTCAGCTCCGTTGTCATCTGATTAACCATTTGTGGAAACTGGTCGATCAACCATCTTGGCAACGCTTAACAGCTGGAGAAAAACACTTCATTCACTTATGCGACTGCAAACCTCCTGAACCGGGAACTTGCCCGGCGTCCATAATGCCACCACATTGGACCTATCCGCAACCCAACTTCCGTTGCCGGTGAAGATGCGATATGCGTCGGATACTATGGCGATATGAAGGTTCATTTGTAGATATGAGTACCAAAGAGTAATGAAAAACTCGATGCGTGAAAACAGAGTGAAATTGAGTTTACTCTGAGTTACATTCGTAAGTCTGTTCAAAAAGGAACATTACACACTTAGAAAATTTTACAGTATTCGGGAATTTTTTACCGAACTTTCAACAGCTGAACGTTTGGTAATCCGATTTAATGGATTTCGGTAAAATTTGACAAGTTCCGGTAATTTTTTTACAGGAATATTGTAAAATTTCACCGAAATCCGGTAAATCTGATTACCGAACGTTCAGCTGTTGAGGGTTCAGTTAAAAAAAAACCGAATACTGTAAAATTTTCTAAGTGTGTACAACTGCTCCTCGACACAGGGCCGTAACTTTCCCAACACCTATGAACATACAAAAGCGTTAGATTCTATAAATCGTTTTGTAAAACCTCAATATTAATCTCCCACAATTGAAACAAACAAAACATAATACTAAGCTGGGAAGAGCCAACTATTTCAATATAACGGGAGTATTCAATGTATCCTAAATTATAAGGAAATAGTTCGAAATATTTCCTTTTTTTAACGTAGGACTACGATTCTCTTTTTTTACCGGGTGTCATTTCAAAATTTTGAAAAATGAGAGCGTTACGCAAAAGTGAGAGGTTTTTGGCCATAATAACTCTCGTTTGACAGAACAAAATGACTTCATTTATGCACCATTTGACCAGAAAAACTTACAAATGTTTTAGATTGAAATTTCAATTAAGTGCGATTAGTATAAAAAGATAAATTTTGTACATAAAAATGACCTACTTTTGCTCCCATACAAATCTGCATATGAACAGGTTGAAAATATGATTTGCCCTTCCCGGGTCCTCAAAAATGGGTAACAAATGGTTTCAATTGACTTCTTCTTTCTATTTCATCTCGTTTCATTCCATGTTAATACAGCAATAGCCACACCCCTCAGCTGCAAAATTATTTTGCTTTGTTGTCGGTGTCTGGTTTTATAACTGAAGCCCGTCCCCTCTTATAAAATTTGCATCGTACTGCATGCTCATGCCTCTCTTCTTTGTAACCAATGCACACGAGTTCAACCAAAATGATTTCATTGGGATATTCAAGTTCGATTGAGCGGCACATACGGTTGTGTTTTTCGCTCCCTCGTTACGAAGATTTTTTCTCGTTTTTTTTTTTATCTCATCAGTTTTCTCTCGATTGCGTGCCTGGCTCGCAAATTATCGCCTGCTCTTGCTCATCTACAAACCAGAAAGAAGCGCTGCAAAGGTTTACAAGTTTTCCCGCTCGACCTATTGCCGTGGTAATGGATCGTAAAAATCGAAAATCCGCGCGGGCGGCATGCGCTTCCGAAGCCTTACCGGAACCGGGCACCTCCCAGGGCAAAACGATGTTTGTGACAACTAGATTAATAGAATCATCCCAACTATATTGCCGTCGGCCATTCACAGCGACGAGGAGTTTATTAAACTACTATCCGGATTGAATACAGCACATTCTGATGGCACATTATTTGGCCAGCTAAATAAAGTTAAAATATAAATTAATATCTTAGGCGTATCAGAACCATCGTCCTTTACAGGACGACCAATTCAATTTTACAATAAAAGAGTTTGTGTTTAAGTGAAATGTTCCTGATTTATCCTGAACAACCTTTGCATATTATCAAAAATAGTACATATTAGATTGTTTGAGGCATTCAGTCGAGATTTGTAAATTCGACAGAGATTTTTCATTAAACCCTAATTGTTTTTTCTTCTTCACTAAACTGAACTGAAACTGTTTCGGTTTGTAAAAAAAAAACATAGAAAGGGACAGGTCAAGCAAAACATTAAAATCATTTTAATATTAACCAACCATATGTGTAATGATAAGTATAAATAAGATGATACTATGATTAGTATACACCAACATGGTCCTACGTGAACCTCGCGGTAATATCCCTGATATAACCCACCTCTAATTTTTAATAATAATCCTGATTTTCATTACCGGAATTTAGTATCCCGTTCTGGATTCATTATAAATACACTAAAACTCGATTCAATAATATTAAGGTATATGTATAGAAATAATAAAATTCTAATCGGTTGGAATTCCGCTATCGAAATAAAACCCTTTTTTTCCCTACATATTCATTCAAATCTCATATGCTAATCTCGAAAAATTATGCGCCAGTAAAACCAAAACAGGACAGTTGAAAGGCGTGGCCTACTTCTGTTTTGGAACCACAAAAAAAGCAGTTTTACCTGTTGGAACTGATGCTTGCTTCAGTACGCTTTGTTGGTGGCGAAAAGAGGATTGCGGTTACAATCATAAAATTTCGTATTAAAATCTTTGTTACTAATTTCTTCAACATTCGAAAAACTTTCAACAATTATGGAATGAAAGTATAGGCCAAAGTGTTTGGCATGTCGATATACCAACGCAATATAAGTGTGAATATGTCAGCGGTAGAATAATCGTTACTCAATTGGAATGAATTTCGCACCGTTCCTGGATGGTCGTCCCCAGTAATCGAACTTTGGAATGATATTCATAACAATAAACGGGACAGACATCAACACATTCTCAACGATGAGTCGCATATCATTAACAACAATCAATATCTAGCCGCTATATTTCAAGCTTAGTTGCTAAAAGCTATTTACTCTATTAAATTGCGCGGTGGGTTATTGTCATTGAAGGGAATGAAAGGGCAGACGAGCTTGCTAAACAAGGTTCAAATGCACAGTTTATTGGCCCAGAACCATTCTGCGGTATATCATACTGTGCCATAAAAATGGAATTAAAATCTTGGGAAGTGCAAAGGGTGATGACCAATTGGTTGGTCACCACAAAGTGTGTTCAAGCGAAAAGGTTTATAATTCCAAATGTTACAATCAGTAAAAAGCTTCTGGAGCTCAATAAGAGAGTTCTTTGTACCTATACTGGCCTAGTAACCGGACATTGCCCGAGTAGATATCATTTGAAAAACATTGGCCAGGTTCAGAATGATATCTGTCGTTTCTGTAACATGGAACGTGAAACCTCGGAACATCTGCTTTGCAGTTGTGATGCTTTGTACAAGAGCAGACTTAAATTTCTGTACAGTGGCTATATGCAACCTAAAGAAATTTGGACTGCAAATCCTGGAAAGGTGGTGGGTTTTATAAACTCAATTTTGCCAGACTGGGAGACGCGTCTTGGGCTGGTCACTTGACAAATGGTGATCTAGCTTTAAGATGCGAATTAGAATAGTAAACAGGGGTATACCACAAAAGTTCAACTCAGTGGACGCAGTGGTTCTACGCCCCAACAAAAAAAAAAAAAAAAAAAAAAAAAATTGTCATAATATTAGTTTTTCATAGGGATTACTCGTTAACTTGAAATCATCTTGAGGCAGTACTGTTGAGGAAGCAAAAAAGTATAATTAATTCTTCCTTGACATTTCAAGCATTCAGCCAATCCAGCATGGGATTGTTTTGTAGCTGCTCCTTTACTGACTAAGGTAAGGTGGTAATTATTTATCTTGAAATGCAAAGTAGGGTGGGGCACTACTTCGGTCGTGGACCAATTCCTGTCAATCATCGCTTTCATTAAACCGGTTTCAAATCAAACGATGTTATTTTTTTGATGTGAATAGTATGTGTAAGGCACTATTCATGCTGAGAAATCAATTCGTTTTGTGTGAATGCGGCTGAGTATGAGCGAAGATTGACAAGAATTGGTCCGCTGCCGAAGTAATGCGCCATTATTATTTTTGAGAGATTCATCAAATTCAACCTTTCAATAAAAAGTTCCACTCAATAGGGTAACAGGATGTGATGTGGCCTTTCTATCAAAAATGTCATAAGTCCAGCGAAAATCGGCAAATATATGTTAGCATCATGATAGTCGGTTTATTTTGAAGAAAGTGACTTAAGTGATATTTTCGATTTTTATAACTTTTTAGCATCCATGGCTTCATTGGTTAAGTTGAACAAATTATCTGCATGATCTTCATATGAACTATATTTGACTAAATTGAATACCGATATGCGGTACTACCGATATGCGTAGTAATGCATTCTAGATGAAGAGAAAATAGTCAAAGGTTATAAATTAACTTTTCACATGGAAACATGAACAATGATTTCTCAAAAAAACCGGAGACCCAATTTTAGGGACACATTCCTTCTATCTTCCCAACTATGGCTCAGTGTAATTATTACATAGTAAAATGTTTAAATTGATGAAGTTTTCAATGGAAATGACTTTGTTTGTGGTTGTTAATTTTTCAGGGGGCTATCCAAACCAAAACCTAATTAACAAAATCTATATAGTAGGAATTTTAATGTTTTTAAATGGAATGGCCGATTGATCACATGTGAAAATCAATGAGGTGTGATGAAGTAGTTTTATTTCAATATGTTTTGTGAAATTTAATATATTATTAATAACTTCACAACGACTGTTTTGAACAAGAATTCTTAATGATGAGTTTGCATCCACCAATAGACCCAATGTGATACTGATAGACCGACATTACATTCATACTCGTCAAAACTTTTCGATTCAATAAAGTTAACTGGTTAACTTTCCGTGGTTCAGAACAGTAAACGTTTTGTTAAAGCCTGTCCACGTTAAATTTCGGACACCAAAATAATAGAAACAAAAAAAAGGAACACATAATTCAACAAAACCGATGGTTTATTTCACAATAATATAGTTATATCTACATGAGAAACAGTTGATTGCGATCTTAATCCTTCTTTCTGTAAAATTCTCGACCTTTAAGTCCGCCATCGACCGCCATCAGGTTCCGTACGGTATCTTCAGGTTCCTTGAGGATTCTTCATCTTCTCTTGAAATCATCGGTACCATTTTCTTTCTTCTTAGTGGGGGCGACCCAGGCGTAGAGGTTAACATCCATACCTCGCACGCCAAAGTCACGAGCTCGAATCTCACCCCCGGACAAGTTACGAAAATATCCAAAAGGCATTTGGGTGACTACGACGGGAGATAAACCAGCCCAAGGCTGAAAATCTCGTTAATAAAGGAATAAAAAAAAACTTCTTGGTTTCTAAGAGTTTCCGCTTAACTAGAGCCCAGGACTTCTCTATTGGGCGAAGGTCTGGACAGTTTGGTGGATTGGCTATTTTTAGGCACGTATTTGACCTCTTGTACTTTATACCATTCCAGGACGGACATCGCATGGGGACAAGGCCAAATCAGGCCAAAACAAAGCTGAAGAGTCGTGGCTTCTGATAAACGGTAGCAACCGCTTTTGCAGACATTTTTTCTCGTAGACATCCTTATTGATAGTGCCGGTAGAGATGAAACATTTAGATTTTCAACCACAACTACCTATGGCCTGCCAAATCAAATACTTCTCCGGGAATTCGGACACCTTCTTTGTCCGGAAATGCTTGGCAACGGCGTTTATTTGCATTGCAGGATATAAAGCAGACCCAGAAACTGTTTAAAGTCTTCCAGTACATATGTTTCACTGTCCATTATGATACAAGAAAATGTTTGCAAAAAACTGGTGTAAAGCTCCTTAGCACGACCTTTTGCAGTGAAATTTTGCTTTTCATCACGGTTGGGCACCTTTTTCACTTTGTACGCCTTCAGTCCTTGCCTCTGCTTCACTTTTTGTACGTATGATTTTGACTTCCTAACATTGCGAGCCATATTTCGCACTTTCTTGTTCATTTGTCGAGAGCATACTTTTCGATTTGTTCCACTTCCAACCTTTCGATCCACAGTCAAGCGCTGGTCAAATGATTTGCAAACACAAAACACGGTTTTTTTTTCGGTAGTTTTAGTTTCTTGACAAGATCGCGTACCGACAAATTTGGATTTTGCTGCCATTCGTACAAAATGCGTTTGCGCACTTCCACTTGATTCGATGCCATTCAGTAGTAACAAGGACGTAAAATCTGCACCGAAATTTAACGTGGACAGGCTTTAAGCATGTCTAAGCAAAGGTATAACTAATTGAATATCATTTCTAGCTCGATTACTTTAGGATTTCTAATCAAAATTGTAATCGAACGCTGCCTATTAGGCTTAGTCAAGGGACATGTACCCTAGTCGTCCAACGAGACAACGCGTTTGCAATGAACTATCTAATGGTGAATGAGAATTCTCATTACATTTCAAGCGCTTAAAATGAATGTCGCAGTGTACTAACATGATTCCAAAACACAAACGTTCAGAGTACCCAGCCCAGAGTATCTACACACAACTTAAAAATAATACCGAAGACAATGCTTCTATATGAATTTAGATATTCTGGATCATTATTCCCTGTCCGTTTTCCAGTGACCTATATTTCTACTACCTGGCTTTGAATTGCTGTTACTTTTGAAAAACTGCTTCTAACATATCCAATTAGGCTTCCGACAGGGTCTCTTAAAGTTCATACGCAACGGAAAGGATTCTCGCTATCAAGCCCTGGCTGGTTTATTATCACTGTTGCTGTTGACGAATGTATTGCTTTCGCTTGAGCTTGTTAATCAATGTTTTCTGCAACTAAAATATACCGTAGTCAGGTCAGTATAATAACAATGAGTGGCACTAACGATACAGAATGTGCTAAAATATTGATTGACTAGCTCCTATCGATCCACAAGTACTGAGTAAGCCTATGATGTGTTCATAAAGATGCTTGGTCGGATTCAACAAGTGATTAGTAATGAGTAATCCTAGAGAACTTAGGCTTATGCGACTTTTAAGGTTTAAAGTTAACTCCTTATTATAGCAACATTCACCCAGTTCCATTATATTCCATGCAACCGACTTAAAGAAAGTAACCTACGCGTACACACCAAATTGACGACATTGCAAATCGTTGTTGATAGGCAGTAATTAGCGACGTGCCATCGGTTAAGGGTTATTGGTTAATTGGATGGCATTGAATAACAGAGTCGCTCCCATACAATGCAGACACGCGAAAGAGTTTTACTCTCTGTCCCATTGTTCCACGTAACATACATAGATTTATGATTCTTATACACTTCAGTGGGTGCTGATTGTAGAAGGAAACAACTGAAGTCATATGTACCCTCGGAATAGTTTGTACACACCTCACAGCAAAAGGCAATTACTACTAAATCAGATGTAACAGATCTCAATGTCGCACGACGTGGCGGCTGTAATGTAGGAAGCATATTACTGTGATTAACCCTATGATCAACACGTGCCTTATGACCTTATGATCAACAATGCCATACGCCCAGTTGAAACTAAATTGAGTGATGTAAAATTACGATGCCTGTATGGAATCTACAAAATGTTGGAACAAGGTACAAGTAGTTCCCATCTGTGAAATGACTAAAACATATACTGGCACTAATTAATGAAAATTTGGCAATGAAAATTCACAAAATTGCCACTAAATTATTAAACACAGTGCCAACGAAAAAATAGCAATAAGAAATTGATAATTCATTTTCAATAATTCAAAAGTGACCGGTAAAACTTTCAAAAATAGCAATGGCAATTAGTATAAACGCAATAATAAACTGATAGTTTTCCGTCATAATAATAAGTTTTAGCGCTATACATGTGACAAAAGTCTTTAAATTTTTCAAAGCTTTCCAATCAAAACCAAACAAATTATTTTAATTTTTATTTTTTTATTTTGGATTTTTTATTGCGGTTTGATTGATTTCAATTGGAAGATTTGAAAGACTTTTGTCACATGTATAGCGCTAGAACTTATTATTATGACGGAAAACTATCAGTTTATTATTGCGTTTATACTAATTGCCATTGCTTTTTTTGAAAGTTTAACCGGTCACTTTTGAATTATTGAAAATGAATTATCAATTTTTTATTGCTATTTTATATTTTTCTAGTGCGAATTGTTATTTTTTCGTTGGCACAGTGTTAAATAATGTAGTGGCGATTTCACATATTTTTATTGCTATTTTTTCCATTTTTATTGATGTTTTATTACCCTGCCTCTGTGAAATAGCTGGATTTTTTTTAATGAGTATCAAGAGTATTATTTGTATGTACATATAAGAATCTCTCAGTATCTAAGAAAACTTCTACAACAAATTGCATTTTAACGAAACAATAAAATCAGAAAAAATATCTTCTCCTAACTGGCTATTACACTCTTTTCAAAAAGTTTCGCCTGTTCTCAACAAAGAATTCTATAAGCTTTTCCATACTTATTAGTTGAGAGCTTTCTACGCGAAAACCAATGCATGAATTTGTACATTAGATTGCAATTCGCAATACCCAGGGATGCTGAGAGATATTTTACCTCGACGGGACCGGGAATCTAACTCGCAGCCTCCGACAAGGTAAACCGTGTTCTTAGCGGCTGAGCTATCTGAGGCTTCAGAAAACTAATGTCAATTCTTAGTAGCAGTATGCCTCGTCGAGAAAAACCTAACTGCGTCCCACAGATGAATCACACCAGGGATTCCATCATTCGACAGTGTCCAGGGTGGTGAAGTAATTCAAGAAGACCTAGACGAACCAGCGGTGGTCAGGCAGCAGCAGAAAATCTAAGACAGTTGATCCGGAGAAGGAAAAAAAACGTGTTGAATCTGTCACAGCGTCGACCAAACCCGTCGATCCGTGATGTGGCGAAGAAAGCGGAGGTTTCCAAGTGGTTTGTGAAAAAAAAAAAAGCTGAAACATGGTTGCATTATGTCTACAAGGTCAGGAAGGCACCAAACCGGAAAGAGAAACAAAACATGGTAGCCAAAATCCCCGCCAGGAAGCTTTACTGAGAGCTGTACCAAACTCTCCGGAACTTCGTCCGATTGAGAAGTTTTGGGCCATTATGAAGGCCAATGTTTTTAAAACACCTAATGTATTCGAAAGCTAGCTAGCTTTGAAGAAACGGTGGGTAAAAGTATGAGTAGTGTCAAAGGCAAAGTGCGGGAGGTACGACAAATCAAAGAACTGTAAACTGTAAACTGAAAGAATATCTGGTGTTGTCCCTCACGTACGGATGATAAAAAAAAGGTCGTCAGGAAAATTTAGTTTAGTAAGAAGTTTAATATATCGCTTTCAATTATTTTTTCTATATTTTTTGTCAGAAATCACTCGTTAGCTGGCAGCATAAATGGAGTAAGGGAGATTTGGGTGCGATGTATATTCTATTACTCCCAAGATGTCGAAGTAATATCGGTGCAGGTGGTTGAATGTGTGTCAAGACTTCATTCGTGTGATGTCTTTACATGTCTAATCATTATTCTCAAATGCTCATTTGTTCCGTGGGAGACAGCAATCTCACGTAATTTTGGTTTGGGCTGAGCATCGTTCAATCAGTTCAGAGCTTTATGATTCCCTTCGGGCTCTAGGTAGACAACCCAAAGTACCGATTCGAGACATCTATCTTACATGTATAGGTTAAACTTTTGAGGATTGTTTGCGTCTGTGTATGTGCAGCAACGTTGGTGAGGGTGTGCGGCAGAACCATGACGAGGAAGCTGGAACCTGTCAATAGACGGCATCCAGTGTAACGATGGAACGAGATCCTTAGAACCCTTCGTTACACTTGTCTCAAAGCCAGGAGACGCTTGCAAAGGGCTAGAACTAATGCAAACAGGGAGGAGCGTAAGCTGATGTTCCGTTCGGTCTGGGCTGCATTAAAACGGGAAATAAAGTAGAGCAAGTTTAATTCATAAAAAGATCTGTGCCGAAAAGCTGATGCCAACCCCTGGGGCGAAACTCATTTCAACGAAACCCGCTGATACGTGACCGGATAAGCTGAAGATCATCGTGGAGGGGCTTTTACCGCAGAAAAACCCAACGACGTAACCATGCCGTACGGCAGGAAGAACAGACAACGTCAAGGATGCGCAGGTCACCAAAGAGGATCTCATACCAGCAGCAAAAAGGTTGGAGGTGTAGAAAGACCCTGGCCTGGACGGAATCCCCAACGTGGCACTAAAAGAACGATCCAGGAGTTCCCACACACTTATAAAATTTTTACACGACACGAAATTCACTTTTATAAAAATCGGGAACGAAAAAAAAAATTCATTTAAAAAAAAATCCCCCCAACACAACCAAAAACCAAACCCCCCCACAAAGGTTTTATTAAAATTTTTTTTTTCCCCCCTTTGAACCCATTCTTATGTGCTAAAGGACGCTTGCATGTGTCGGTCTTAGGGGACAGAAATTTACATGACATTTTGGTAGTGTGCAGACATGTTCAGGATGGTACTGCAGGACGAAGATTACTTTCGCGTCGTTTAAAGTTCTGTCCAGTTAGAATCCGGAATCACTTATTATGTTGCAGCGGCACGGAAAGTGACCGCTGCAAGAATTCTTTTACAGCGGTTTGTTGACCTAGGCGACCACTTTCTGTGGTATAAATTTCACGGTGTTTTGTGCAGTGAGTCAAAAGTTATTCCAGATGAAAGCCGAGAGGAGAGAAAAAATCTGCACACCCACGTTGATAATCCAACGTGGTCCGCAATAAAAATCGCAAAAACGTTGAAAATCGCCAAATCAACCGTGTATGATATGCTCAAACGTTTCAGGGAGCAAAAGAGCGTGGATCGAGTGCCTCAAGGTAAGCGTCGTAGTGGAACATATGACCGCAAGCTGAACCAGAAGATGTTGAGAACCGTCAGAGCAAACCCTGGACTATCAGATAATGAAATCGCACAAAAATACGCTGCTGCTCGCAGTACCGTTCGAAGAATTCGTTTGCGAGCAGAATATCGTTCTTATCGAGCCAGCAAGCAACCAAACAGAACGTTGAAGCAAAGTTTCGTCACCAAAACTCGAGCTCGGAAATTGTACCAGCAGGTTTTGACGAAGTACCAAGGATGCCTGCTCATCGACGATGAAACCTACGTCAAAATGGATTTTGGACAGCTTCCTGGCCAAAAATTCTACATGGCGACGGCACGAGGAGATGTTCCTGCGAAGTTTAAGTTTGCTTTTATGGACAAATTTGCCAAAAAAAAACTGATGATTTGACAAGGGATATGCAGCTGCGGAGCAAAGACCAAAGTGTTCGTGACGAATAAGACGATGGACTCGAAGCTGTACAAGGAAGAATGCCTCAAAAACCCCGTACTACCCTTCATTAAAGCCCATAAAGATCCCGTGAAGTTTTGGCCAGATTTGGCGAGTTGCCACTACAGCCGGGAAGTCATCCAATGGTACCGCGATAATAACGTAGATTTCGATAAAAACATAAATCGAAAGATTTCGGGCAATAATGCAGCGAAAGCTTAAGTAAAGTGGAAAAACGGCTCGGAACGCGACTCAGATGACCAAAATGTGGAACAAATTTGCCAAAGAAGTTGACTCCGGAGGTGTGCAGCGTTTGATGGGAGGAATAAAGAAGAAAGTGCAAATGTTCATTAGAAAGTAAGAAAAATGATTTATATTGATATTTTTTTCTTAAAGAACAGTGAATTACCTTTATTTTGATGTATTAAACTTATTTGTACATCAATCCGTTACCGAGATACAGATGATTTTATTATTCCGGATTCTAAATGGACATAGCTTTATACATTTAATAATAGCGTTTAAAAAAAATCATTTCAATCCAAACAAACTTCGGGAGCAAAAGAAGGAAACTCTCGTTACGGTGAATGACTTTGTGCTTCGCATCATCCTCACACCCATTCGCCTATAAAAATGTATAGGGTGAAGTCACATATCGTTGTGCGCGTTCTTTTTGTTGCGGTATTGGAGAATATTCGGTTTTCTCATGGTTATTCATGATGTGCCCTAATGAGGAAATACCATACACGAACAATATATTTAGTATATATCTTGTCCATATAATTGCATTTTAGTACATTTTTTCACATATATTATTTTACTAATCTATTATATGCGATAACTCTTGCGACTTCCGTTTTTTCCAGATACCAGGTAGAAAATAATTATATTGTGTAGTGTAGTGGTAAAAATATATAACCATCGTTTGCCGTAAATTTTTTCTGAAAAAAATTACACATACAGATCATCTGTACATGCTTAGCAATGCCAATTAATTGGTCGAAAATTTTGTCAGTTCAGAAAATCTTTCCCCTTACCTGAGAATAGAGCATCGTTGTACTTGACACATTAGAGGCAAGATCGAATGCTCTCAATTATTAACTGTGAAAGTTCATCTATAACATTAAGTTGAAATTCTGGAGGATATTCACCGAAGAAGTATACAAACAAATGGAATAACAATTATTTACCGTTTCCTCTAGTATTTTGTCAGTCTAGTTTTGAGGAACAAGACTAGATTGTTATTATACAAGGAGTAATTCAAATTATTTTTTACATATTCTCGGTTATTGGGTTAGTAACCCTACCAGAAAAAATACTTCCTTTCACTCTGCCTTTTGACTCGACTCGACATTTGTTTTTCAAAATGACTTCAGTTACACTTTACGCATCGAAAAGCAAACGCGCTCACCATGCACTAAAATAATCATCACTTGCACTTGGCGCAAGGTTTGTTCGTGTTGTAAAATGATTCTCCCGGAACCGACGTTAGAGAAAAAGGAAAAACTTACACAACATTAAATTGAGCAAGAAGTTCAACCGAACTTTGGGCACACAATTATTGTGAATTAAAAAGCGATCGTTATAATTTCCGTTATCGATTTCATTCCTCTCATTGTGTTTTTGAATAAGTGAGTAGAAGAAAGCTGTCAGTAGGATGGCTTTTGAGTTCTCATTTCAATGCGTGAGTTCATGAACCATTTTTCATCATGCAAGGTGCATGAAACACTACTTATGGGCTATGTGAAGTAGATAGATAACAGGAAACAATTTTGGTTCTGTGTGGATTCTATAGACAATGAATTAGACTCTTTAAAACTAGCATCGTTTCTTGGGTGGCAAGCATGCAAATTACATAAATATCTGCCACACACGGAAGAGGCCGAGCACTTGTAGCTTTCACAATTTTAGTTGGTCAAAAAAAGTTTAGTTCAGTCACCGAGAAATATCCCCAAGCTCGGATTGACGAGAGTAAGCAATACCTAAATTGAAGTCAGCTTCGATCTCGCCTTGTCTTATTGGCCGAGAAATCGCTAGTTATCGCTGTCAGTCTATGTAGCATAAAGCTTTAAGCTACGTCTTAGGTGTGGTTCCTCGAAAGGTATTGTATTTTGGTTGGCATTAAGAATTCCAAGCCATTGAAAATCGAGACCTCCATGGCACACCTGTTGCTGTTCTCGTGGTTGCCTATCTCCTTTCAGAACCGGTGCATCCAACCGTCGTCGTTATGTGAAAGGAACACAATATCCCTTTACTACTCCTTATTGCGTCTTCGGTTTAATCAAATATTATCTGAATGGAAATTTCTCAGTTATCTTTTAAGCTTTATTTGTATGTCATCTTCCTCTTCATTGCACTGAGTTCTGCTTTCAAACCAGGAGAAACTCAACAACGTTTCTTCTTGGGAGAAAATAGACATCAGACAATTTGAAAGAATTATACCGTATGGTAATAAACTAGCATTCGGTTGATATTCTGAAAGGCTTTGCAGTGCAATCGTATTCCGCATTATACAAGTTGAATAAGATGTTAGCATTTTTCTGGCTCTATTATTGATCCAGTTGGCTTAAAATTGCATTTCGTTTTTGTGCTCCTCGGTAAGATGAATATGTTCGGGTGTTTATTATTGCTTTCATAATAACATTTGATGTTATGTTAACTCTTCCTGGGCATATTATAATCTATTTTTTATTACTTCTATTAGATTACACACAAAAATCAGTAGGTTGTGTACAAAACACGGACTGCATGGTTGATGTAGACTACGCTAAACCGTTTGTTACATTCAAGAGCTAAATAAAGTTAAAGATCAGCGATTAAGCTAGCTGAAATAATATGGGAAACAGCTGGTAAACTGACAATTCACCTCTCTTGACTAAACGCCTCAAACAATCCGGAATGATCAATGTTAATTCAGGTTCGATCTTAAGAACGTTAGTAGTGTTTAGTTGACAAATTGAATTGGTCTGCCAGAAAGGGACGGTGGCCATGTTCCGCGTTTAAAATTAATATCTCTCCACAGTTTTCTTGGGCAGCAGAATTATTGTTTTGAGCTGTTTCAAATAAAAATGATTATCAGTTTTGCTTTCAAACAAATTATCAAAAAATTCTGTTTACGAGTTTTCCATGGACAAAATTTGCAAAGTAAATTATAAGAATCAACTTGCTCCAAAGCAAGATTATTGATTCTACTGTTTTAATGCGTGTATCTCTAATCTGACTGTATACTCTGAGACGGTGTAAACAAAACAGTGGTTCGCAAGTAATAAAGTTGAGAAAGATTTACGCAAGGTGAATTTTGTGACTAATTTGCTGCTCGCCCAAAGCCCGTAGAACAAATTGCAACGATTGTGGGATGCCACCTGGCTACCGTTTACCGTATTCAACGTTCACTCCTTGATGTACCACGTCCACGGAAGCCGGGAAGTGGCCGTCCACGGTCCGCTCGCACACCGAAGATCATCAGATCAGTGAGAGACAAAGTGGTAGCGAAATCCTATCAGATCGATCCGGATATTGGCTAAGCAACCCAATATTTCAAAAACTACCATACAACGGTTAACAAGATGACTTGAAATGTTCGTCCGGGGCAAGAGTAAAACGCCACCTTATAACGGACCGAATCAAACAAATACGGCTAGAGCGCTTGAAACGTTTGGTGTCAGCATTAAAAAGCATACCATCATCGTATTCTCCAGTAAGAAAATGTTCACCATCGATCATGTTAAAACACGTACAGACAGGTTTATTTCACCGAAAGAGATTGAGGATGTTCCAGAGAACATGAAATTCAAGTTTACAACCAAACATCTGGCAGTTGCGTCCAACGAAGCACCGTGTCAAACCTCAAAACGCTAAGTGTGGCTGAAGGAAAACATAGAATTTTGGCCAAGTCTCCTAGCAGCTCGGACTTGAATCCTTTGGATTATTTAATATGGGTACGCGTTCAGGCTAATGCCTGTGAACGTTCTCACCCCAAAGTATATAAGGAGTGTATCGAAAAGTAGTTATAAACTTCCAAATAATAAAATAGGCATGAAAACATGGTTAAAATTAACATACTATTTCAGTTTATTATAGCTTAACATGTTTACAAAAGATCCAAACGGAAAAACTAGTCATCATGTTCATTTCTGTAGAATGCCCGTACCTTTGATTTGACACCTGCCATCAAATTCTTCACAGTAACCTTTGTGCACTTCCTGGATGCCGCTGCCCAATTTTTCTTAAAATCGGTCATGTTTTGGGACACTGTACCATCCTTCTTAAATATACGCTTGACTATTGCCCAATAGCGTTCGATCGGTCGCAACTGGGGACAGTTTGGTGGGTTGATGTCTTTTTCTACGAACTTGATGTTATTCTCCGTCAGCCACTGTAGAGTGGATTTGGCGTAATGTGCCGATGCCAAATCTGGCCAGAAGAGAGGAGGGGACTGGTGCTTTCTATACAATGGTAGCAACCTGTTCTTCAAACATTCCTTTTGATAAATCTCAGCATTTATAGTTCCTTTTGTATAGAAAATTGAAGAACGCAAGCCACATGTGCAAATAGCTTGCCAAATGAGCACCTTCTGACCGAATTTCTCCATCGCAACAGTCGTATCTGCGGTTGGCACACGTTCCCCAACAGATTTAGTATAAAACTGCGGCCCCGGTAGCGTTCTTGAATCTTCTTTAACGTATGTTTCGTCATCCATCAAAATGCACTGGTCGACATTGTCCAAAATGCAGCTGTACAGCTTTCGAGCCCTGGTTTTGGCACGAGACTTTTGTTCCGGAGTTTGTTTGGGCACTTTCTGCTTTTTGTACGTCTTCAAGTCATTCCTGCGCTTGATTCGTTGAATCATTCCGATGCTGGTCCTGAACTTCTTGGCTAGATCGCGAGTAGAGGCAGATTTGTTCCGTTGAATATAATCCACAACTTTTTGGTCCAAATCGGGGTTGCTGGAGCCGGGTTTCCGGCCACTTCTTGGTAAATCCTTGAGGGAGCACTCCTTACCAAACTTTTCGATGATGCGTTTTACACTTGCCGGGTGAACATTTACTCTTTTCGCAATCTGGTTGTAAGTAACACCCTTTTCGGTGCACCAAGTGTGCAGAATTTTCTTTTTAGTCTCAAATTCAATTCGCGACATTTTGAATACAACTTTATCAACGGAAATGAATGAACCGAATAATCATTTTTGACATGTAAACAAAGCAAATGGCGCTTACACGCTAAAAATATATACAGTAGTTTATGCGTAATAACGCATCGAATGTTTATAACTACTTTTCGATACACTCCTTATCGTCGAGAAGTATTGATAGGCAGTCTCCGATCAGTGCTTTGAAATTTTCGTCATAGTCGAGAAAGATGGCACTCTCTAGTGTCAGATGTTTGGTTCTCGTTATAATGATTTTTATTGTGACCGAGTCCAAAATCTACAGCAAGAGGTGGTTGCGGTCAACTTCAGTTTAGCAGCAAGAGTTATAAAGGTCATTTCTTGGGATTGCCTTGTGCAAGTTTGGACGGAGATGGAGCTCGGAGATCAGAAGTTGTTTTTCTCCTGGAGATAGCTCCCCGTAAGCAATCTGGTAGACCGTGGCTAACGAGAACACTGCGTCATATGCAATCTGTAAAAAGAGCTTGTTACCAAGTAATGGGTTAGACTCAGTGCAGAGTGTCCAAGAGGCAAGGTGAGGTTGGGGTTAGTTATTTTTATTATGTTTAGGGTAGTTTAGAATGTATTAAATATTAAACTTTCATCTCACACATTTTTATCTAATTTTGAAAAAAGAATACAAACAAATTCAATTTAATTAGAATAGAATATACATAATTAAACCTTGTAAATAATGGACCATTATATGATATATCCACTCTGGATATTAGTTTGCATTACTTCTCGTTGCAAAACGCTGTTGTGGAAAGATTATGTTATTTGTTCTCCCCCCCGACGTTTTTTTTTTTCTTTTTTTTTGCCGTGTTTTTTTTTCCCACCCCCCCCCCCCCCCCCTCTTCCCCTTCCAGAAGACGCGGCACATGCGCCCGCCCAAACAGTGATTGTATAACTGGACATTGCGCCACAGCCCGCCTGAAGCACCGATGTCATTATCAAAGATACGGGTTGTACACAGCACCAAAAGTATGCACTTTATTTGCTATTGATCAGCAATTTACCGGGGGTGGGACGTTTGGCATATGGTAGTTTGCCATATGGATCTTTGGCATATGGATGTTTGGCCAATGGAAGTTTGGCCGAATTGATGTTTAGCCGAATGGATGTTTGACCGAATTGACGTTTGGCCGAATGGACGTTTGGCCGAAAATTGTCTATTAGCATAAATGTATTGCAGAGAAAAGGAAATAAGAATCTAAAAAAGTATTTTCAAACGCATTAGACCTAAAAAAGAAATAAGGAACCAAAAAAACATTCTTGAACGCATCAGATAGCATCCCGATATTCTAGACTTATAACACTTAGCGTTTATCAATATGTGTGCGCATTTGCAGTAATAAGCATTCTAATTAAGTTTCAACTATATCAATTAACTGAAAAACGAAATTTTTATGTTCAAAAATGCAAAAAATTGTATTCGGCTATTTGCCCATATACATGGAAGCATGAATATGTGTTGATAAAATCGTAGACTCCTGATTTAAGGTGGAAATATGTATTATGTTTAACAGCTAGACAGAATGGGTCATTATTTTTTATAATCTTGAAGAAATATGCAGTTCCTCCGAAAGATACCTTCTTTTGATTCTTGGCCTTCTATGGGCCTTCTATGACGATACATATTCCTGTTTTCGAAAGCTAACTGCTGAATCAAGCGCTGGCCCGGTTTATTACTCTTTGTGAGATTGTTCCTTCTTTCAAACATGAGCAGTTCTTTGGAGTTTCACTGATCAAACAAATGTAACTCTCATGATTTCATGCATTTCAATTTGAGAAATTTTGAACCGACTGGTGAATTATGTGAGAAACTAATATTTGATCATGTTGAGCTTTAATAAAATTGCATTATTCTTATTTTACTTTTGAGACGTTGTTTGGAATCAAATGATTAAAAGATATTTGGTTAAATGGCTTCGAACCTTAAAATTACTTGGCATGGCATTTCACAGTAGAATCTGATTGTAAATTTCGACTTTTCTCAAATGAGTTATTCGTCCTTTTGAACAATAGTTACAATAAACTATTGTAACTTTCTCCGAAAAATCTAGCCTCAAAATAACTGACGATTATCAAAATATGGTGAGAGATAATATGATCAAACTAAAGCAAAACAAATTGGACAAGTATATGAGGATTTCACAATTTGAATGAAGAATACACATAAATATACATTAACCTATTTTATTTCAATATCACGATCAGATCCAACTAAAAACTCATACCTGCCATGCATTAGACAAAACGAGAAGTATTTTTTCTGCACTTCACCTCGCGCATAGTAAATTGAAAGAGATTTCAGCTCTGGTTCATAACGACTGAAAGAAGGTCCTCTGATGCGCACCAAAATCTCGAGCCAACCGTCACAATCCCGGTATCCGTTGACCCAAATAAAGGTTATTAGCTTGATTCTCTCCGCTTAACAAAAGGTCCGGGATACAATAATATTCTTGATATATTTCGGCCACTTGTAGGCTGGACTGCAAACATTTCTTGAACTGTGAAGGGAATATCGGTCGAATATAGATTTTCTCGATATATTTTTAAGAGTTACTCTAGTGGATTATTCATTTCAAGAAAATTCCAAATTTTGAGCTTGAACACTACGTCAACAGTTCATAGTTGTGATGGAAACATTTAGCTGTTTGGAATGAAGTAGACTTTTGAATGATCGAAAATGTTCGTGCTAAGAGTGCCATGCTTTTGCAAACCATGATTCTGTCACTGTAATTTAATCATTTCATCGTTCGGTTGAGTTCTTGCAATCTTAGATCTAATGCCTTTGAAAATACTTTTCTAGATTCTTATTTCTTTTTCTCTGCAATACATTTATACTAAAAGACAATTTTCGGCCAAATGTCCATTCGGCCTAACATCCATTTGGCCTACCATCCATTCGGCCAAACATCCATTCAGCCAAACATCCGTATGCCAAACGCCCGTATGCCAAACGTCTTTATGCCAATCGTGGTATCATCTAATTTACCGAGTAGAATTTATATGCAAATTTCTGGCAAACAGACAATTTACTCCGCTCGAGGGCTTCGAATGGTGAGTTGACAACCTCCGGTCATCACAAGTTCCTACCTCACGCCTCCACGAGTCATATGATCACAAAAGACTGCCAGCTGAAACATGGAGACGACGGTTGGCGTAGCCTGGGCAATGTTGTCATTTTGACAATAGGAAAGGGAGGGGGTGCGACTGAAGATCGTGTACCTTTAAATCATATTGTATATTTTCCATTCTCATTTTAATAATAATTTCAGCACGCTTTAGAATCATCTTTGCATTCCAACACCATTTTTCTTAAGAGCATACAGCAACATGATGAGCACTAAGGGCTCAATTTCTTTTTCAGCATTTCAGCATAACATTTACTTAAAAATTGCGCTTCTGAACTTTAGCTGCTATGGGCTATGCATAAACCACGTAGACTTTTTTTGGGGGAGGGGGGTTTGACCAAAGTCTTCGCTCCATATAAAATTTCAAAAAATTGTATGGAGAAAAGTCTACGAGGGGGGAGGGGGTGTCTGAGATTTTCAAAAATGAGCACACGTGGCTTATGAACCGGCCCTATATGCATAGAAGACTGGCATAGAAGGATTATATTTTAAAAAAAATTAGTGGTATTATGACCCATTATAAGCCATTTATTCCAGATTATTTCAGATTCAGGTATTATAAGCCATTTATTTCAGATATCGTCAAACCGGGCTCTTTGATCACTCCAATTGCTATTTTTGAAATGTTACTTGAACAGTATAAAGACATGTTTTAACAAAATGTCTTCTAAAATAATATCTTCCCTTGAAATTATACCTTTAATATTTAAAATGACTGTTTTCAACTTTTACCAGGACTAGTAGGATACTAATACATATCCCCTTGCCGTGACAAAGTCTGGCTCAGAAAGATGTCGGACGTGATGGGATAAACATTTTTATGGAAAATGTTTTCCATCCCTTTATCTGACACCCCTTTTAAGAATGCACTGTGCAAATATTATGCATATCTTGTATACAAGTGTATAATGTATGCCTTTTACACGCTCACCTGATTACTTCGTATAGCTTCCTTTATTTCGAAAATTTATTCGTTATTTAATGATGTTCATTTCAATGGTTATGCAAACAAGATATAAGACTCGATGAGTCTTTGTTTTAATATTTCTCAACAATGTTTTAAAAATAAATCGTTTTAAATCTACGCATTTTTGCTTCAGGA
Source organism: Aedes koreicus (assembly GCA_024533555.2). Classification (NCBI taxonomy): domain Eukaryota; kingdom Metazoa; phylum Arthropoda; class Insecta; order Diptera; family Culicidae; genus Aedes; species Aedes koreicus. Next base: position 8,101 of record JAHHFK020001928.1, on the reverse strand, counting down.
AGTATTTTGAATTCACAATTGACAATTGATCTATAGAAAGCCTCAAATTTGTAATCGCATTGCTCTTAGAACTCTTTTTTGATCTATAATCAAAGAATTCAGCGTAACAACCTCGAAATATTCTGATTAATTAACATTTCTCTTAGCTGCTACTTTGCGGAACATTACTTTTCATATAAATATAAATAACTGTTAATCACTCATTTCTTCTTCTTCTTTCTGCATTAAGATGGTTTTCAGCCTTAGGCCTACATATCGCACTCATTAACACATGAGCCGGGACCATCGGATTTACTTACTTCCTTTCCAAAGGACTGTGGTACGTGTAACCATAGGAAAGATCGGGTAACCAGCCCCGGTCGGACCTTGGGAGTATGCTGACAGAAAGGTGCAGCCTATACGAGCGTGTTATCCATGTTAAGGGCAGCTGATCATCGTCCTCGTGCCGGCTTAAAACTCTAATCAGTGCTGTGCACGATGGTAATTCGGCGAGCCGTAAAAATCATAAGTCAGGAAACACTCAATGTTTACACGGACCGGAATGATCGGCTTAGACCCAAGCGAGAAATACGGACTAACGATTGGAAACTCGGAACATGGAACAGTAAGTCCCTCTTGGGAAGTAACCGTATTCTTTCCGGTTTATTGCGGGTTCACAAATTCGACATTGTAGCGCTGTTTGCTGGAAAGGATTGACAGTACATACGTATACATAGATTTATACGGCAATACATACGAGCAGGTACAGCTTTTATCGTCATGGGCGAAATGCAAAGGGGGGGTTGGTCGGTGGCCAATTGACAGCAGAATGTGCAAATTGAGAATTAAATTCCGTTTCTTCAATGTCAACATAATCAACGTGCATATCCCTCACCTAGAAAGTAACAATGAAAAAAAGGACGCTTTTCACGCACAGCTGGAATGAGAATACAACAGCTGCCCAAGCCATGGCGTCAAAATCGTTATCGGAGATCTCAATGCTCAGGCAGCCAGGAGGGGGAATTCAGACCGATTATAGAAAAGCTAAGCGCACACCAGCATGCGAACGAAAAAAGGTCTCAAGCTCATCGATTTTGCCGCCCCCAAGTATATGGCCTTACGTAGACCCTACTTCCAGCACAGCCACCCGTATCGATACACCTGGAGAACACCGCAACAGACCGAATCTCAAATCGACTATATCGGCACTTCTCAGATATTATCGATGTCAGGACCTATAGCGGCGCAAACATCGATTCGGACCACTGCCTGGATATTGATAAAATGCGCCAAAGACTTTCCGTTGTAAGCAACTTCGGTACCGACGCCCGCCACACTACAATCTGGAATTACTGAAGCTACCTGAAGTAGCAAAGCCTAGAAGCAGCGTTGCCGGATGAAGGAGAGCTCATTGAAGCCCCTCTTGAGGATTGTTGGAGTGATGAAAAAGCAGCCATTAACAACGCAGCAGAGGTTTATGGATAGAAGTCAAAAGAACGACTAGTTTGACGAGGAGTCGCAGACGGTTTTAAAAGAGAAGAATGCAGTGCGGGCGATGATGCAGCAGCAGGGAACCCGTCAAAATGTGGATCGATACAAACAGAAGCAAATACAGCAAACTCATTTTTCCGGGATAAGAAGCGCCCCCCGGAAGAGTTTGAGTGCGAAAAAACGGAGCAGCTGTATCGTTCTACTCCAAAATGCGGAAGTTCTACACGAAACTCAACGCCTCCCGCTTAAGGTTTTGAGCCGCGAGCCGAAATGTATCGTTATAAGGTTGAAAGTATCTTGACAGATGAACGTGAGGTGATCGAAAGATGGAATGGCGCAGAGATGGAACATTAGGACAGCTGGAGAAATTACTTCATCGGAACAGCGTTTTTTAATTCTTTTTCATTGAGTTATGAAACATTCCAGTGAATTTGTTGTTTGGTATTTTTCAATTGTTTCGTATTTTGCAAAAAAAAAAACAGTGAATACATAACATCATAAATTACATACTAACATTTGGAATTATCATACTCATAACTAGAAAATAAGAAGAATGATTAGTAATTTCCATTTAATTCCAACTACCTTTATTGCTTATCTTGACAGATACGCGTGTTTCGTCTACAATGTGCAGACTTCTTCAGTGTCCCCTTGCGCTGAACTGGCCGGCTTGACGTGCCGCAAGGGCTCAGTAGGGATCAAGACCCGAAGCTAAGAGTCAGTTCCTTTGTGGTTATATCACATTTATTAGCAGAGCAGCACATCGAAATTTTAGGTTCATTATATGCTTTATATCCCATGATTCCTTGTATACAATTTCAGATCATCCATGGATATCCCAAGTTTTGTAAAATAATTTTAAATCAATTTTTTTTCTCGTGGCTATGCTACATTGTCTTAGCTTTCAGGTTCATGGTACAATTGCAGCAGGACCACAATCTGCAGACATTTAAATAAAAATGAAATTATTATCATTTTATATTATAACATCCATGCATTACATTTTGTATGCTTTTTTATAAGTCATTTTCAGCTTCGCATATATGCATCCTTGTCAGTTATAGCTCATCTAACCTACGTTGTGTATTTGAAAAGATAGAAAGGTTTTTGATGTTTTTTTTATATCTTAGAAAAAATCATATTCGAAAAATTCTACTTAAAAAAAAAGCTCTTTCCTTCTTCATCAAAAATATATATTAATTTACAACCTAGCAGTTTACAATCATTCATTTCCTATTTCACAGACATAAAGTATCATTTATGGGTCCAGATGAACAAGAGCTATCGAAAAATTCATTTTTTTTATCTTTTTGTATGTTTGTTTTATTAAGATTCAGTTTTTGGATTCATACTCATATGAAATTTATTTTGCCTTATTATTAGCTGTTTTCATTATGATATTAATACACATCTAATTTTTATTTTCAGTAACATACCAGTAGATGTCAGATACATCTTGTACCTACATTTATTATGTTCTCTGACTATTATTGTGAAAACAAATTCTAATCTTAGTAGATCTTAATCCAATAGAAACTTCAAAAGTGGAAGTCTTTCGATGAGTGGATGTTCAGCTTAATTACGGATATATGTATTCTACTATAGTTTACTGGCCAGCTGGTATTATTATTTTATATTATAACGTCAGTTTATTATTTTATGTTATGATATTAAATGATGTGACATAATTGCATTTAAATTCATTTCATTAAAATCACTATTTCCGATGAAACACATATTGCAAGGAAACGGAACAGCACATCGAAATTTTAAGTTTACTTTTCTATTGCTATATAATTTCAGATCATTCATAGGTATCCCAAGTTTTATGAGATAATTTAATAACATTTTTTTTTTCTCGCAGCTACATTGTCTAACTTTCAGGTCCACAAATGGAAGTGCTATTATCATTCTTATATTCATTCACTATATTATTTGTCATTATAATATTCATTCACTATATTTTTATAATTATAATATTCACAAGATTTTAAATATTACTATATGACACTGAATATATATTGGGAATGGAGGGAGCATCAGGGTATCACTCAAGCTGGAATTGGACAATGGAGTGGTATGACAACCGGCGTCTAGGAGGGAACAAACAGTATCATTTTCTTTATCCTACCGATTCGATTGTGATGCTGTGAATTCTACTCCAACAGTTTCAGTGAGAGTGACGCGCCCTTCTTAACAAGCCATCCCGTAGAAAGCTTAATAAGTATAGCGAATTGGGTTATTCGATTTGTTGGATCGTATCGTTGGAAGGAGAATCTCATGTTCCCGCGGGTTTCGCGTAAGTGTCTCTGCTTACGGGTCCGCCCCACCGTTTTTGGCCCTTCATACAGCGTTACTGTGAATGCAACCCGGTAACTCAATTTGATCTTGCTATTAAGTGGAGCTGCATACATGACAAGGTCTTAGAAGGGATGGTGGCTGCCTTACATACATACATCTCCCCCCCCCCCCCTCACCCCAAATCCCCTTACAACACGCTTTCAAAACAAAAAAATTGAATAAATGGAAATTACTAATCATTCTTCTTATTTTCTAGTTACAGGTATTCCACTAAACAGCTCACAGTCTCCATAATTCATCATACTCATGCCATCACAGAGATCAAACGTTCACTTCAACATCATTATATCTTAATTTAAGATCCCCCAACCTCCCAAATGAAACCAAAAATATACAAATTTACTGTTCAGGTTGGCGGTTTACAGATAACGAATCAAACATCCATCAAAATTGGAGGGAGAGACTGAAATATTATCAGTTGACTCCTTTTTCTGTCGCGTGTTAAACTTTCGTGAAAAACAGCTATAAACTGAAATAAGCACTGAAAGCTGGAAACCGCTGACGAAGACCACGAAATTCAAGATACAGAAAAACCGTTAATTTACTGATGAGGAAATATCAATGCTGCAAAAAGTAATGTTTGGGGTCAGACAGCAGTCCACTACCAGCCAACTGAAAGGAAATTTACAAAGGGACTTGGCTTACTTTTAAAAAAAATAAACAATTGTCCTCTCTTTCCCTTTCTCTTCATAACTGTGTCTCTGGTCAGCTGCATTTCAACCCGCATCCTTTGTTGGTCGTTTTTTTTACTAGAAAATACGGCAAGCATTCGCTCCCTCGCCCTACAAGACATGTTTTCAAAATTAGTCGATGCAATGTGAAGAAAAAGATCAATTGTTCACTCTGACCTCATTCAGGCAGACTTCTTCCAAAACTTGAAGCAAGAAAGTTGGTCTAAATTCATGTCCACGCTCACTTTACCGTCCTTATCGTCCAAATCACCCTGTCAAGTGCGGTTGCAAGACATCAGGCATGAGATGATTCTTCTATAAGGTACTGGCTGACTGGCCACTGCCAAGTGCAGTGCTTCTTATTCTTGGTGTGTGCTTGAAGTGGACCGGTCCCCAAGTGACAAAATGCGATGGCAGATATAAGAGCATGTTCCATGTCCATTAAGGTGCACCTCGTTCGTGGGTCAATTATTCGTGGTTCTTCTTGCTCTTAGTGATTTCGTTTCGTACATCATCAACGTCACAGCAGGTACCCACATAATAGCCATCATTCGTCGGTCGCAACTTGTTGCTGTCGTTTTGTTCGGCTTTTGTTAAATGTACTGGTCATCATCGTTGGCGACGACCATTTCCTGGACAATGGACAAATTGTGCATGGTTTATAATAAATAAACATGACGGAAAGATGCTGAATTATTCGACCCGACCGGAGAAGAGTGACAGGCTGGGAGTAAATAGAAAAATATGGTCCTTCACAATTAGTTCTCTAGAAATAGCTAGTGGTTTAGTATGCAAGAACTTCTAAACATTTTACTGGTTTAATATGTTGGCTTACATTTCAGGTAGTCTTAGGTTTTAGATTAACCTGTGTAATTTTGCTTTTCGACTAAATTGTTTTTTTCTTTCCTGGAAAAAGTTGAAATCAAAATTGATTTTTATTTTATTTTCGCCTCCTTTCCTTTCATTGAATATCAATTCATCTGAACTTCTAAAAGACCGATCACCCTTTTAGTTTTAGTTTTTAAATTTCTGATGTATAATTTAAATGAAATATTGGTTTGATTGAGCTTAGACAAATTAATTTCCTTATTGAAAGAAAAAAAAAAACTAGTGTTTGTGGTAATTATTTGAGATAGTTGGATAGTTAAATACTATAAAAGGTGCATCGTTGCATTATAATATATAAGATTTGATATTAAGTACTCATTATTAAAATTTACATTTGTTATTGGAAAGACTTAAAGTTTGCAAATATTGAAGCAATTAAAACTTAATGTTGCGTACATTTGCTCAGTTGTATACAAGCTTTCTAACAGTTTCACTGTTAACGCCTTTTTAAGCATAAAATTTAACGAGAAAAGATTCTACCCGTCGGTTCAAATTCATAATTTTTTTTTTTTTTTTGTGTGCAAGAAACTTGAAGGATTTGTTTTCAAATTCGGAAATACTCAATTTTTTATCCTAGTTCTGTTTATGTTACTGAGCTGACAGCAATCAACATCGCAATGAGGATAATTTCCAACATGTCCGTAGATCATTACTTCATCTTCTCGGACAGCCTCAGTTTGATTGAGGCTCTTCGGTCGATGAAACCTTATAGAAACTAATCTTATTTCCTTCCAAAACTGAGGAACAGATGCGTGTGCTGGTCGAAAGATCATATTTGATCCCCTTTGTATGTGTCCCTTCAAATTGCTCAATCCCAGGCAATGAAAAAGCAGACTCGCTCGCAAAAGTGGGCGCACAGGAAGGCGATTTGTATGGTAGACAAATTTCACACGATGAATTTTTCCATTTAGTGCGTCAGAGTACCCTTTCGAGTAGGCAATCCGATTGGGACACTGAAAATCTAGGACGACTGTTACATTTCACTATTTCTATTGTTTCATCTAAGGCGTGGTTTAAGGACCTGCACGTGAGTCATGATATGTATCAAGTTAACCTCGTGGACAACCATCTTTGCTGGTGTAGAAACGATTACGATGACATCGACCATGCAATCTGGCAATACACGGTTTACTGACGCCACCAGAACACGCCGTTTAAATATTCTAGAAGTCCAATGGCGACAACCTAATGTTTCTATAAGAGATATTTTGGAGGCTAGTGACCTTTGTTATATGCAATCGGTTTATGTGCTTCCCCAAATGTCTAGTATAAGAGTTTAATCTACTTGTTTTTGAAGTAGAACCACGTTTTCGTTTTCTATACTTCGGTACATTTAAAAAAATCGAACTGTCGTTTCTCCAAAATAAAATTTAAATGTTTTATACCAATCGATCGGACATATTTCTACGCTTCTGTTCCAATATTAAAAACTATTGATTTTTAACCTTAAACTATTGAAATAAACGCAAATATAAGGTGATGTCTTAAAATCACGTTTTGCTGAGTAAATTTATTAAATGCACAGTATATTTCCTATCACAGACTTCAAATTTAAGTAATGGAGGTCTCATATGCAGGAATGAACGATATATAGTGAGTACACCTTCTCCATTTGCTTCTTGGAGTCCTTGCTGTACATCCGTGTGCGAAAGATGTGTTTTATTCCTGTTCGGTTGTCCATTTTATTTCTAGTTGTGCTTGGAGCACAGTGCTTTCCCGCAATATGGCGTTAGGCCATTTACTCGAAGTGGCAAGGTACAAATGGGAACTGCAAAAGTTTTCGAAAAACCCTCCACTACCGATTGCTGTGGCAAAGACGCGCAGCAAAAACTACGCTGCAGAACGGCGAGCAGCAGTGGCTGCCCCAAACTATCAAGCCTTTCGCACCAAGCGACCGCGAACCGATGATGCCATAGCCGGACCTTCGGGCCTCAATGCCAGACTTCTCAAACAAATTTGCTGCGTTTCCGGTACAGCATGTGCAAACGAAAGTGAAAATTCACCCGCTTTTCAAGCTCTGCAACATGGGCACGAAAATTATGTACTCTGCGGAGGAAGATGTCCAAGCAGTAGGGAAATTCCTGGCAACGGAAAAAAAATAGTTTTTCACGCACGATTCTCCCTGCACCAAGCCATTAAAGGTAGTCATTCGTGGTCTTTCGGAATACGCCCTGGAAGAAATTATTTTCAAGCTTAAATCGGTCAAGCTGAAGCCGATTAAAGTGTTTCCCTTCAGGCGCTAGGGGTCAGCAAACTATCGGGACGAACTTTACACGGTCCATCTGGAAAAATACTCCACCTGTCTGCACGATCTCCTAAAAATCAAGGCACTCTTCAACACCATTGTTGAATGAGAGCGTTACCAGCCGTTGAAGAACAACGTCACGCAGTGCGAAATAGGCCCATCCTTTGGGCACGGTACAAGAAACTGCCACATGAAATCCCAATGTGGTAAATGTGCTGTAGCGTACGTGTTCGCTGAGTGCAGCCAATTGGACGACGGTGTCGAGCCGAAGTGCGTCAACTGTGGTGCCAACCACGAAGGTAGTTAACGATCGTGCCCAAAGGATCGGAATATGTCGAAATCTGCAAGCATTCATCTACCAAAACGAACAAAAAAATCAAGCGGAACACTTCCCGCAGCTCCAGCTCCCGCAATGTACCAAACTTTCGAAGTGAACCATCGACAGCAAAACCACCAACCGACCACC
>JAHHFK020001927.1:0-220366 GCA_024533555.2 Aedes koreicus | reverse complement strand
ACTCTTTCTAATATCCGAAGAGTCGGGCATCTCCTACAATCTAAACGTAGTATTGAACTGATTGAATGCCAAGCAGTCAAATATCCACTCCATAAAGCTCACGCGATTGACTAGCTCGAAAGAAAAAATAACCTTCTCAATGTATGTCTACCTCTGTCTTTCACTCATAACTATTAGCTTCATTCCTGTACCAGTTATTTTGTTCCTATCCAACGGAGAACGTTTCAACAAATAGCGAAGAACATTTCCAAACTCTTTTCCGCTTGGGTCACAATACAAATGAAGCGAGCAAACAAGCTAACATAATTAAAAATATCTTTCATTCCTCTCAAAATTCCCTCAACGGCTACCAACTATCATGGAAACACTTTTCCTCTAATTTTCACCAATAGCTCTACCAAGGGTCTGGTTGTAACACGTCCGCATGCCAACCAATCTCCACTGCCCATCACTTTTAAATAGGGCAACCTTTTCCTCAGCTCACGGCCGGGATGTTACACAAGTTTTTCTTCCTCAAATGCGCTGCTCGGGCCAAGAAGGCAGCCATAGAAGAAACATTGTATTGCCTCATCCCAACGGAGCAATTTCCACTTCAAAGAGACTCTTTTTATTTTTCCTGCTACTGCTGCTGCTGCTCCTTCCTTTAGCATGGCCAAACAACAGCGCTCGTGCCCCCACTTTGTGTTTGAACAAACTAGTCACCGGTTGGTGAAGGCATCAGTTGAAACAACTGCAACTGAAACAACAGACAAAAGTTTACATTTTCTCCGGGGAGAAAATTGAAAAACGCTTTTCCCTTTTGACTTTTTCCACACCACCGAGCGTGAGTGCGTCTTTATGGTAAAGGCAAATTGGATTTCCACCGGCCGGTTGTCTTCTGTTAGATTTGAATTTAATCAGAGTGTAAAACTACCAAGCGGCCCCATAGCTCAGTTGGTTAGAGCGTCGTGCTAATAACGCGAAGGTCGTGAGTTCGATCCTCTCTGGAGCCAGCCTCGTTTTTTTATAGCTGCAATAACGAGTAAACTTTTCCTCGTTTTCCGCTTCCAACGATTACAAACAGCAACAGATAGCTCGGGAAATAATAGGCGACATAAAAACTAACAAACTTTGTTGGCGCCATCACCGCACAACGCCAGCAGCGAATAAAAGTTAGCTGCCATAAATCTTGAAAAAACTGCCTTCCCATTCTATACAGCATCTGCGATTCGCGTCAGTTGCCAACGATTTCCAACAGATGTCACCTTCGTTGATGGGCGTGTGCTTGTGTGTCAATTATATACATGATACGGTTTGGTTAACGAGAAAACCGAAGGGAGCAAAGTAGAGGAGAACGAAAATAAAATAAGGTAATATTAAGCAGTGAATGGTCGGCGTGTTGTTACTTTGTTTTGTTTGAATTGTTTGAGAGTCACATTCAATTCAGTTGGTGGGGAGAGGTGCCGGTAATTTTCTTAAGTGGGTGATAAACGCATAGGCGGAGCCAGAGGAAGATAGATGAATATATTTGAATTACGTACAAGGTATCATTTGCGCTGAAGTGAGAAAATCGAGGTTTTGTTTTGGTGGTAGGTTTGATAGAATCTGTGAATGGATGTGTTTCTACAATATAAAATCCACAATTTTGTTGCACTGCAATATGCACGAGAGTATAATACACTCTACTCACGGTTATAGAGCACTTAGGGCTCAGTTCTGTTTCTAAAATTCATTCAAAGGTCAGAGAAGACAAGAAATGCAAATGAACCACGTCGTTAGATTTTTTTAGGCTTGGAATTGTGATCAGTAATGTGATTTAATGCATGTTTTCAATGTTTATGTTTCCCAAAATCACCTTATGAAACATTTTTGAAAGAGATAACAACTATGCACACTTTGACAATTTCATTTAAAATTTATGGTTTCTTAGATGCAGCCAAACTAAGCGGCTAGTAAGGCTTGTACTCTTAAAAAAAAATTTAATTTTAAACCATTTTTATCCGTGTATATTTTTTTCTCCGTGGGTCCGGTTAACAATAAATTTTTAGCAAGCACTTTTGTCTGGTGCATATTTTTCGAGTACAGGCCTTAAGACTTACATTTAAGTCTTCTTATAAATTTACACGAACCCAAAACTGAACTCTCAATTTTACATGTCATGACGTAAATTTTAACCACAACACTTATTTTTATAAAGTTTAATATTTTTTATAAATAGGGGATGGTGGGGCAATTCAGACCGGGAGGATAAACCCAACCGCCGATTTTTTTCCCGATGGCAGCGCATGAAAAAATCTCAACCTTATTATCTGACACGTTATGCGGCACCACTACTTTGACAAATATATACATTGACTTCAGTCGACCTTTAGGTGCGCCACGGCGTAGTTTACTTTTCAGTGCCTACAAAAATAGAAATTGCGCACAAGAAAAAACGCGGTAAAAGCTTCCAATTTTGAGCTAACGACAAACAGGTATGTGCTAGAAGAAGCTTAAAAATCAAATTTGTTTTTGTTTTATGGTGAAGACCATAATGCGTAGAAAAGGTATGTGGGGCTATTCAGACCGCCAATATGCGGGGTAATTCAGTCCGCCTTGTTTCGCACACATTTTCACACATAATCAATCTTTTACCAGTAGAGATTATTAGTAATGCAAAACATGGATTTCATGTTGCAATGGTCCGCAAATACAAACCAAAAAAAATCGAAGATTGATTCGGAAAACATCCGAAAAGCTCTTGTTGCGATGAAAAGGGGCCTGTCGTTGCGAGCTGCTGCGCGTGATTTCGGCATTCCGCGTACGACGTTACTGTGCCATCGTCGTAACAATGAAGCTGTGGATAGGAATATTGTTCAAGTGACAATTCGACATCCAACAGAAGGAGTTACCGCCTCAGGATCAATGACAACAACAATCTCATCTGAAATTGACATTGATAAATTGATTGTGAAGAGACCTGGAAAGGCAACATTCTTTACTGGCGAACAGGAACAAGGTTTTGAGGAATACTTGTTGTATTCTTCGGACATACATTTTAGGTTGACAGGCGTACATGCTCGAACTTTGGCGTATCAGTTTGCAATTGACCTCCACTTAACTGTTCCTGCAAGTTGGAACTTGGCTGGAATGGCAGGTATTGATTGGTTAAGGGGATTTATGCATCGACACCCAAAATTATCGATGCGGAAAACAGAAGCCACCAGCTTGGCACGGGTATCTGATTTCAACAGATATACACTCAGTAGCAAAAAAAGCCGAGCGAAATTTTGCTTCCAAAAAATGCCATGTTCAACCTTCTGTAAGTTTGTCAATTCTCAATATTTTTGGCTGAAAATTTGACAACACTATAACCAATGTATAGACCTTATTTTTTCAAAATTACATGTTGATAAAATTTATAAATTTGAAGTTTACATAACATATGTGAAAAAAGTCGTTTTTGGACAGACCAACTTTAAATATCCGTATTTCTGTGAAAAATTTAGGTAACTTATTAAAAATTTCATTTTAGCCTACAAAAATATAGGAAATAATGTGGACAAATTTTGCTTTTTTTTTTGCATCGATATTTCAGCATGTTCAAAATCGGGGAAAAAAGGGAAATCCTCATGTTAGTGCGTCAACTTTGACGGCAGCTGTAGTCCAAACCACTTTATGGAAACAGTTCAAATTTTGTCTACATTGCTTTCTATATTTTTTTTAGGCTATGAATTTTTTTTTAATAAGCCTTGGGCTTCAAATGGTGAGTTGACAACTTCGAAGGAGGGTGCGACCGACCTCTCGTCCTCACAAGTTCGTACCTCACGCCTCCACGAGTCATATGATCACAAAAGACTGCCAGCTGAAACATGGAGACGCTGGTTGGCGTAGCCTGGGGAATGTTGTCAATCTGACAATAGCGAAGTGAGGGGGTGCGACCGAAGATCTTATACCTTTAAATCATATTGTATATTTTCTATTCTCATTTTATTAATAATTTCAGCACGCTTTGGAATCATCTTTGCATTCCAAAACTATGTAAGAGCCTGGAGCAACATGCCAGGCATCAAAGGCGGAATTTGTATCTCAGCATTTCAGCATAACATTTTATTTAAAATTGCACTTCTGAACTTCAACTATTATATTATGCTAATGTAGGATTATATTTTAATGTTGTGTTTGTGGTATTATGGTAAGATAAGCCATTTCTTTCAGAAATTATCCCACCGGACTCTTCGTTCACTCTATCTTTGAAATGTTGCTAGAACAGTATAAAAAAAATATTACAAATATTACAATGTTTTATAAAATGATATCTTTTATTGAAAATTTATCTTTTATATTTCGAATGGTGTATTCTGTTTTCAGCTTTCCCAGGACTAGTAGGGTATTGATACATATCTAACTTTTATTTATTTTTCAGTAACAATCCGTTCAAGTCTGAAATTTGAATAAATTAGCATTTTTGTCTATAATGGTATCTTAATTCCCAGCAAGAAAAATGTTAGAGTTAGACGTGGTTAGACATTTGTTCGACGTTACCAACATAAAGCTTTAACTAACAGTTGCATGCTTTTAGGAGGAATTTGTTACGCTTTGCTGTGATTCTCTTTTTCAGCGTGCTTTACCAACATAAGTCGAGATGCACACCGATGAGACGGAAGTTTGACATCACATATCATTTTAAAACATCGAGTCAAAGTCTTACGGCGTGAGGAATATGCCGACAAGATGTTTTGGAGTACATACAGATGTTACTTCAGTGGGCGCCCGGCCTAAAGCTTCATGATCTGACTAGGTGGATATCAGCGTTGCCAGAGCATCTGTTTATGTTTTATTTCATTGAATTACAAAAGTAATTGATTTACGGTAGTAATAATACTAATTTTGTCATAATAACAATCCTAAGGCATGTTTTAAAGCTTTCAGGTCTGATACATTCGGTTGCTCCGGTATTAAATACTTTCAGAACTAGATTTTTATAGACACATTCTCCAAGACACATGTTTTAAGATATGCTCTATGAATAGTCATTTGCTTGAATTGATTAATTGTCCCTGAATTATAAAGAATGATATACAGGTTACTTTCAAAGAAACTAACACAGGGCAATATTTCCAGTGAAAATTATCAATCTATGAATCCTTTTATTTTTCTACAAAAAAATCTGAATTTCCACAAAGCTACTTAATAGCTTGAGACGCAAATCCTGTGGTAATGTTTTGAAAATCCCTTTGACAAAATTACTGAGCAATTACAATATATCTGAACATTTACGCACCAAACCTTAATGATCTACACATTTTTTTGCCTTATATACAGCATTCCTGATAAATTTGATTGATTATTCATTCTTATCGCTTTCAAGAGCTTGAATTTCTAACACACTTTCTAGAGCAGATCTTGAACTCTGTGTAGTTGAATATTTTAACGTATACGAATGACTGTAAATTTAAATGAATTTCAAATGGTGAGTAGACAACCGGAGGGAGGGTGCGACCGACCTCCTGTCAACACAAGTTCCTATCTACGAGTCATATGATCAGCTGACCAGTCTGCTGGTGACGCTGGTTGACGTAGCCTGGACAATGTTGTCAATTTGGCTATAGTGAAGGGAGGGGGGTTGTTGTGGCTGAAAATGGTGTACCACTAAATCACATTGTATATTTTCCATTTTCTTTAATTTATAGTTGCAGCACACTTTGGGGTCATTTTTACATTCCAAAACCATTTATCTTGGGGGCATAGAGAAGCATGACAAGCATGAAAGGGTCAATTCGTTTTTTTTTTCAGAATTTCAGCATAACATTTGTATTTACTTCTGAACCTCAACTATTTCCTGGCGTGTGCTTATAAGCAGCATTTGATTATATTCTGATTAACTCTTCCATTTTTTTTTCCAAAATCATCTGACCAGGGTCTTCGATAACTCAAATTGCCATCCATGAAATTTAACTAAAACGGTATAAATGAGTTGGAATGCCCGCTTTCCGTCATTAATAATTTGTAAATAAAGCGGGTTTCTCGCTTGATTAGGGCATCCTCTTGTTGGTTAGCTCGTATTTTTGACCAATTGTATAATCTTGTTGTTGGATTTAGTTGTTACGGTTTCACAGGCCGCTACAAAGAAACACCATGCTGGAGGTGGCTGGGTTCCATTCCCGTTCTACTCTAGGAATTTTTCGTCAAGGAAAATTTCTTTACTCCCTGGGCATAGGGTATGATTATACTTGCCACACAACCATACTAATGCGTAAATGGTACCTGGCATCGAAAGGTCTCGATTAATAACTTTGGAAGTGCATTTGTAACACTAAGTTGAGAGCAAGCAATAAGTTGAAATTTGACCATTGATGACATTTGGCCTAATGCAAACCTTTTTCAGTATTGCGAATTGGGTTATTCGACTTGTTGGATCGTTTTGTTGGAAGGAGACTCTTATGTTTTCGCGGGTTTCGTGTAAGTGTTTCTGTTTACGGGTCGACTCCTTCGTTTTTGGAACTTCCCAGAGCGTACACAGAACTGTGAACTCAGACCGATAATTCAAATTGATTTTGCTGGTCAGTGGAGTGCATGCAGTGCAAGACAAGGTCTTAGAAAGGATGGTGGCTCAAAAAGATGATTTTTTTGATGAATTTCTATTGATATAGTAACTGAGTTAATTTTCAATCACTTTTGCGGTTAATTTAGTGGTGGGTCATTAGGCTAAATGCCATTAGATCGAACGCCAATAGGCCGCGTATTATTAGATCGAAAGGTCAAATGGATTGCTAGGCTGGAAGAGAGTAAAATACAGTCATACCACAAATAAAGTAAAACGAACAACGTAACTAGAATTAACATAACTTTAACCTCAATATAAGGATACTTATAAACATAATCTTTCGCATCAGAAAGAAATCTTGTATATAATTATTTTATATCGAATCAAAATTTTTGGCTCGACTTATTTTTGGCGATGTTAATTAAACTTATCAAAATTTATTAAATGCTATCAAAAACCTATTTTATAGAGTAAAGTTTAGTTAAGGTTGCGCTAAGATTTATGAATTGTCACTTAAACTTGAGATTTCGAAAATAAATTAAAATGTTCGATCAAAATATCACGTACGATGTTGTTGAGTTTTACTATCATCAAGCATTATAAATGATTATTATTGATCTTAAATTGGTCTCACAATGTATTGCTCTAACTTTAAAATCTAAGACGTAAGACTATGAGTATTATTTGAAATTGACAGTGAATATGCTTTTTTCTATCTACCAATTAGGGCAATGCACTGTTATATTCCGTCAACAATACAACTATATTACTTGATATAGCTTTACTTTATATCAACATTCATGCATCTAGTTTTTACTGAAAATAATATGCTTGACATTTGAGTTCAAGATACTCAATATCACGTAATGTAGCTTTTTGTCTTGATGGGGTATTACATAATGTTGTAAAATGTGTCAAGATCTACAATTTGATCGTACTTCACATAGATAAATTTAGCTTTTGAAACAAGTTATCAGTAAGTTCATCCAAATGAATCGTAATGACTATTTACAGCACTGCTTGTGAACCATGGTTGTAACATTAAGGTAATCTGGTTAGAAAATATTCCTGTGAAATATGTATAGACATTAAAAAAAATTTCAGGCTTATGATTTCAAACAAATTTATCAAAAAAAAACTCATTCTTTCCCGCTTTGCTTTGCTTGCATGGCAAGTCCCGCTTTGCTTGTGATGGGTTGAAGCGCCAACGTATGATTGCCCCCATGCTACGCAATCCAAGTGGTGAATTTGAAGCTGTCGAATGAAAATCAGCCCTGATAACCATCGCCCAAAGCAGTGAGGGGTGCCCCCAAGCGCAAAGTTGCAGCCGTTGCCGGAGGCTTGGCCGAGGCCGAAACGCTGGTTGCCCTCAAGGATCTGTTGAACCGTTTGGGATTGGAAACTTTGTGCACTTTGTACACAGATCAACACATCAAGGATTATAAGAAGGTACCTTTTATTTACAAATAAAGATGTCTCATTAATTTCATTATTCTAAAAAATAAACCCATCTTCCTAAAAACAATAAACATGAAAGTGAAAATTGTTTTTAGAAATCAATTTTAAAATGCATAACGGACACGTTCAGTTATCATAATCAACAATAATGTGTTTCATAAGGCTGTGTTATGAAACTCTTGTAGTTATCATATGTAAAACATAGCTGGTAATGAAGACAAAAAACATCGCATTCGCATTCATAAGGTAAAAGTATGAAATTCAAATCGATTCCTTGTGGCTAAATTTCATAAGGTTTTTGAATGAACTTCTTAAGTTCCTTTGTTCAGTGTAGGACAAATTGAAAAAATATTTTAACACTCTGTGAAGTAATAGAACATAGGCATTTAATTTTAATATAAGGTTGTATCCATGTAAGAATTATCCATGTAACAAAACGGTCTACTATTGTTTAACGTCTAATAAATAAATATTTAATCAGTCTCGTTCATATTTGAGCAGGAGGTACATATGAAATCTGATTTCTTTTGACGCAATATAAAGTTAATTGAAAATAATTATGGCAACGCTGGCAGATAGAGCCTGAATGAATTACGTCGCAGATGTTGTTCTTCATTGTTCCAGTCATTTGCCTCAGTCGGCAAACTTGGCGTGTTTGATGCTGCAAACAAGAGGAGCGGGATATGAGGATTTAAGCTGCCCAAAAATAGGTGAGTAATCAAAGTTTTATGGTCATTTGTTGTCACTCTGCTAGTATTGCAAAAGTGACAAGTTTTGTGTAGCAGAGTGTCAAGAAACGACCATAAAACTTTGATTGCAAAACCTAATCTAACGGGTCTAACCACCCGTAGTAAATATCGCCTAAATCTAGTCTATCGTTGAACTAGTTGGTAAGCTTTTTTACCCAGTAACGTCTAACATTATGTGTCAGATGTGTCTAACAGGCGTCTAACATTAGACGAAAGTTAGACAAAATGTTCGACGAACAGTCTAACGTGTTCGACTAACGTTAGACTAATGTTAGACGAACCTTTCTTACTGGGACAAGACTAACAAGATTTTTTGAGGAGCGCGATGAGTTCATCTTTACTTGTTCTATTCTTGAAAAAGAGTAACGCTTGAATAAAACTTGTTTGAATTGCTCAAGGTAAACAAGTCTTTCGTAAGATAGCCATAAAATCAGTGTGGAGAAGGCACATCATAAACAAAGAAAATGTGAACGTTCAAATAAAAAGTGCCTATGCATACTTGTTGTTCATCATTACAGCTTATAATTTATTGTTTTTAATCACCAGCATAAGACGATTAAAACATTAAAAAAAACTCTAACTTGAATATGCTAACAATGGATTTGGGAAGAAGAACAGATAATAATATTGCGTCGATGGCTGAAACATCAGTTGAGCGAGTTCTCTTGTAGTGGATCACTGAGCGATTCCAGCGCACTACTTCCGACTTTGGATAAAACGTGCAGATCATGGGAAAAATCGATTTTCGTTCAGATGATATACTAATTTTTACTTGCAACGAGTAGAAATATTGTGTAGCCTATTGGGAACTATAATGCACGACTCGGTAGAATTCAACATTAACATAACATTTTACAATCGTAGTGCACATTTAACCTTACGTCAAAAGTATTGTTTATTTGTTTATTTGTTGTTATAAGTTTCATCTGACATATGTTTGTCTTCATGAATAAATCAGTTAACGCTAGCATTGAAATAGTCTTCTTATAAAAGTAGTCAATGCCATATTAAAATCGAACAAGGAATAAACACTATTAAACGCATCGGCAGCAGCACGCAGGGGTTCGTTCATACCATAAAGATGATTACGAGGCGTAAGGTGCAAAAAGTTTCGTTGTCGTATCGCTCGTTCAGGGGCATAGAAGCACAATTGATTGAGAAGTTCCGGAGAGTCAATTTCACCGGTGATCACCTTAGCCACAAAAATAGCTTGAACTCTACGCCGCCTTCGTTCTAACGTATCGATTCCAAGCAACCGACACCGATCTTCATAGGCAGGAAGGTTTGCTGCGTCCCGCCATGGAAGGTGGCGTAGTGCGTATCGAACAAACCTACGCTGAACAGACTCCAGCCTCGCAATCCAGCAACGTTGATAAGGACTCCAGATAACGACACTATTTTCTAGTATTGAGCGCACCAACGAACAGTACAATGATTTCAGACACAGAGGGTCTCAGAAGTCTTCAGATATTTTGAACATAAATCCAAGTTGTCGGTTTGCCTTCGCTATTACTTCGTGGTAGTGTGGCCTGAACGTCAGCTCTTGATCGAAAGTTACTCCTAAGTCTTTGACCTGCCTTACTCGTTGAAGTACGTTATCAGAAATATGATAATCGAATTTAATCGGCTTGCGCTTTTGGTTAAATGAAATAACCATGCATTTATTGATGCAAAGTGTCAGAAAATTTAAAGAACACCACATCGCCATATCATCTACACGTGATTGCAGGTATTCACAGTCCCCAAGACAGTTGATTGTCATGAACATTTTTACGTCATCCGCATAAAATAATCTACACCCTGGAGGTAGAAGATGAGAGAGTTCATTGATGAACAGCGTAAACAAGAGGGGTCCGAGGTTGCTGCCTTGTGGAACACCGGAGGTATTGGTGAAACTTTCCGAGAGCGATGATCCGATTTTCACGCAGAGCAGGCGATTCTTTAGGTATGATTCGAACCAGCACGCCAAAGGGGAAGAAACACCAAGTTTTTTTAGCTTTGCCAGCAAAATGCCATGGTCCACACGGTCAAATGCTGCTTTCAAATCTGTATAAACAGCATCGATTTGACCACCAGCGTCCATTGTGCGAACACAAAGTGAAACGAACTCGGTTAAATTCGTAGCAACAGATCGTTTCGGGAAGAAACCGTGCTGAGCCGTTGAAATGTATGTTTTGCAGGAGTTGAATAGAGTATCGTTTACAGCACGAACATAGAGATGTGATCCCTCTGTAGTTTTCTACATTCCGTTTGTCACCCTTTTTGTAGACAGGAAACATGTGAGAAAGTTTCCACTCACCGGGAAACTTACTTTCGTGCAGTGAACGTGAGAACAGCTTAGCCAATGGTACGGCAAGCGAGTTAGTGCAGTTTTTCAGAATGGACGACGGAATCCCATCCGGACCAGCAGTATACGAAATTTTCAGCTTTCTGAGGGCCGACAGGACGGCGTGTTCGTCAATAATAAATGCATGAAAATCAAAAGCATTACTTGGAGTGTACTGAGTCGCGGATGCTATTTGAACGGAAGTGGCAGGGATGTCATTGAAGGTACTTTTAAAATGCTTAGCAAATAGCTGACATTTACCCAGCTCAGAGCTAGCAAGTTGTTCGCCGAGATGGACTGATATAGGCAAACCAACTTCTTTGCGCTTGGAATTCACAAACGACCAAAATCCTTTAGGGTTTCTACGAAGAGATGACTGCTTACGAATAACATATCGACGATATAGGGACGGTTGTAAACACGGTATGCATTGCTAGCACGGTTGAACTGTTGCTTACTAAACTGCGTGCGACTCCGGCAGTGATGTAGCAATGTTTTTGCTCTGGCACGTTTGAGTTGACGCAAATGGCCATTGGACCATGGGGGCTTTGGCTTCGGGCGACACAAAGGAACATGTTCAGCAATTATATCGCGAACAATGTGGCTGAAGTAGATCACAGCGTCGTCAATGCAATCAAAATCATCGATAGGTTGCCAATCGACACGGGACAAATATCGGCTTGATTAGCACGGCGGTAGTCGTACATCTGCGAACCATCGGCGTAATCGTAAAACGTTATCGATTCAGGGAGGTCAACCACCACGTCCAAAGCTGGATGGTCGGCGTCGAGAGAGATAAGCGGGTCAATAGCTTCTGCAACTTTACATGCATTGCTAACTGCGTCGTTTCCAAGGACGAGATCCAAAAACCGTGAATTTCTGTTCGGTACTCCATTAAGCTGAGCCAAACCATGGAAGGAAAGACCGTCGACTAACGCACAACCGGAATTAGAAAGAACAGATTGAGGGTTGACTTCTAGAAATCCGTTATCCGTTGCTTTCCACTGCAAATACGGTTGATTGTAATCCCCAAACTGCAACACGAAGTCATTCAAAGCCAGGTTGGAAATTATTGAACCGATGGAATCCAGATGATCGAGTATGCAACTCATATTGTCACGTCGGTCAGGGGGTAGATAGATAACTCCAACGCTGATGATTCGAGTAGGCGTCGAGATTTTAATCCATAACTGCTCAAGAGTTATACTCGTCGTTGTAGAATCGATAAAGCTGTTCCAATACTTGGAGACCGCGATCAAAACACCACCACCACGGACCTTTGAGCTGTTCTTTGCATTGCGATCGGTGCGGTAAACAGCAAACTTGGGGCCAAATAGCTGTGCATTGTGGAATCGTTCATCCAGCCAAGTCTCCGTCAAAACAATGACATCATAATCGCATTCGCTGACAGCCAAGAAAAACGATTCTACCTTAGTTCGGAGTCCGCGTACGTTTTGGTAATAAATCCGCATAGCAGAAAGAGGTACTATGTCATTGTGCACAATAACATCAGTCGAGCAACCTCTAGAACCGTCAGAGATGAAGTTTCCAGGCGACGGCGACTCAAAGTTGGATAAGGCGCCAGGTGCACACCTGGGTTGATCACTAGAAGCGATAGACGTTACCGGAAGGAAGTTGTTCGTATCGCAATTATACTTGCCTGTGTGGACGGTTTGGAAGACCCCCTTTCCATACCCAAACACAGGACCGGGATGACTGTTGGTCGCTTGCTGCAATGGCTCGACTGTGATGAGAGGATTGGAGGCTTCCATGAGGCTTGCAGGCATACATCCCGGAGGTACGACGAGCATCAATGGATCGGTTGGTCTATCATTCAGTTGGCTGGAAACATTTGGAGTATCAGGAACTAAATAGGCAGGAATATGTTCATCGGAGTAGTACTTGCCCGAAGTGGTAGAGTGGAAGACCCCGTCTCCAATCCCAAACTCAGGGCCGGGACGTCTGTTGAGCGCTGGCAGGAAAGGCTCGACTGTGTTGGGTGGGTAAGGGGCTTCCAAAAAGCGAGATGTGTTGCGTCCCGGGATAACATTGTTTAGTTGACGGTGGTAGCTGGCGATGGCGAAGCTTGGGGTACCAGTAATGGTGTCACTACTCTCCGGATTTTTGACGGAACCCGAAAATCCTGGGAACCGTAATCCTCGAATTCACGGAAAACCAAACCTTCATACCAAGTCGATGCATCAAGAACTTTATCCTTAAGTGACGGGTCGAGTCCGATTTTGAAGGACACGAAGGTAAGCGTGTTAGTTTCCTTTCCTTTAGCAATAAGTTTCACCACGGCTTTCTATCTCAAGATTGGCTTTAACTAGAGCAGCAACTGCTTCAATGCTGACGTCGGGTCGGATTCTCGACCGATACAACCAAAACTTTTTGGCCAGATCTTGGCTGCATATGGGAATGGTGACATCATTCTTCTGTGGTTTTTTGCTACCCATGCGGCAGTCAGAGGCTGGCTTTTCTGCATCAAAAACGCGACGAGGACGTTTTATAGTTCCTACATGCTCAAGTGTAGGCCAATGTGCAGTCTCAGCAGGAATCAATTGAGCGACAGGCTTAGAGTTTAGTTTCTTAATTTCACTCCTCAGCTCGGTTATTGCTGTTGTAAGTGAACAAAAAGGTGAATTCTCATCAGCTTTGTTCGAGATCGTACGGAAGTGCGAATTCTCAAACAGCTCCGCGCACCCATCACACATCCAAAATAGATTTTTTCGATGGGATGAGAAGAACGAAAGTGCACGTGTAACACCTGAACAGGTATTCATGTGAAAAGTAGCCCCGCAGTAGCCACGGCAGACTACGTAATCGATACCCGTAATTGCCTCGGTGCACTTTGCACAGTGTTTTGCCATAGTGGTGCGCCTAAGCGTATACTGTTCAACAGCCGATGTCAAGCAGATTCGTGCAGATGGAAAGCTCAGCAATGTGAATAGAAGCTTGCAGGGAATTCCGTCAGATGTCGCTTCAGAGAAAAAAATCGACGTGGGGGGAAGTTAGCAGTGACGTGGGGGAGCCAGGCACAATAGCACTAAACAAAAACACAAACACTCCGATCGTCCGTCGAAAATTGTTTGATTATTATCACGGCGGCGACGTAGAACGGAACAAATTTACACGATATGAATTGATGACGCATAAACTTAGAACAAAACAACCGAATAATGATTTTACAACATAGACGACACAAGAAAAAGTTAAAAATTCACGACCGAATATCAGAAAACTTTCGTTACAGCAGAGAGCTTTATAGCGATATATTGTGCTGTATTTCCACGGTGGTGCGCCATATAACGCACTACCTGAGACGTTAGGTTTAACTTGCGCAACTGGCATAAAATCAAATATCCTGAGTTATGCATTTTGGTTTTCAACTGGCGACACATTGCACCATTTTATTTTATTCGTTTCACAAAATAGGACGCATAACGCATAGACCCTTTTGATAAGTTAGTCTCAGTAGGCTGCGAATCCAATGGAATGGTCAAAAAAAATTGTCGTTGGTGGTTGAAATGAAGGAGTGTTCAATATATTGGATAGGTTTTTTTATTGAATTTCCGGTTGAACGATCCGCTAGTTTTTAATTTCTTCCACCTGTGGGCTTCCATTGTGACAGTTTGTTTATTTTTCACATAATGTTTTTTCTCAAGAATATGTGCTCTTATTTAAAATCAAATGGTTCTAAGAGAGTTTTATGAAAGCATTTCCAAGATACATTCATCTTAAAGAAGAATGTCGTATAACTTTTACAAAACTTTTATCAGGTTTTATGCAAGTTGCGAAACGATGTTTTGAGAGGGGGATCAAGTATCTTATAAAACTACTGATAAGGTGAATTACACTTATATATGAAGTAGTTTTATGGAGGTTTCTTCAAGTGTTCTTTAGTCACTCTTAAGAACTGTTAATGAATTAAAACCACCTTAACTTGGAAAATGCCCTGATAAAACCGGATGAACTCCATAATGCTTTGATAAAACTACCATAAAACATGAATAAAACCAATTTGCATTTGAATTGCTACTTGGGTAATGAAATCGATTCTCCTGCCATTCTCTCTGATCTCAGCCTGTATGCACCAGTAAGGCATCTCAGAAGACGTAACATTCATCATCTTGAGTCGAGAAATAGTCGCTATGCGCAACACGATCCGGTAAGGTTTATGTTGTCACAATTTAACGAGGTATCTGAACTATTCGACTCCAACGAGCCTGCCAGCGCATTTTTGCGTCGCCAAAGAAACGTGTTACGTAGAGTTTAAGTTTTATGTTGTTTAAGCTAATTTTATTCATTAAGACCCCAATTGGTCAGATGGATGTTTACAAATATACAAAATATACAAAATATACAACTGATTGTTGTTTTTGCTCATGTTGCTGATAAAACAATTTTGCTATCGGTAGTGTATTGCAATATGATGATGATGATGATGATGATGTAATACTACCATCTATTGCAGCAAGGAAACTTTCCATAGCAGTGAAATAATCTGAAAAACGATTTGATCAGGATTCTATTATTGTTTGTGATCATCAAGCTCCTGTATGAAGGGCCAAAAACGTTTGGGCGGGCCCGTAAGCAGAGACACTTACGCGAAACCCGCGAATATAGGGAAGAGAATCTCCTTCCAAAAGCAAGTTCACACTCACAGCACTAGAATCGAGCCCTCGATTGACAGAATAAACCCAATAGATGGGGTCGAAGAGCCCGCCCTCGTTCCACGAAATGTTAACAATAGGGAGGAGGCAGTCCCATGCTCCCTATCCAAATCGTTTTACTTGGGTGCCCTGATGGTCCCTCCCTTTCCCCGTTATATGTTATTTAATATATAATATATTTTGTACACAACAAATTAAGATACCATTATAGACAAAAATGCTAATTTATTCAAATTTCAAACTTGAATGGATTGTTACTGAAAAATAAATAAAAGTTAGATATGTATCAATACCCTACTAGTCCTGGGAAAGCTGAAAACAGAATACATCATTCGAAATATAAAAGATAAATTTTCAATAAAAGATATCATTTTATAAAACATTGTAATATTTGTAATATTTTTTTTATACTGTTCTAGCAACATTTCAAAGATAGAGTGAACGAAGAGTCCGGTGGGATAATTTCTGAAAGAAATGGCTTATCTTACCATAATACCACAAACACAACATTAAAATATAATCCTACATTAGCATAATATAATAGCTGAAGTTCAGAAGTGCAATTTTAAATCAAATGTTATGCTGAAATGCTGAGATACAAATTCCGCCTTTGATGCCTGGCATGTTGCTCCAGGCTCTTACATAGTTTTGGAATGCAAAGATGATTCCAAAGCGTGCTGAAATTATTAATAAAATGAGAATAGAAAATATACAATATGATTTAAAGGTATAAGATCTTCGGTCGCACCCCCTCACTTCGCTATTGTCAGATTGACAACATTGCCCAGGCTACGCCAACCAGCGTCTCCATGTTTCAGCTGGCAGTCTTTTGTGATCATATGACTCGTGGAGGCGTGAGGTAGGAACTTGTGAGGACGAGAGGTCGGTCGCACCCTCCTTCGAAGTTGTCAACTCACCATTTGAAGCCCTCGGTAGTGTATTGCAATAATGACAAAACGTTTTTTTGTCGCTGTTACATGAAAACAATGTCGTTGCGAATCACAACATTTTCTCACAGCAACTTGTCTCTTTCCCATCATCGATACAATATTTTGTTGATTCCTTCGTGTTTTGTTTCGATACATTCAAATTAAAACATATCGTTGTTGCAGAGTGTGAGAATAACGGGTGTATCACTCGTCAAAGTTATTGTATGTTTTTAGGTGCAAAAAGTGAATATTTGACACACTTTTGGCAACTTAATGTTTCTTTTGATTTCCAAGCTCATCGTTTTCGCACCTCACGGGAGAGACTAGGTCCTATACCCAATGATTTCATTATCTCCAAGCCACTCAACCAATCGCAATGTTTTTTGTTACATAGGGAATATTATAATTTGAGATAACTCAGTGTAGACGTCTTCCAAATTTGAAAGATCGACAGGCAATCGGTGGAAAACCACCTGGTACCTCATAGCAATTTGCAATTTGCTAAGATTTGATGAGCTACCTCCTCCAGGGTAGAGGTTAGGTTAATAAGGTTTTTATTTTGATTTAGTGAAAAACATAATAAATTTATGGAACGCTAGATTTGGCATAAATTTTAAAGATTTTAAGATTTTGCCAAAAATTTCGTTGCTTACGCTTCTTTTGGTATGCAATTGAACGAGGGGAAATTCAACGTGCCTGTTAAAATTTATTATTTTGTATGTGTACTGGCTATAAACAAGGTACAATCAAAAGGCAGGAATAAATAGATAACAGACACTAGGTAGCGATTTGTCTCACTCAGAATTAAACAACAAAGTGCCTTTGTTGAAAGATGCAAGTTCTAGCGGGAATCAATTTGATTTAACTTAATTTGATTTTGAAGACCCTCTGAATTTTTCAACCCCGAATAATAGGAACATTTCGACAGTTATAATTTATTTTGAACAGACTAGCAATTACATTCAAAAACTGTGGCAAAAGTGCAACAAGCTCTACTTATTCCGACTAGAAATCTTCAGGGATATTCCACCCTTTGGCACAAGGGACACCGAAGCGGGGCTGAATGCGATTTTTGGACCTTGTGTGGCTTCAAAGCTGAACTTCGACAGCATCAGAATCAGGCCAATCTTGGAAACGAGCACACCCATTCTGAATGCTGTTGGAACAGATATCAAATTAAATATTATTCATTTGCGTCACGTCTACAAGTCATTTAGGTTACCTATACAATTCCTAGGACCTTCTCCGAAGGGATAGTATGCCTTCTCATCGTAGGTTTGCGTTGCTTCGTCAAACCTTTCCGGGTAGTAGCGGTCCGGTTCGGGGAAGTACTTCTCATCCATGCTGAAAGCCAACAGCGGAATCACCAACTGAGTCCCTTTCCGAATCACTACATCCGACTCAGGCACCTTATAGTCCACCGTGCATTCGCGATTCAACATCGGAAGACCCGGATACTTTCGAAGAGTTTCCTTCACGCACAAATCCAAGTATCGCATATCCTTCAAAATCTCATACGTAATTTCCCCATTTGTTTTCGCTAGCGTTTCATCGATTTCCACTTGAAGTTTGTGCATCACATCCCTATTCTGACTCAATTCGTGCATTGTGAATGTGATCGTCCCGGTTGAGGTTTCAGAACCAGCTACATAAAATAGAAAAACATTTGCAGCACACTGTTCAATGGTCATTTGATCTTGGCTCTCGTCGCGACGCAGGTTTATCAACTGCTGAATGAAATCCTTCCTAGCAACACCACTCTTTTCCCTATGTTCAATCTGCTTGGTCACAATCCCCATAACGAAATCAGTCAATTCCGTTTCCAGTGATGAAATTCCAGTAAACCTAAGCAATTCAGGGCACACAAATACTGCAGCCGCGCGTAAATTGGCAGTCATTTTCTCACTTTGTGCTTGTCGTAGAACTCTACTGAAGTCATCGTTGCGATCTTTAATACAGTTAGCTTCGAATCCGAAAAACACCGTAGCTATAATCTCCAGCACAAATCGAGACACAATATCACGGATTTCCAGCACTTCATTCTTGTCGGCAATCGGCTCCAGATGCTGCTGCAACTTGCTACCGACATTCAAAATCGTTGGCATCATTCCACGCAGTTGACCTCCGGTGAACAGCGGCGAAAGTTTGTTCCTCAGATTACGCCACCGTTTACCGGGAAGAGCAAACAGGTTCGCCGAAAATGGATCCCCTTTCTCGTTGCAGTACACTCCGCGGTCGTGGAAGTGGCTGAAATCCGTCGTCATGATTCGCTGAGCAAGGTGCGCATCCCGAATTAGGATGGCCGGTCGAAAGAACAGATAGATTCCGACCATTAAACCCTTCGTCTGCCAGTACAGCTGATTGATGGCGACGCCGAAGGACTCCTGCTTCTTGACCACTGTCTTTAAATTCCCGAACGGAATATGTGGTTTAACACTCGCCAGACCATGCCGATCCCAGTACGAGTAGAAGTACTTGAGAGCTAATGTAATCGCGAGGAACGCGAGACCGACGGTGTAAATGACTATCATTTTCGAGGTCGTTAGGTGCGCGATCGTTTGGGATGAGCTACTTATAAGGAACTGAAACACGAGACAAGCGGAGCATGGATTTATAAAGCTCTTTTTTTAAGGGTGGACGGACGTAATGCGAGCAAATTTAAAAAGTTTACAACCGATAAGAGAAGATACGTCCGAATACATATACCCCTACGAGCGAGCGTCCACGAAGCTGTTCGCGCATATTTCGTGATACCTTGATTATACATGAAAAAAATACTGGTTGGCCACTCGTGATGTCTTTGTTTTGATTGAAAAAAAAAACTCACCGCTGATTGGCAATTAAAGCCATTGCGTGTTGATAAACAGCTCAGTGCTAGGTTGTTTTTATTTCGAGAATGAAACATACACTTATTCTTAATAATCAAACATATTGTAATAGACAAACTGCGACTTTTAATTCTTTTTAATGAACAGATCGGTCGCTACAAACCTCTTTGTAATGTAAAGCACCATTATAGAGCACACCGAAAAAATCCGTTTCCAACTACGTTAACAATCAATCACAAAAGTGTGAATAGCAAATTAAATTCAATACATTATTTTGTTTCCGCCAATGTAATCGAATAATACAGATTTTGTTTTTTTTTTAATTGATCCCAAATCCATGAACTCAGCTCATGCCTGTTATGTGCGACAGCAGTTTTGTAACTCTCTAGTGAATTAAAAGCAAATCATGAATCCGTGATATCATCATGAGATATATTTGTGATTTTGTTCCTGTTACGATGATCTCAACACACACAAAGTTGTAGCTGTTATGTATTTTGTTTTGAATGTTGTCCAGTATATTCACGTGCCCAACTACCTCTCCGAAAAAATCTGGAGACTTTGCTTCGTCGCCTACAAGAAACTCATGGCAATAGTATACAGCAGATAGAAACCCGGTCGATGGATAAATCTTAGCGTATCTCTTAGCGACTATATCAACGAAGCGATTAGGATAAATTTGGCGGTTGGATTTTTGAACCAGAGCAGAGAGCTGACATTGATACACATATCATAAGTGCTTGTTGGTAGGATTGTGCTGCCTTAAAATTCAACGACTGCTTCAACAGCTTCATTGATGGTGTGAATTTCATCTCCCTAATCAAATGCCTGTTATCTTCCTAATCAAAAGTGTCTGTCTGAGGTGGGGGTGAAATTGCATGTTTTAGCAGATTCAGTCATTTGTCCAGCTTTCCAGTACTTTTGAATACAGTACATTTTTTTATGTATAAATATTATTGCATCATTTTCTAGTAGACGTATAAAAGTAACGAAGAGAATAGTATAGAAGCAAAAATAAATCTATTAAAAGTATAATTCAATCGGAACTTTTCAAGACAAGCATTATGTTCTTAATTTTGTGAGTAAAATCATGATATCCAGAACAATTTATGAACATTTATCAGCAGTATTAAGAATGATCCGCATTAAGAAAGATCGAGGTAGGCTTTGCGTGTGGACGGAAGTAAAGTTTGATTTCTCGGTGGCATTTTTTTTTTCGCTCTTCAGAAATATGAAAATCGATAGTTTTTAGTGAAGAAATTCAGTTACTCTTGTTACTGAGTGAAAATTGATGTGTTATGAGACGCTCGGTTGCTGATTTGTCTGAAAATTGTTTGCTATTTTGCATTGCTGTGTACGTGTTGATTTTCAAGCTCCCGGAAGTATCTGGTGGAAAAAAAGATTAATTTACTGGCGTGATAGTAGGATGGCCCAGATCAGTGTGATTTTGAAAAGAGAATTGAACTTTTAGATGAATCCGAGTAACATTAGTGTTTGTGACTACTCTGAAAAATTATTTTCGTTAATTAGTTTTCACTCGTTTCGCAAACATGGATTTTGTACATAGAACAAATGTCTCGTTTATTGTATGAAACATTCATATTGCTTTTTATCTGGTAAATGCTGTAATGATAGCATAGTTTTTTGTTTAATGCACGAAATGAATTTCGGGAAGGCCAGCCAATCACTGGTATGGGCGGGAAGAATTTATTTCTCCCAAAATAAAAATTAAAGCGCTGTCGAGAGTTATAACTTCATAATCATTAATCAAGTATCTTCTCACGATTTACCATGGCCTAGTGAGATCAACCGTAGATTCAGTAACAGGTCTTCCCAAAAATACAGGATCGAATCCCACGAAAAAAACGTTGGACAACTCCACGTGGTTCCGCTTCTTTTTTTTCAATTATATTTCCAGTCGATAAGGAAGATCTGTCAGTCATTCATGCAACCACCAAAAACACGTTTCTTTTTAGTTTGTGACAAAATGTTCGTAGCTTTTTGTATTGTTTTCGTACAATGCACGAATGATCTTTTTGTGTGAACAAATGCGTCGTACTTTTGACAGTTGCGCGTGTGCCTTTAATTACGAAGGTATCTTCATAAAAACAACCAATCATTTTCGTTGCAGAAAACAACGAATAGATTAGTTAGTTCTACCTTCGATTTCATAGTAAAGTTTGCATTAAGAAAAATGGACTTTTTTCAGATGGTGATACAAAAAAAGCTCAGACAGATAATTGCTTTTGATAAATTTCCCATGGAAGGTCATTATTTTAGCTTACTTGCAAAAAAAATTCTACGCCCTTGCGAGCGCCCTTCCGGTAGTTAACCGGAACATTCGCCATGGTGGACGAAAACATGCGTGTAGGCATGTTTTTGAGTTCTTTCTTCGTTTTATTTATCAATTCCTCCTCAGTTTCCGCGACAAAATTGTTGGAGTAGATCTTATGCTTCAGGTTGGCCCAGAAATTGTCGATGGGACGCAGCTGGGGGCCGCCGACATGGGTACCACATCGATATTTAGCCACTTCATCTCCTCGAACGATCGCTTCGAGTAGTGAGCCGACGCCAGATCCGGCCAGAACACCGCGTCTTCACCCTTATGGTATTTCTTGATGAACGACGCAACTTCCGGCAGACATTTCGTACATAAATTTCCCCGTTCACGGCCAGTCCGGAGCGAAAGAAGAGCGGCTTTGACATCCCCTTCTCGCTGATTGTCAGCCACAGCAGCACCTTCTTGGGGAACTTGGTGTGTGAAATGAACTTCACCTCGGAGCTCACTTCCTTCGTGGGGGAAGTAAAATACGAGGTGCCCTGCCAGTCGTTGCCATCCAGGGTGAGATAGGTCTCGTCGTCCATCACCACCGCCACGTTGCGATTCGCCGGGAAAATCGAGTTGACCATCGTATTCAGCCGCTGCCGCTGCGTCATTGCCTGCAGCTCCAAAACCAGATGACGCTACTTCCGCTTCCTGACATGTATATTCATGTTCGCCAGGTACTTTTTCACTGTTATGCCGGTTGAACCGACCTCCCGGCCAAGCGCACGCAGCGATGTTGCCACTTTTCCTTCGGTCTTCTTCTTCAGCATCCTTTGTCCGGAACCGGGCTTTCTTTCGATGCTCTGATTGTTGTCTAATAGTGCCAAGATGTTATAGATGCCGAAACGGGCGTACACGGCGTCCACAAAGTGCCGCACGATGTTTGTTTTCGACGCGGCCGGGTGCCGTTTTTTGAACGCGCACACCTCTGAACGGAGTTGCTTCACTGTTTTTGCCATCACGGTTAGAGTTCGACTGATAGAGCTGTCAAATTTTGTCTGCTGACTCATGGGTTACTATGATTGATGCTGCATGGGTAGTTTCGTCGGTGCTGGTGAAGGTAAACCCATGAATAATCGACAATTTTTGTTCATTTTTTTAAATGAAAACGTTAGCATTTTTTTTTTTTGTGGCGCTTTCTTGCGCGTCTTGGTCGTCGTAACATATCTTTATTCAAAAAGATTTCTTGCTTTCTCGCAATATTTGGCCATTGTATGATTTTGAATCGTTATAATACAGGGAGTTATTCGTGTTTTGGGGTGCCGGAAGAAGTTTCCTTGGGTGTTTCTGTTTTTCAATATGTCTGTCAAACTAAAATTGAAAATTTATGCTTATTGGCAGCCAACTGCAAATTATGTAAACATGCGTGTGAGTGGTTCCAAAAACTACGGAAATTTGTCTGGTTGTGGGGACGTGTTTGAATATGTCGTAGTGTGCCTCTGAAGGTGTTTTCTCCCCTGTTTAAATAATTATAAAGTGTTTTGAATGATTTGAATAAAGCTACATCAACATACTTCCTATTATAAACAAGTAAGCTACAGATTTCTAATTAATATAGAACCTAGATATTAATATCGAACCTATATATAGGTTTAATTTTTCTATTATATAAGTTGATGATATATCAATTTTATCTTCCTATTTTTTCGATTTGCCTCAGCATGGTGGGAAATAGATGTTTTCATGCTTATCTACTCTGAATCCTGATTGGACAGTTATTACTTCCCAAATAGCTTTTCATAAGCAATCGAAATAAGACTGATGAAGTACCAGCTCCCAGCGTGCAATCTAAGGATGATTTAATTACTAACGCAAAGCATTGCAATGCAAATATGATCACCTATCAAATATCCTCATTTAGAAACACAACAACTTGTATTTTGATTAATTGAGCTTGGAGATAATGTGGCTATATTCCTCATCGTTTCCTACAAATAATTTTGAGAGGCCATCTGTTCAGAAAGGTGATTGTCGGATACACGGAATAACGGCACTTAATACGCGATTAGTTAAAACGGAATGAAAACTGTGTCCTTTATTAAACTGAACTATATTTTCCCTTTTCACAACGATACAAAACGCGATGTATTGAGAGAAAATGGATGCAATTATGCGAACGGTTTATTGGTAACTAATTTTCTATCTATCGATCGTCGCTTATCTAGCTGGATGCGATGTTTTCCTTATCGGCATCCTACCTACGCTCGGCCCTACTGTCGCTCGTGAGACGATCGATGCTGAACGAGATGCATTGATAAGACCTTCATACGAAAATGGAAAGACTATATCTTCTATCTATAAATCAATCTATATACTTGGGACACTCAATGATTGAGTGAGTGACCTCGCAGTGTGGTACTTTGGAAAACCATAGAATCCTATAACAGGTGACCGGCGTAAACACCATCCTTAAACAATAATTTAGAAAACTCTGAAATTACCTCCTTCTTTACAGTAACTATGTTCATTCCAAGTACCATGTTTGCCCTAAATCAGTTGAAGAAACTTCTAAAAAAGTGATGTTAAAAATAAACAAGTTACTGCTATTTATAGCAATGGAAGGTTTGTGTCGAACTGATTTCCTGAACCAGCTAGAATTTGTGAAAATTCTTCAAGTTTCACAATTTCAATCGATCAAATGTTCTATTATTCATACAGAGCACTTTACTTCGCGAAATATCCAAAATAAAGAGAAGAAACCTAAATTGACCATATGTTATGCAATGTTGTTTCTGCAGTCCGAGAAATCTGATAAGTTCTCTTTCAACACCCGTACAGGGTGTGGCAGAAAATCATGCGAAAATGTTCAAAATTGAGTATTGGGTAAACTCGTGTAGCTAGTGACTAATTTCTCTCGGAAGTGTATTTTTTTTATGTTTAGTTTCATGTGCTGCATCCAAACATTCTATTTGTTTTATTGCAAATTCGTCAAAATTTTCGCGGAAGAAGTGATCACAAGTTTGTTGCTCGCCCAGAAGAAGCCGAAAGAGGTTGCCAAGGTGGTAGGATGCCATTTGGCAACAGTTTACCGCATAAAAAAGTCCCTGCAGGATGGTCCTAAGCAGCGGAAGCCGGGAAGCGGACGTCCGCGCTTTGCACGCACGCCGAACGTGATCAAATCGGTCCGTGCAAAAATTGCTCGCAACCCGGTGCGTTCCATAAGAAAACTTGCAAAGGAAGCCAATATTTCGGAGAAATCCATACGGAGAAACATCAAAGAAGACCTGCATGCATCTTCCAGAGGCAGAGTGAAACGCCACTTGATTACGGACCGGGTCAAGGAACTGCTTTCCTTGTTAAAGAAGGGAAAATGATAATCCTGTTCTCCGACGAAAAGCTTTTCAGCATCGATGCTGTGGCCAACAGCCGCACGGACCGGTTCATTTCACCGCAGAAAATGGAGAACGTTCCGGAAAAAGTGAAGTTCAAATTTCAAAACAAACATCCGGCTGGTGTCATGATGTTTGGCTTGGTGGCGTCCAACGGTTTGAAAATAAAGCCTGTTCTCATTGATGCTGGAGTTAAACATACATACCGAAGTGTATATCGGTATTTTAAAGGACCAAGTGCTTCCCTGGGTGAAGGCCAACTTCTCCGAGGACCAAAACGTTGTCCTACAGCAGGATGGAGCGCCGTGTCACACGTCCAATCGAACCCAACAATGGTTGAACGATAACATGAAGTTTTGGCCGAAGGATTTGTGGCCCCCTAGCAGTCCAGATCTTAATCCGTTGGATTATTCGATTTGGTCATATGTTGAAGCACGAGCCTGCAAAACATCACACCCTAGTGTGAAAACCCTGAAGTCAACCATAACACGCACATGGCAGTCAATGTCGGAGGACTACGTCCGAAAGGCATGCTCTGGCTTCCGGCGTCGGCTCGAGAATGTTATTAATAAAAATGGAGGACACGTTTGGTTAATTTGTTTAAAAGGACTTTATAAAGATAACTGCACTCGAAAATGTTGATATTATTGCTTGAATAAGTTGAAAATGGGATTTGAAAGAAATAGAACAAATTTTGGAATTATTTTCCGCCGCACCCTGTATATGCCTGTGTATAAAGTTAGATGTTTTTTGATGAGATCAAGTAATTTTCGAATCATAGAAATGTTTTGCGTGATGAACCACTTTGATTGCCTAGCTAAGACAGTGTTGTTCCACTTTCAAGCACTCCCAGCCTTCATCTCCATTCTAAGAGAAGAAGCAGATAAACCACAAAAGGATTCGGGTCCTACGAACTGATGAGACGATCCGAGTTTTGCTAGTTCATCGACTCTCTCGTTTCCATAATTTCCACAATGGCCAGGAATCCAGTGCAAATTGACTTGATTATGACAAGACCGCCTTTTGGAGAGATTGAACACATTCCCAAATATGCTTGGAAGTGCATGTTGCTGACTTTAGCGCTGCTTGACTGTCCCACATAATGCATATCGTATATTTGAATATTTTCAGTTTCTGCATAAGCATATAACCCAAGCAACACACATTTGACAAGATAGGTTGAAGCAACTTGATTGTGATTCAAATAAGTTGCAAAACAGTTACATTAACTGATGTGCAACAAGTGTGCTTCGAGGGAACAGAACATTCCAGAATACAGTTGGCCACTTACCCATCGGAATTGACATGTAAATCCTTGGTTCAGTTACACCTACTCCCACTTGATTGTTCATTTTTGAACCGTCTGTACAGAATTCAATCGACCCTTCACGGATGTTTGGACCATCTCTTTCTCACAAATCACGTCCAGGATCAATAACTTAATATGAACAGTCAAAGTTGGAACTTTTGTTGTTCATAACTAAAGCATTAAATCTAACAATTTTTGGAATCCTAAGATGTCCTAATGGATCACCTTCGAAAAGGTTCACAAACCTTCTGATCCTTAGAGTACTCTTTTTGGCTTCTACTTGTATGAATTGATGCAATGGTTGCATGAAAAGCAATGCATACAGTGCCTTTTTTGGTGTACTTCTCATTGCACCAGTAATTAAACTAGTTGCTAGCCTTTGAAGTTTTTCTAACCTTATCTGTACAACATCTTGTAATAATTAAAACTAATTATTGTGGCACAATAACAAAAGTTCGTCCCCTTTGATGCAATATGTATCACATTGCCTTCATAAGTACCGCCTTCTTTTGTGCACTAGCACCCGACGCCATTACCTAGTAGCTCTTAGCAGAACATGTTGATTCAGTCTTACGACAGTCGTGGAGCTGAGCAGTTTGCTGTCGATCGCAGTTGGCGGTAGGATGGTGCACTGGCGAGCGGTCGTTGCCCAGAGAGGCGTTGGTGAAGTTGGCTGT
Source organism: Aedes koreicus (assembly GCA_024533555.2). Taxonomy (NCBI): domain Eukaryota; kingdom Metazoa; phylum Arthropoda; class Insecta; order Diptera; family Culicidae; genus Aedes; species Aedes koreicus. The sequence continues at coordinate 193,257 of JAHHFK020001927.1, read as the reverse complement.
TGATGCCGATGCTCCCGTCAACCTCGCTGCGAGAAACATGGCTGCTAAAGCCTACGAGTTGGCGGGAAATGCCGGCAATAATAGACTTTGAAATCCCAAACAGACCAGATAATGACCTCCAGATGGTCGATCATATCAACAGGATGTGCTCTTATGGTGCATTCTTGCTCCACCATCTCGGAAGGCAAACAGTTCCAGCAGCCAAGTTCGGAAGAAGAAAACATTTAGCACCACATCTACCGGGTGCTGAATCATTTTAACCCGATACTGTCGTTTCCTCCAAAGCGATAAGCATTATGAACAACTTCGTCTGATATTTCCGAGCGGATTGAAAGCGTAGCTTCCCGACTGACTTAAATCAATTGGGAATTAGATAGCTGCGTAGTCCTACGTCACCTTTGCGCACAACCCCATTGGGCTGTACCTTGTAGTTTGTTTTTAGTTTTTGCCCCCCCAGACCAATGAAGCACAGGTAATCTTGGGTGTCACAATTTTTGAATAAATCCAATGGATCCTTTTAGCTTACAAAATGATTCTTATGCTATCCATAGAGCATTTGTCGCTCTGTTGATTGTCTTCTCTAAATTTCTTAACTTCCAGTTAAGTTTACTATCAAGCAAGAACACAAGGTATTTGACTGTATTTGAAAAATCCAAATGCGAATCTTTCAATCTTAAGTTTTCAAATAAATATTTTCTCCTTCGTGTAAACGGCACTAAAGTAGTTTTAGAAGGATTTATGTTCCAGCCGATAATAGTTGACTTTGATCACAACAAGCTTTACGTTCTAGGAACTTGTAAACGTTGTTGACAACCGTTTTCAAATTGCCAAACGGAGTGTGTAAACTTGTTTCACTTGCTTCATCCACATAACGTACAAACAGGTATTTCTGCCTCCAAAATTCAATTGATTGAATTGATTGAATCACAATTATAATAACAATTATTATGATAAAAGTAAAAGACCTTGATAATAGTTGCTATCAAATTGAAGCCTAATTCTAGAAGCTATTAATAGAATCTGGTGCGATTAAAAAAACCGTTCTATAAAACATAAATTATAAGCTCATTGTCTTAGACGCGAAATGTAAGAGGGATATAAAGCTGAAAGTCTTTCAGTTTGCGCATTTAAATGAACTTATCACAGTGAACTGATAACAAAACAATGAGTAAACAGAAAAAAAGTAAACCATCATTTTTATCTTCGCAGGGATTTTATTTGCTGATAAGAATTAATTTATTCCCGTCATCTTTTGCACGCAAGACACACGAAAACTTGCACGCAATCCTTGACGCAGCTCTTTTTCAACCCACACCGAGCGTGACTTTGAAGAACTGATAAGCCCTGACCTGAAATCTTCGGGGATCATTTGTCAGTAAAGTGGCTAGAAATAAATAACTTCAAACCGATCCAATCAGTACATAAATACAAAAATAAAAAAGATTCCATTCCTGAACGTTCACGAATTTCACGTGTCGAAACTCGGTTGGAATCGCGTGTAAACACGCGGTACTCGACAGCTCCCGAACCGGTTTGGCAAACCGTCGGCACCGCTCGCTACCTTTGCCTAGCGGTGTGATCCATCATTAAACACACATTCGTCAAATTTTTATCAGTGTTTACTCTTTCTGGAAGCTATAAAAGCACATTCGAAACCGAACTCTAATCTTAGTTTGCCAGTTTCGCAACAACTGGAAAGTTCTCACCGTGGCTCCTGAATTTCGAAATGTTACTTTACACATTTGCGCTCTTCTGGGTGGCAGTAGTTTTTGCGATCCGGTACGTCTACTCGTATTGGGATCGTCAAGGGCTGCCTAATTTGAAGCCGCACATTCCGTTTGGCAATTTGAAAACGGTTGCCAACAAAACGGAGTCCTTCGGTGTAGCCGTCTGCGAGCTGTACTGGAAGTCCACGGAACGACTGGTCGGAATCTATCTGTTCTTCCGCCCGGCCATTCTGATTCGAGATGCACATCTGGCACAGCGGATTATGACGACGGATTTCAACTATTTCCATGACCGCGGTGTCTACTGCAACGAGGAAGGCGATCCCTTTTCCGCGAATTTGTTTGCCCTTCCGGGGAAACAATGGCGCAATTTGAGAAACAAGTTTACGCCTCTCTTCACCGGCGGACAGCTTCGGAACATGATGCCGACAATTTTGCACGTGGGAAATAAGCTGCAGAAGTTTCTCGATCCTATTGCTGAACAGAAGGAGGTGTTGGAAATTCGAGAAGTAGTATCTCGGTGCGTTTTGGAGATTATAGCCACGGTGTTTTTCGGATTTGAAGCAAATTGTTTGAACGATCGGGATGATTCCTTCAGCAGAACATTACGGGAATTTCAAATTGAAAATTTTTCGAATAATTTCCGAGCATCTGCTACATTTGTCTGTCCTGAGCTATTGAAGTTGACACGAGTTTCATCGTTGGGCCCAGATATGATAAAGTTTGTGACGGACATAGTAACGGAGCAGATCAATTATCGTGAGAAAAATAATGTGATCAGGAAAGATTTCATTCAGTTGTTGATTGATCTTCGTCGAGAAGATAAGGACAACAATGAAGTAGCGTTGAATTTGGGGCAGTGCGCAGCGAATGTATTTCTGTTCTATGTCGCTGGATCGGATACCTCAACGAGTGCAATAACTTTCACCCTGCACGAGATAACTCAACACCCGGAAACGATGAATAAATTGCAGGAGGAAATCGATGAAATGCTAGTGAAAACGGATGGTGAACTTACTTACGATGGCATCAAAGCGATGCCGTACCTGGATCTTTGCGTCAAGGAAACTTTGCGGAAGTATCCGGGTCTTCCAATTTTGAATCGCGAATGTACTCGGGACTTCAAAGTGCCTGATTCGGATGTTGTGATCCGGAAAGGTACCCAGGTTGTGATTCCATTGCTTTCCTATGGCATGGATGAAAGATATTTCCCCGAGCCAGATCGGTACGATCCGGAGAGATTTGACAGTGCTACAAAAAATCACGACGAAAAAGCGTATTTCCCCTTCGGGGAAGGTCCCAGAAATTGCATAGGTAAGGTAGAGTGGTACTTTTTTTTAATTAATAAGATAGTAATGAAATTTTTTTAACAGCTTTTAGGATGGGTGTTATGATGTCGAAAATTGGGCTGATTCTACTTCTCTCGAAGTTCAATTTTGAAGCCACGCAGCAACCTAAAATAAAGTTCAGTGCTGCTTCAGTGCCACTGCTACCCAAGACTGGAATTCAACTCAGAATATCGAAGCGATGATTTTGAGGGAAATCAAGTTGATATTTCTATGAGATTACTATCCGCTGTAAGTTTACGCTGTTAAATATTTCTTAAACTGTTTGAATTTTTTTGTATAATTTGCGTTTTGTTCAAAGTTCCGATGACATATCCCAAACCACTCTAATCGGCAGATTTCGACAAACCAACTCGTAAAAAGTTTCAGAGGTTTTTATGGTGGAAGATGTTTGGCTATGTGCGTAACACTTAGGCAAACGAAGTTGAGATTGACTGGAATGATTTAAGCTTGCTTCGTATTACACTTTCTTTGTCTTGAAATATACAAGCTTAATACAAGCGAATAGCATATTGGGTTATTGATGTTCCTGAAATTTTTAAATTTGGTGATGGATATATTGAATGATCAATTATTAGCATTTTGAACTTATAGCTTTCACAACTCGCTTAGGGCATCTTCAATGGCGATCCAAATCGTGGATTGGATTTATTTTGTTTTGGACCAAACACATAAACATCGCTGCACCGGTGTTGTAAATTTTGTTTTATACTGGATCTATTTTGCATCATTTTAAAACTGGTATATGTTTTGGTCTATTCTTGCAGCAATTTGGAACAACAACAAAATCCGTTCCAAAACACTACACGCTACTTGATTATACCAATTATTGAGTAAATTTCCAGCTTTTACAAAAAAATACCTCAATTTTATTGAGTATATTATGAGGTATATACTTTTCGTTTCAGTCCTAAATAACGAATGCTTGGCTTGTTTTTTTTTACAGTCACTGCATTTCCGGAAAACGCTGACTAGATCGAAATGATGAGGTTCCGATATTCCAAATAGCATTTCGATTGCTCGGAAATCGGTTTATTGATAGATTGGTCATGATAAACACTTGCAAATAGCTCATACAGATACATTTTGGAGAAGCCTCTAGTTGACTCTAGTTGTCGCATAATGTGCAAGAACACCTCCCTTGGCATGCGGAAACGCAGAAAGTGCTCCTCGTTGTAGGTTTGCGTGTCGCTAAAGTCCTGGAACAGCTTCTGATGACCGCAACGAAAATCACGGTCGACGTTGGAGCGTCATCCAGGACGTGACCCTCTCCGTTTCGGCTCTTGTTTATCCGCTGCCAAACTACAAATCAGCATTATCTAATATCGTTTTAATAAAATGCATGCATTCACACACTCACCTTCAGCCAAACGAAAGAACAAGTATTCCTTATCGTCAGCTAACAACACGCTACTGGCATTAGAAATTATTTGGTCAAACCAATCAATGGCAAAATGTTTGTGAAAAATCTGCGATCTCTGGAAAAAAAAAAAACTTTTGATCTGTGGTGTTGAATGATCGACAGGATGACAGGTGTTGGCTCATGAACTTCTATGGGTATTAATTGAGAGTTTTTGATGCTTGAACCAATGCACAAATGGCTATTCTACTATACCCAATGAAAGTGCCCCGAATAATTATCTCCAATGAACCGGAAATCAGACTCACCACCTTCAGTTTGGCAACACTAGGTCTTTACCGACTAGGCTATCAAAATTCAAACAAGTACCTCATTTGTCAACTTTACATGAAAACCTTGCATGAAAAGACTCTGATTTGGTTCTGACCTATGAATGACTATATCCGAGGTTCACTAGGACCTCTAGGCCTCCTCACTAGGCCAGCGGAATTGAATGAAAGACAATTTCACAGGACTTTCACTTCTCAACCAGTGTAATAGCGCAAGTAGTGAATATCAACGATAACAGCAAATCCATATGTTTTTTTTTGGTAGTTAAAATGCATGGTACTATCTCACGGAGGTTCGTAGATCTAAACTGAAACAATAACTGATTCCAAAGTTGAAAGGGTGTTCTTGGTTCTAAAGGGTGTATTCGCGGATAATAGACAATTTATACTATGCAAACCAGCCACGTATTTAGTATTATTTGAAAATAGGTTTTTGTAATATACTGATAAATCAGATAGATCTCACCAAAGGCTGCCTCCAAAAAAGCACTAGCTTGTCATGTCGTAAGCATGAAAATTTTCGAAATTGATTCGTGATTTACAAAAATGGAGCTGAAATTATGTGCAAACCTCGCACGCGTCTATGCGTGTTGGCTTTATTCGTTGCTTTTGCCAAGCAAATGGCTGTTTTTTCTATTGCATTGATCCACTTCTCATTACAAACAATCTCTTCACTCTTCACCTTCTATCGAAAATCAGAATCCTTCGATTTGGGGTAGCTCTCAATCGAACTTCAAACCAGTCTCTTTTAAGCACAACGGCAATAACAATCGTTAATTCGCTCGCGACAAAGCGGAAAACCACCTTTCCTCCATCTTCTGTGACGGAAGCTCCTCCGAAAATCAACAGGGACGAATTATGTCCACACCAGTGAGCAAAACCCATTCAGAAGCACTTTGATACACTTCATTATCAATTTCGGTCGAAGACACGACAATTTCCTAACTGTGCAAAATATTCAACTACGACTGAGAAAAAAAGTGTCCTCTCCACTCAAAAGCACAGCCTACTCCTAAAGCACCAATTTTACTCGGCCTGCTTCTAAATGCACCATTCTCTTAACTCTATCCATTAAGTTTTGAACAAAAGTTTTCCCCATCTGTCGGTCTTTTTTATCCAGTCTTTCTTCAATTTTGGGTCATTTCCAATTGTTTTTCATGATAGCCCAAACATTTTCAATCGGGCAAAGCTCTGGATAATTCAGTGAATTTGGCACAAAATGCACATTATTGGCCTCGTACGAACCCAACACGTTCCTAGCATAGTGGCGTGAGGCATGTTCTAGCCAAAACAGAGTAGAAAACTTGTGATTGGTGTTTTAAGACACTCTTGCTCATACATATACATAGTAATTCCATAGAAAAAAGACATATATCTCTCAGAATTTCGAAATAATTGGTGGTTTTGTTCCCTTACCAAAAATATTTGACCTGTTTTTTTTTGTCATTAGGGCGACCATTTTTGCGATAGGGTGGTCCCCAAAAAATCTATTTTTTAAATTCATTTTTTCAGAAATTCATAACTTCTGAACCCCTGGGCCAATTCTAACAACTAAATACGCAAATGAAAGATCAATTTTTTTCATGAATGTTACTTTACATAGGTAAGTTTTTGTATTAGATAGATAAGTCTACATTCTTTCAGGGTGAAATTGATTCAAAATGGCCCAATGAACCTCTAGGAATATTAACTGATAAATAAACCACACATATAATGCTTAATACGCTAGTAAAGATTTTAGGTTCACTCCATGTATTTTTTGGATGAAAACAAACATGATCCTTCAGGATATGAATCGAATCCAAAAACTACCAAGAAATAAGAGCTAACTTCAGGGAATTCTTGGCTGACCTATAACATCTCTTCTAATTATCATATTTGGTTCACTTTAACTACGTACCGTACCTTTGTGCAATCCACAGATTAACAGATTATTTTGACAAAGATTTTTCATTGGGGCATAACTGATAAACGTAAACAATTGCTCCTTCTGTAAATTTCTCGTGGCACACAGGCTACCCATGTAAGCCAATTCTTTTGGATAAGTGAAATCTCACCGTGGTAGATTGATTAGGCGTGTTTTTAATGACTAATGAAACCTTTCTATCGATTTGAGGTTAGTTTTGAGTCATTTGAATATCGATTAGGTAATCTGTCAGCTTAACCGGTGAAATCAATAAAAGCAAAAATGATAAGGAAATGCGAAAATCTAGTTCAACAGTACAACTATGAATTGAATAATAAAGCTTAAACTGTTTCAGATTGATCGATTACCATGATGCCAACATGAATTTGTCGATTGTAGCTAAATTTATGACATGTTTGATACATAGACCGCTTGAAAGAGCTAGGCTGACATAATATGCCGTTACTCTATCACTGGTAATGCATGTATATTTTAGAATCTATAAAGAGTTTTTGGATGATAAGAACGATCCATTTAATCTAATTTTTAATTTTGCAGCTATTCTAAAAATGTGAACCGGATCCATAAACTCCCTATTATCTCTTAACACACTTGTAAATTTTAGAACCTTACTCAAGGGATTTATTGGATAGTAATGAACATCCATCAAACCCACAACACTATACCTCTTTGACCTCTGATCCTCCAGCAATATGAATCAAACCTATAATTTACCAACTTATCTCTGGATACGCTAGTAGATCTTAACCTTTCAACTCCAGGGAGCTTTTGGATGATAAAAACATCAATCAACCTGTTGGAATATGAACCGAATCCACAAACTACCAACACATGTCTGATTTTGCTTGTAGATCTTAGGACGTTATCTCCGGAGAACTATCGGATGTCAAAGAGAGTTCTTGGACAAAATTTGATTTCTCATAAAAAGTGTATGAATTTCCAGCAGTACGCGCCAAATCAAAACATCACTAATATAAAATATGTGATTGAATTCGATTATAGACTATCATGAATTTACGGCAAGGAATTTTCGGAAAACCTATCGCTTTAGAAATTAATTCAGTTTCTTCCAAGGGATCTCCAGAAGTATGTATAGAAACCAAAAGCCACCAATAAAACACTGGACACGCTTGTAGATCTTAATAGCTCCCCATTTTACATACAAAACAACTTTCTCAGAATGACTTATAGTATTTAGTTTGTTTGTTTTTATAAATGTATTATGAACATTTTGCAAAACGTTGTCACGTTTTGAGACAGTTCACTCTGGCTAACGATTGAGCTAGGAGTACTGGGTGCAATTTTCTGTGTTTTAATGGACAGTATTTTAAACTTGTTTATTACAAGCTGTGTTGTTTGGGAATTCTTCAAAAAGTTTTGAACAACCTAGAATATCTTTTGAAAATTGGAAATATCTTCTCAACATCATGGGATCCTAGTAGTGAACAGTAGTTTCTTCGAGAACCAAAGATCTGAAGAGAAAGTATTGATATGTCCGATAGAGCTCGGCAGGTTATGACATTGAATAGAAGTAGTTTGAAATTGAGCGTAGGGCTTTGTTTTGGCAGTATTTCGAACCAAACATAGACATCTTTGACAATGTTTTCACTGCGGGGTAGGACAAGGCAGGGACGGATCCTCCACCTTGACTGGCAAAAATGTCTTCATCTGATCGCACTCACTCACCGCCAAAGGCACAGAATGGTTCTAGCAATGTGAAACCTTTGTTTTTTACACTCCCTAAAGACCACATGTGATGGGAATCAATTTCCAATTAGAGGTTTTGAAAACACAACTTCCTGTTTTTATCAGTAATGTTTTTATCGTCGTTGTTTACTTAAAGACTGTATTCGATGAAATTTGGACACACAAAATAGGTCACCAAAAATTTTCCTTGAGCCCGATTCTTTTCAAACTTTCTGGAAATAAAGTACTACTAAATGGTTAAGTTTTGACATCATTGGTTTATTGAACCTCTTCTCCCAACCCAAATCCCCGCACCTTTGCCTTGACCCCTTTCATCAAATTTTGGGCAATGATAGGACCGACTTGCTTACTTACTTTTAACCACACTTTCTTTAGTTCAAGTTCATTTTCTATCAGTTTTGGAGTTTTAACGAGCTTTGCCTTCAAGATTGCCCAAAATTTTTCAAATGTGCGAAGTTCCGGAGTGTTTGGAGGGTTGACGTCTTTTGGTACAAAAATACATTATTATCTTTGTACCACACACTACCAAAATGTCATGTAAATTTCTGTCTCCTGAGACCGACACATGCAAGCGTCCTTTAGCACATAAGAATGAGTTCAAAGAGATGAGAAAATAAATTCAATCAAACACATCTTTCGTCGATTTGCGTATTTATCAGTTCCGGGAGACATAATTTTACACGAAATCTTTTTTTACGTTCCCCGACTTTTTACAAACATTAATTACGTCTCGAATAGAATTCATAATTTCTAAGTGTGCAGGCCGGGCATAGTGGCAAGATGCCAAATCCGGCCAAAACAGTGTCGGGCCATCGTGAGATCTCAAGAAGGGCAGAAGTCGTTTTTGGAGGCATTCGTCCTTGTAGATTTGTCCGTTGACGGTCCCAGAGGTGATGAAGGGCTGACTCATTTTGCCACATCCGCAGATCGCTTGCCAGACAAGGAATTTTTTGGCGAATTTCGACAGTTTCTTCTTCCGTACACTCTCCGGAACGGCCAACTTAGAGGTGGCGACGTAGTGTTCCTGTCCTGGCATTTGTTTGGTGTCGGCTTTAATGTAGGTCTCATCGTCCATCACAATGCAGAACGGTTTTGTGAGCCACTCCCTGTACAGTTTTCTTGCACGAGTTTTGGCCACCGAGTTCTGTTTATCGCTCCGGTTCGGTGCCTTCTGGACCTTGTACACATGTAATCTAGAACGTTTCATTGTTTTCTGAACAAAACAAACTGCAATTTTCGCCTTTTTCGCAACATCCCTGATCGAAATGTTGGGATAACGCTTAAATTGGTTCAATACAAATCCTGGCCTTCTCCGGATTTGATGTGCCACGTTTTTTACCACTACCATTTTTCCGATTGGTTGTCTTACGGTCCTTGAATGTTTTGATCACATGAGATACGGTTGAATGTGCGATTCCGAGCTGTTTTCCGATCCATCGATGAGAAGCGTTTGAGTTTTCGAAGTGAGTGCCCAAAATTTGTTGGCGCACTATTTCTTCATTCGAAGCCATCACTGAAATCACTCGACCGATTTTCACGAAACTCATTACACAATTGACACAACACAATGAAAAATATTCAGTTAAAATTTCAATAATTTTTACCCACATGCCAAAAAGTTACGAACAATTGCGTGTGTCCAAATTTCATCGAATACAGTCTTTAACAACCTTAGCGATAAACCTGGTAAAGTGTTGTATGCTGATCCTCCAGACAGCATGTTTTGACGGAAACCCCATCATAGGCATGAATACACTACTAATTAATTATGTTTTTTTAGTGCGTACAATGCGCCAATTTAAATCATGATGTTTTGAAAATTGGAAATATCTTCTCAACATCTCCTGCCAACATCTCGTTTTCAAGAATAATTTTAGTCTTATAGATGCTCGTCTTTGTAGTTCAGCGAACTTTGTTCGATCTTTGCGTCCTTCGGAGTCCAAAGAAGGCATGATTGCCAGCCATAGTGCGCCTTTGTATTTTTCTGCTGGTGTTGTTATCGGTGGTCACCAATGCGCCCAGATACACGAATTCATCTTCCACCTCGATTTCAGCACCGTCGATCTGAACTCGTAGTGGGAGTTTCAGATAAAACCATTGAAAAATGGCGAGCGTGGCTATTCTGGATTCCCTCTGAATGGGAGCCCTTTACATATGTATGCAACAAAACCCTCGTTTTTTCCAATGCTACCAACAATTTCTGCTGTTTAAAATACATTTTTAAACTTAAAATGGATTGTTGACACAATTTATTCAAGATCTAAAAATGTATTAGCCTTGTCACCTAATTTTTGAATTTTCAAGTATTTCTAATGTTTGTTCTAGCAATAGATTTGTGGCGCTTTGAAATTTTCGAACATTTATGTTATAAAACACCAATAAACTGAACGTCAATTTATCAATTGCAGGCAAAAAACTCATGCATTTATGGTCAATTTTACAATTAATTTACATACGTATCCACTTTGGAAAAGAAACATCATATGTATATCGATATTTTTTTTTCTTTATTAGCTTCCGCTCAACTATAAACAGGTGGAAAAAAAGAGGAAAATCATAAAACTATCAAAACTTGTGGTAGTTTTATCATAGTTTTAAGCATGTCTTGAATATCATTACAAGTATGTAACGATAAAACTAAAAAGTTTTAAGCGAACCTTGGGGAATAGTCTTGAGAACCTCCTGTACTATGAGCCTTTTTGAACTTATAAGGGATTATGGCTATTTTATCGATGTTCTGTAGAATATTTATGCGTGCTTTTTATCAAATGAGTCTTGAGAGCTTCTTCAAGTGTAACTTAAAATTGAATTTGTTACTTGGACAATGAATAACGATACACGAATTCGTTTCCCACCTCGATTTTATCACCGTCGATCTGAACTTGTGGTAGGAGGCTGACATAGTCTTCTGGTGAGCCTCTTCCCCTCATGAATTTTGTCATTAACAAGTAATGACAAGTCCATATAGTTTAGTTTGATATACATTTCTGCCATCGTCTCAAAATTACGTGCTACGATATCAACGTCATTGGGGAAGCCAATAAGTTGTACCGATCTCCTAAAGATCATACCACTCGTGTTCAATCACAATCTTCAAATCATTCTCCCCCTAATGCAATATTGATTAGCAGACATGACAATCCAGCAACTTGCCGTTCCCCCTCGAGATCCGAATGGACTCGAGATTGTCCCTGAGACTAAGACTACACACACCACTCGATCCATAATTGCTTTGACCAACCGCGTCAGTTTTTCTGGAAATCCATATTCGTGCATCATCTGCCATATCGTAAGCTGATTAGAAATCGATGAAAAGATGATGAGCGGGCACGTTGTATTCCCGAGATTTCTGTAGCACTTGCCGAAGCGCGAAAATCTGGTCCGTAGTAGCGTGAGTACCCATGAATCCCGCTTTGTTTTGCCCCACGAGCTCCTTTGCAATTGGTGACAGACGGCGGCATAGAATATGGGAGAGCAACTTTTTAGTAGTGAGTTGTCTGGCTGATTGTCTGGGAATTCCTTGTAAATTATGTCTAGGACTTTTTTGGTTTGGAAATTTTCTCGACTTCCCTAATTGGGGATATCTTTGGTCAGCCCAATACTAAGCTGGTGGTTTTATTAGTGTTGAAACCGCATTTGCTCTGTAGTAGGCAGGATCGGATATCGGCTTGTCTTTTGATAATGACCTTATACCAGATAGTGTGATTTGAATTGTTAAAGGATTTCCTGATCGCTGAGAACACTTGCAAATTTTTGTGGTGGACATCAAAAGTTTTTCACAATTATAACTCTGTAAAGCAAATGGATAATTTTTGAAGAAGTTTGTATTTGTAGCTGAAATCAGATCGTTTTTTTGCATAACTGGTTTGAATTGTTTTTAAGGGCTTTAAATGGGAGCTGACAACTTCGAAGGAGGGTGCAACCTCACAAGTTCCTACCTCACGCCTCCACCCGTGGAGGAACTTGTCTTTTGATCACAAAAGACGGCTAACTGAAACATATTTTCCATTCTCATTTAATTAACACTTTCAGCATGCTTTGGAATCATCTTTGCATTCTTAAACCATTTATAGCAAGAGCCTGGAGCAACATGACAATTATCAAAGGCTCAATTTGTCTTTCAGCTTTTCAGCATAACATTTACTTTATGGTTGCACTTCTAAACTTTCACTACTATATTCATAAAACACTGGCATGCTCTCATAAGCGATATAGGATTATATTTAAATATTTTGTTGAGTGGTATTATGATTAGATAAGCCATTTATTTCAGCAATCTTAAATCACTCGATCACTCCAATTGCTGTTTGTGAAACGTATCATGTCTTATAGAATAATATGTTGCTTATAGATAAAATCGTACGTCTTTAATTGAAATTTTATATTTGATCTATGGGAATGATCTACGCTGTTTTCGGCTTTTTCGCCACTTGTAGAATATTAATACATATCTAATTTTTGTTTTCACTAACAAACCAGCGGGTGTAAAATTTTTTTTTAATACGCATATTATGTTCTCTTACTATTATTGTGAATACAAATACTAATCTACTAGATCCTACAGAAGCATCCACAGCTAAAGTCTTTCAATGAGTGACCAGCTAAGTTACGGATATACATTTTATTATGGTTTACTGTCTTGCTCATATTATTTTTAATGGGATTATTTTATTTTGTCATTTTATTATCTTGTTTGATGATATGAAATAATATGAGATTATTGCATTTAAATTCATTTAATTAAATTCACTATAGTAACTTTGAGATCCACTACAAATTATTATTCGATGGACGAAAACAGAAAAGCTTACGTAATTTTAGGTTTACTATTCTTTATATGCTCTATATATGCTATCAGATCATCCATGGAATCCCAAGTTTTGTCAAATAATTTTCAGACCTCCTTTTTCCTTGAAGCTTCATTGTCCTAACTTCTAAAGGATCACAAATCCTTCAACAATTACAGCAGGACAACAATCTGTAGGCTTGTTATTTGAAATGGAATTGTTACTATCATTCTAATATCATTCACTATTTAATATATCATTATAATATTTATTTACTATAAGGTCTGTATCCGCAATAATCCGGACACCTCAAAACATGAATAAAACATAAATTTCACATTATATTTCCGTCGTAGTTGTTTATTTCAGATTCATGGGATGTGTTTTAACAATTCGTGAAGACAAAACATAGTTATTCGGTATTTGCGTAAAATTTTTGAACTTTGCGCTTAACTCCGTCCATTAGGGGTTGTACAGACTCTGCAGAAATCGTAGAAGCCGTCTTTGTCCAAAAAGCTTTCCAGAAAGCTTCCGCTTCATCAGAGCCCAATATCTCTTGATTGGTCGTAGCTCTGGGCAATTTGGCGGGTTTGAGGTTTTTGGTACAATGTTCACTTGATTTGCTTGGTACCACTCCAAACTGTGAGTTTTAGCATAGTGGCATGATGCCAAATTGGGTTTTCTTTTTGGCTTTTGATGAAGGGTTGCTGCAGACACTCTTTCTGATAGATCTCCTTGTTGATTAAGCCTGTAGTGACGAAAGATTCACTCTTTTTGCTACACGTGCAAATTGCTTGCCACACAAGGTATTTTTTTGGGAAATTTCGATGCCTTCTTCGTTCTGAAATGCTCAGCTGTAGCATTTCTGGCCATAGCAGAGTAAAAAGCCAGCCCTGGAAGTTGCTTGAATACGCATGACGCATGAAAACTTCGTCAAATATTCGCAGTACAAACGTCGAGCCCGTGATTTTGCCCGAGTTCTGTCTGTCGTTGCGATTTGGAACTTTATACGACTTAAGTTCCAAACGTTGTTTTGATTTTTGGACAAAACCAGGCGACATCCCTATTTTACGAGCCACCGTTTGAATGGAGAGATTTGGGTTTTTCGTTAGGATCCTTCTCACCTTTCGGTCCTTGACAGGATCAGCGCGTCCAATGTTTTTGTCACTTCTCGGTTTCCTCTCCACCGTCAAACGTTCCGAAAATGATTTTAGCACATTGTGAACAGTGGATTTAGACAAATCCAATGTTTTTGCAAGGTCCCGTATTGACAAGTCAGGATTTGCCGTACGCCAGTAAAAAAATTGCTCGCGCACTTGTTTTTCTTTCGTCGCCATCTTGAATACTAAACATGAAATGTAAACATCAATCATAGTCTTTTTCATCATAGACTCTGATATATCAAAGTGAAATTTTCCATTCCTACGTGCAATATTTCAAAAGTTACAATGATTTGAAGGTGTCCGGATTAATGTGGATACAGGCCTTATACTACTATATGACTATGATGATATATTGGGAAGGGAGGGAGCATCAGGGCATCACTCAAGCTGGAATTGGACAATGGAGTGGTATGACAACCGGCGTCCAGGAGGGAAAGAGCATTATCATTTTATTTATCCTACTTATTCGATTGTGATGCTTTGAATCCGACTCGAACAGTTTCAGCGAGAGTGATGCGCCCTTCTTAACAAGCCATCCCGTAGAAAGCTTAAGTATTGCTAATTGGGTTATTCGATTTGTTGGATCGAATCGTTGGAAGGAGAATCTTATGTACCCGCGGGTTTCACGTAACTGTCTCTGCTTATGGGTTCGCCCTACCGTTTTGGCCCTTCATACAGCGTTACTGTGATTTCAAACCGGTAACTCAATTTGATCTTGCTATTAAGTGGAGCTGCATACATGACAAGGTCTTAAAAAGGATGGTGGCTACCTTACATACATTCATACATACATAATGGTTTAAATGGTTTTAAAATAAATTATCTAATAGGCCATCTGACCATCTTATTCAGCATTTCTTAGAAAAAACTTTCTCTAAATTCCACTGAAAAATGCTAATGTCGAGTGCTCAGCATTAAACAGATTGACCCTCTTATTTTATCGCTATAGGAAAAATTAAGGTCATCATTTTCCTTCTTCTTTCACCTGGAAAAAGTCCTTCCAATCAAGCTAAACAAGTTCATGTTTTGGAGTAAAAGTGTTTAGCAAAAAGTTGTTCTACCGTAATTTCAACCGGCGCATAAAAATCTAGCATCTCCTGCCCGAAACTTGTGAATTGAAAACCCTCATTAATGAATTTTGGATCAGTCCAATTTCCTTCGCTCATTCAGAATAAATTTCTCATCTCAATTTCCGTCTCAGATATCTTTCCGATCAAGCACCAAAAGTGTACACATTCAAAGAATCCAAAACGTAAGCTTACACATGTTACACTTTGACTGATGATGCCGATGATTTAGGATTCTTTTTCTTTACTTCAGTTAGCTTTTCCTCCTTTTTTTTATTCCCAACAATCTCAACGAAAATGTCAGTCCCAAGCGCAAAATATGTCCCCATCACAGCAGGAGGGGAACACTCCTAGGCATAATTCAGAAAGAAAATAGGAACTTTATCGCCCAGAAAGCATCATGTGCTTTCGACTTCTGCAATCTTTTCGAAGAATTCATGAATATTTTAACGAGTTTTAAGCCTCTGATGATGATGAAGATGGCTGGTGGACGGAGGAAAGATGCTCGATGGAAAACAACAACAACAACAACAACAACAACAGGCAGCCAACTTAATCAGCACTGCAGCGGTTGTTGAGGGAGAATTATGATTTGTTTTACTTTCTTCCCTAGTTGTTGTGCTTGAAGACGGAAGTGTTGAACTGAAATTCTTTTTTCGTAAATGCACGATGTTTTAACAGACAGTATGTCAGAAAGGAATTTCCTTTGCTTCGGTAAGGAAAGCGGGTGAAATTTATCTGCAATTTTAATTCCGTATTTAATTCCACATCACTCACTTTGTTCAACTTTCAAACAGATAGCTGAATAATTTTAGAAATTCTGTTGAAAATTTCATGAAAATCAGATCACCTTAAATCAACATCGAAGTAGTTTTCAATTGACCATTCACGGAAATAAATTTCCTCTTGAACTTTCCAACAAAACATTTGACGAAAAAATGCGCTTCTGTTCCAGCATTTTAAATTGCCTCTTATGGGAGGAGATTGTTAATTGGATTTGCTTCTTGTCAGTACCTTGACACAAAACGACACGATAAAAGCGAATGAGCTTATCAGCCCCTGAACTGTCTCCATGTTGCTAGGTCGGGTTCAAATTCCAATGTATGCTCTGCACATTCACTGTACTGAAGGATTTCAATTCGTAACCGGAGATAATTGAATCAGACCGGCCAGTCCAGGCCGTACAGATGGCATGAGGCAATCTTGTGTCCAACAATCTACCGTAGGAATCCAATTTGTAACCCAGCCAGAAGATTCGAAATTTGCTTCAAAGCAACTGTGTTCGATTTAAAGGCCAGAAGGCACAGAGCTCATCTTGCCAATGCTTTCATTTCCAAAGTTTTCCTCTGCTATTGAAAGCGTTCTCTGCCGCAGTTACTGCGGCATCAAATTCCTATCAAAGTGCCACTTGTGTTAACTTGTGTTATATTTATTGATGGCCTCTTTTTCCAAAAAAAAAAAACCGGTGGCATCTGCAGACATCAGCTCTATCGACCACCTCATACTGGTTGGAAGGTTGAACAGGCACACATATGGTTGCAAGTATTTTGCGAGCGAAACGTGCTTGAAATTACAATCATCCTAGCTCAAAATTTCGATTGACTTGGCTCCCCGGTTAAAGGTCGGATAACTTTTGATCTTGCTCCTCCAGCATCACAATTCCTAGTTCCTCTAGTAGTGGAAGCAAAGCAATCAAACAAGCGTCGTCTGTTCTTAATTACGGATCTTCATCTAAGCATTTCTCCCGTTCGCAAAAGACAAGGGTTTGCTCATTTATTCACATTCCATTTAACACACAGCTTGACGGGTTGTCATACCGTTCTGGTTTGACTTTGTCGGGAAGAGAAAAATGTTAATTTTAGTCGATATTTTTTCCAGCTCCAGAAGTGAAGCCGACGGCAACAGAGGGGGGGGGGGGGGAAATATGCCAGGACTATCCCCCACGTCAGTTGTTTTCGACATTTTCGCTAAAGATTAGAGCGAGATAGAAAGTAAACTGTGCTCTCTGATTTGGGATCTCTGGCACTGTGTCGGCTTTGGGGAAATACTATTTGGTAGGGAAAAAAGAGATCCGAGCACTGAATTAAGCTGCCCAGAAACGACAACTGTTAATTCCGTGGGATTCTGCGTTTCGTTAAGGTTTTATGTTTGTTTTTTATGATGTCGCTCCACTCGAGGGCTTTCGGGGGAAAATATGCGTATAAATGCGTGAGGGGGCTACAAAGTGTCCTACATAGTTGTTCCCATGGTGGCGGATGGTTCTGAATTTGCAAGGGGGCTTCTCTAAAATGGAAATTTATTCAGCTTAGATGCATATTTCTTAGTGTTGTGGGAAGAGATGGTGAGTTGAGCACCGATGTAAAAAAAAGGT
This sequence comes from Aedes koreicus, assembly GCA_024533555.2. Taxonomy (NCBI): domain Eukaryota; kingdom Metazoa; phylum Arthropoda; class Insecta; order Diptera; family Culicidae; genus Aedes; species Aedes koreicus. The sequence goes on along the minus strand of JAHHFK020001927.1, from coordinate 175,473 downwards.
ATTATACATGTATGTGTTTAAATTTTAATATAATTTTGATTTTTTGCTGTAAGCGGGCTTTAACTGATATTCCGCGATAGTCATTTGTTATCCATTTTTGAGCATCAATTGAATATCTCGTAAAGTATAGGCTCAGACGGCTCAGATACTAGAGCCATAATCGTTCTGTTTAACAATCAATTGATCAAGCACATCAATTTCTCTCACAACTTTTTAAAAGAACTTAAGTAGTAAAGCGATTCACCCCTCTCTTATTTTGCTTTTGTAAATTACTGAGCCGGTATAAAATTTCCAGTGGTTTTGCTTCACAGCTCGAAACTATTGGTACTGTTCAGTATATTAGGCAATGATCAAAATAAAACTAATATAAAAACAGTCTCTCAATGATACTAAGGACTGATTTAAAAGTTGAGCGAGATTTCATGTAGGTATTATGTTTTGAAATTCAACTTCTGAAACGAGTTATTGGCAAATAAATCTAACTGAATCAAAATCAGTATTACTTTAAAGCTGTAGCGCAACCAGGTTTTGATTCCGTTGGGCGGGGAAGGGCGAGGGGTTGTAACAATGGATGACAGGTTGTGTATAAATCCCTAGCAATACCCTTGATTCCTAAAAAAAAAACTTTGGCGTTAATTCAAGAAAAAGAATTCTGGAGCTACTCTTAACAACTTATAGGATTTTTTTTCATAAATTTTAAGAATAAAAGGTGTTGCAATAATAATTCGGTCAACTTAAATTTGACGCATTTGATTTGATCGTGCATTTTAAAACCTGCATACAGTAGCATACGAAAATAATACACCCCGTTCACATTAAAAACATAAAACAAGAATCTATTTAAAATATCTAATCTGATCCCTGTACACAACTTTTCTCTAAACGCACTTCTCACATTGAAAAGTTATGTTTTTCAAAAGGACACTTTAGACTTATCGAAGGCGAAACGTACAAAACAAATGCTCAAATTACTCACTTCACACAAATTCTATGTTATGCACTGTTATCTATATGTACAACCAAACTGAAGAGGTTCATGTCGGTTGTATTAGTGACGCATACTTTGACGATTAGCCAAATCGAAGCCAATCGATTAATCTAAGCCTGCATAGTAACTAAAAGTACCTCCCACTTATAAAATGTCGAGTAGAAAAGGAAATGTTGTGTAGAGCTAAGCTTCTCTGTAATTAGTTTTCTAAGAGAACTACAAGTATATTTGAGACTTCAAACAATCAACACAATAAATGGTAAAATAAAGGGTGTCCCACATTAAATTGCATCACGGAAAAAATGCTGTAGAAAATTACCTAGTCGGCCAATCCTTTTCAAACTTTCGGACAATAAAATTTAACCCATTCGTAAGTTTTTGGCATATTTATTTCACTCAACCTCAATACCACAACCGTAAGCTCGTACCTAACGCTTGACTCCACTCATTAGGTTCTGTACAACATCTGGCTGCAGCTTCTTCTGTACGGAAACCCACTTTTCTTCATGTCTTCCTCAGATTTGACCTCCTTGGGATGCTTCCGTAGTGTCTGCTTCATAATAGCCCAGTATTTTTCGATGGGCCATAGTTCCGGTGAGTTGGGGGGGTTCATGGCCTTGAGTACAAAAGTGACCCCATTGGTTTCGTACCACTCCAGGACAACATTTAAATAGTGGCACAAAGCTAGATCCGGCGAGAAGATCGTAGGGTCCTCGTGTTGCTTCAACAAAGGAAGCAGACGCTTCTGCAGACACTCCTTGAGGTAGATCTCCCCGAATTCAGTCCCGGTTGTCATGAACGGTGCACTCCATTTGCCACATGAGCAGATTGCTTACCAAATCATGTATTTCTTGGCAAACTTTGAAAGTTTCTGCTTCCTTACTTCCTCCGGAACATCAAACTTATGCTGGGCGGTGAAAAACAGTGGCCCCGGAAGCTGCCGGAAGTTCGCCTTGACGTAAGTCTCATCATCCATGACGAGACAATGAGGCTTCGTCAGCATCTGGGTGTAAAGTTTCCGGGCCCGTGACTTTCCCACCATATTTTGCCGTTCGTCACAATTTGGAGCCTTCTGCACCTTGTATGTATGCAGTCCCTCCCGGTCCTTGGCTCTCTGAACGAAAGACTTGGACTGATGCAACTTTTTGGCCACATCCCTGACCGAAGCATTGGGATTCCGCTTAAACACTTTCACGACACGTTTGTGATCCTGATCACTAATAGAACATCCATTCTGACCGCATTTCTACTTCTATTCGATGCTCAGAGTTTCGTAGTAACGTTTAATCACACGACTCACCATTGACTGCACGATTCCGAGTTGTCGCGATGTTGCCTTTTGGGGGACGCCATTTTTTTTTTCAATTTTAGAAAAACTGACAGCGATAAAAATACAACAACAAAAAAACATTCTTATATACTTCTATTCAAATTTTGAAGAGAAAATACCTAATGCGTAATTTTTTACAGCGTTTTTTCAGTGAGGCAATTTGATGTGGGACACCCTTTACACCTCATTGTGTGAGTGTATGCATTCAGATTGATGTCTATGAAATCTCCACGGCCATCAAAACTTAATGCGGAGTTGGGGTGGCCACAGCATCCATACGGCTGCAACCGCTTGGGACTCAAGTGGCCACGATACGGCAGCCGAAACGGACTCGGCCCTAAAACAGGCTAAGCTCAAATTGGAATGGTCCGTCTGCCCACTGAGGCAACCACTGCACCAGTCACCGAAGGCTTATTTGAGATGCCTTGAGAGCGGACAAATATTCTGGAAATTCAAAGGCCCTGATAGGAGCGAATTTTGTAAAAAGTGCGTAAGTAAAGGCCCAAGGCCCTGGACTGCAAAGAGCCCCCAAATGTCTGATATTTTCTGGGAAACTAGACGACAAGCTCGTCACGGGAAGCCTTAAGTGCCCGTCTTATAAACCTAGAAGCTAATCGCAGTGCAGATAACCCAACTAAACCTGAATCACTATGAGGCAGCTCGGCAACTGTTGTGTCAGGCAGTTCTCGAGTCGGCATCAGATATCGACCCATAGCGGAAACTGTATTGCGGATAGGTCCAATATGGCAGCATTATTGACGACGGACAATTACCCAGTTCAAGAGGTTGTATCCACCAAAAACGAGGGCTTCGCGATTCCAAAGGCGAATGGAGTGTTCTTCTACGGCTGTTACTGCCGCCAATATGGTCGATTGAACAGTTTTCACAAATGGTTGATCGCATGACAACGGAGCTGACTGGCCGAAACCCGTTGTTAATAGAGAGCGATTTCAACGCCGGGGTGCAGGGTTGGGAGAATCACCTTACCAACACTAGGGGCCAGATCCTGATTGAGGCCCTGGCCAACCAAGAGTACCTACCATAGAAACGAAGCAGAGTCAATGATTGACGTGACGTTCGGCAGCCCTGAGCTGTTAGGCAACTAGAGGGTGGAGGATGGTTACACCAATAGTGACCACTAGGCAGCGCACAGTGATTCCATTCCATACAAAAGGCGGAAAAAAGTCTAAAAATGGACTTTACATAGCTAAGTTATGTGTTTCCAAGTAATTTTGGGCCGTTAATTTCAAATTTGCTATCTAAATTAGCGTATTGGGTCACACTTCTGAGATATGGCCACTTTATGGTTCCCTGAAATATCCGGAACATCCGATAAAATGGTAAATTCATTAGTCTCGTCCTAAAGCAACATGATTTTTTCAAAACCATTTGTTTATAAAATGTAAAAATTAGGGCGATGTGGAGAACAACTTATGGCTCTGGGTGGCCATTGTATGGTCTTCCGGAAGTTCCGGAACATCCGTAACATTTGATAATTCAGCAATTCCATACCAAAAAGATGAAGTGGATTTTAGAATTTCGCAACATTTGGTAGGTTTGTTCCTTTTCGGAAAATTTATGACTTCAATTTTTCATTTTGTCATTAGGGTGACCCATTTTGAGATAGGGTGGTCCAAAAAACGAGAAAAAAATTTATAACTTGGGACCGATGATCAATTTTTATGATAAAAGAATATGAAAAATAATGGGTTAAAGTTTTAAGAAAAAGTAAGAATTTTAAAGGATGAAATCTTATAATTTAAATCTATTTTTGAAATTTGTAGTTTTTATTATTTTGGTGGTAACTAAAATTTTTAAATTTTTCTATTATCAAAACTCAAAGTCCGGCTAATCAGCTTAAAGTCTGCATTTTCACTTTTTGACTGTTCATTATTCCGACAGGAAATCACCTAATCCTGCTAGGCTGGATTAGAGACAGGCTTCTGCCGGAAATTTTTGTTTCAGCAAAACAAAAACTTGCCATTGGACTAAAGAGCGATACGGTCAAAATTTGGTCAATATCAACTTGACGTATTTCTTTCAATTTTGCATTTAAAAAACCTGAACAACCCTCATTTTGAAGGTGTGTGTGTGTAGAATGTTGCTCCTATTTTGATTTTGGAATTCACTCTTCAGTTGTCAAAATGCCGTCCAAGCAAGAAGAGCAGCGTATCAAAATTTTGCTCGCGCATCGCGAAAATCCGAGCTACTCGCACGCAAAGTTGGCAAAATCGCTAAAAGTTGCCAAATCAACCGTTACAAATGTAATTAAAGTGTTTGGGGAACGTTTGTCGACAGCCAGGAAGTCTGGATCGGGGGGAAATCGAAAACCGGAAGCCGCTGAGACGACAAAGAGAGTTGCCGGTAGTTTCAAGCGAAACCCTAACCTATCTCTCCGAGATGCCGCAAATAAGCTGGGTGTATCGTCTACAACCGTGCATCGAGCCAAAAAACGAGCCGGACTATCGACTTACAAGAAGGTAGTGACTCCAAATCGCGATGATAAACAAAATACGACGGCCAAAGCGCGATCCCGGAGGCTGTACACGACGATGCTGACGAAGTTTGACTGCGTGGTAATGGACGACGAAACCTACGTCAAAGCCGACTACAAGCAGCTTCCGGGACAGGAGTTTTATACGGCAAAAGGAAGGGGAAAGGTAGCAGATATTTTCAAGCACACGAAACTGTCAAAGTTCGCAAAGAAATATCTGGTTTGGCAAGCCATCTGTACCTGTGGCTTGAAAAGCAGCATTTTCATAGCTTCCGGGACTGTCAACCAAGAAATTTACGTGAAAGAGTGTTTGAATAAACGTCTGCTGCCTTTCCTGAAGAAACACGGTTGTTCCGTACTGTTTTGGCCGGATTTGGCATCTTGCCATTACGGTAAAAAGGCCATGGAGTGGTACGCCGCCAACAACGTGCAGGTGGTTCCCAAGGACAAGAACCCTCCCAACACGCCAGAGCTCCGCCCAATTGAGAAATACTGGGCTATTGTCAAGCGGAACCTAAAGAAGACCAAAAAAACTGCTAAGGACGAGCAGCAGTTCAAGGCAAACTGGCTTTCTGCGGCGAAGAAGGTGGACAAGGTGGCTGTACAAAATCTGATGGCAGGGGTCAAGCGTAAGGCCCGGCAATTCGGATTTGGAAAAGCGGAAGCCTAACTGAATATTTTTCCTGAATTTTATACTAATTGAACTTGAAAAAGAAATTTAATTTGATTTTTTAAATAAACGATTTCACCGATTTACACGCGTTTTCCCTTGACCAAATTTTGACCGTATCACCCTTTATGTACAATTTATGCTCTAAGAGGATGGAGTTTGAAGTTTTTTAACAACCAAAATACAGGAAAAATGAGATGAAAATGGGGGGAGGGGAATTGACTTATAGTTTTCCTCTATGTTACGTGACATAATTTATGACTCCTAATGTGTTGCACGTTGTATTGAGGCTTATGTTATTTTGTTTCCTTTATTAGCCTTTTATTTAGCAAAAAATATTTGATAAGTTCTCTTTTCACTCCATGATGACTTTCCTAAAACATTTCATATCATCCGCTATATGTCAAACATAATAAATGGAGCATAAGACTAGCTGAAAAGCTTATGATAAACAGAGTAACTTGTTTAAGTTTCTTCACATAACATGTAAATTTATTTGTAAATAAAAACCTAACTGTATGATCCTATCTTGAGATCTGACCCTTTTACACTTCCCTGGGAGTGGGAGTAACAGGAGTACGAACCCGGATGTGGTCATTGTCGTCCTGGAAACTTGATATCATCACCATTGCACTTATTTTTGAGTTCTCATGTTATTTGATGTGTCACATGATGGGTTTTGATCCAAATCCGAATCTGACCACTTTCCCGGGAGTAGCCGGAACATCAACTCGGATTAGGCCAATGTGGTTGTGGACTTTTAATATCATCACCATTGGACTTATTTTTGAATTCTCACGTAATTTGAGCTGTCACATAATGGGGTTTGATCTAAGTTAGAAACTGGCCACTTCCCCGGGAGTATCACCGGAACCAGTTCATCGATTCCAATAAATTAAAAAACGACATATAGAGCTCAGTACCTTCCATTTTGCGGATGTTTCATTCGAATCGGTTCAATAGTTGCTTGGGAAACTGACTTAGAAATTTCGTTACACACATACACTAAACACACACATTCACACACAGCTATGTGTTCAGTTCATTGAGCTGAGTTCGTTGTATATAACACTCGACCTTCCAGGCCTTGGATCAAAAGTCGATTTTCTAGGATATATATAAATACCCTACATTGAAAGAAAGGTAAATCCGTGGTAATCTAGTTCAAGATTTATAAATTTACCAAATTTACGAGTTTCCCATACATTCCAGGACTCTGGCCTCTCGTAACCATATTTGCGCAAATTTGCGCAAGATAAAACCCAAATTTTCGGAAAGCTGATAAAAAAATCTTCAAAATAAGCCTATTGTGGAGTATGTGCGCGTGTGTGCTCATATTTGAAAACTTAGTCGAAGTTTTTTTCCGATCCTCCATACATTTTACATGGGAGTAAAAAATCACGGCCATGTAAAACCTTTACTTTGCAAAATTGTGGAGAGCGCAATTTCCATCCAATCTACATGAAATTTTGGAAAAAGAAATTTCAAATAGTTTACAAAAATACAAAAATATATTTATTGTAAAATGAGGTAGTTGATTTTTCGACTTTTTTCCGCCTTGGAATCACTGTGCAGCGTGAGAAAGGAAGAGCACTCGCTTCATTCGCCCGCAGATGGAGAACATCGTACGTCGACAAAGAAGTATTTAAAAGGGCGCTTGAGCGTGAACAAAATATGAGCGAGAACCAGGACCCCCGCCCCCCCCCCCCCCCAACACATATAAAACCCACCCCCCCCCGGAAAAACCAACCAAAGAAAGGGGGGGCCCCCCCCCCCCGGTAACCGGGCGTTTCCCCCCCCCCCAACCCTCCCCCCCCCGTAGGGGGAGGAGGAAGAAAACACCGCCAAACGAAGAACATACGGAGCGTCATGGGGCGCTATTCGCCGCAAAGGCCCCGCTGAAGAAGGATATAAAGGCCAGCAAACGAGTTTGCTTCAAGAGCTTATGTTTGAAAGCCAATACGCCACCCCATGGCATGACGCCTATAGGGTGGCTATGGTCAACACCAAGGGAGCGGCGACATTGCAGGTGCTCATCGGTGGACTCTTTTCGAACCACGACCCGAGTCCCTTGCCTTCCACCACCGTAGAGGTGTCCCATGATCAGCGTTCCGGTATCCCAGACCATAACGCTGTCATAGCGGTGGACAGATAGTCGGCAATCACGCCGAACATCCACAATCACGTGGACAATGATAACGGCACCGCGGAGGTCGGGAGTGATGCGACGGTGACGAACGATGAACTCATCGTTATAGTAAAGTCGCTCAAGGCAAACAAAGCACCAAGACCAGACGGTATAACGAACTTGGCCATCAAGACGGCTGTTGTGCTGACTCCCGTAATCTTTAGGGTGGTAATGCAGAGATTTTTGGACGAGGCCGTCGTATTTATCAAATAACCAGTTTGGCTTCCGTAAGCGTCAGTCATTGGTGGATGCCACGTTACACGTTACACGTTGATGAGAACACCGATCAAAGACGAATATTATGAACCAGTCGTCGGGACTACCGATGTACAGGAAAAAGAACGGAAGGAAAAATTGCAAAAACGACTGGATGATGACATTGAAGCGCTGGACGAAATAGTCATGTTTGTCAACAACGAAGTTCTGAATAAATTGATTGGGCTAAACTATGCCAAGGAAGCGATGGACGTTCTAGTTAAGACCTACGAGAAAGTGAGCACTGCTGCACTGGCTAATATGCGAGAAAGGCTGTTTTCCATCAAGTATCGGCAACGAGATTCGTTGCGGAAAATATTTGAAGAGTACGATGTGATCGTACGGAAATTGGAGAGAATGTGGTCTGGCATAACACCGGAGGAAAAGGTGCATGCCCTCCTAAGTGCTATCCCTGAAAGATACGAGCATGTAAAGGGTGCATTGCTGGTACTTTCCAACCAGGAACTTTGCCAGAAGCCCACAACGGAAATAAAAAGAATGTTCCTTGATGCAGAAGCTGGGGAAGATAAGCCGAAGGAGACACGAAACGTCGCTCTGACGTCGAGGAAGGAGATTACCCGTTGCTTTGGGTGCAACGAGACGGGTCATTTCAAGAACAAGTGCCCTTTGATGAAGAAGTTCAATGCCAAGGAGAAGGAAAAATATCGGAAGCAGAAGAAGGAAAAGAATAACAAACGTTCGTATGCGATGATGATGGCCAATATCAATACGAAGAAGAAGAGCAACGACAGACAGGTGCGGTTTGTTGTAGACTCTGGAGCGAGCAATCATATGATCAACGATGAATCGCTTTTGGATGACGTCGATAAATTGAAGGAACCGATAATGATTTCAACCGCCTAGTCTGGTGAAAATTTTCGGGCCACGAAGATTGGTAAGTTGAAGCTAAAATCAGTGGTCGGAAAGAATTCAACAAAGAAATTTGAACAATGTTCTATTTATTCCTGGGCTTGAAGAAAATCTTCTTTCGGTTAGAAAGGCAAACCAACGGGGTAAAAGGGTCACTTTTGCTAATAAAGAGGCTATCTTTGAATTTGGAAATGAAATAATAGGTAGAGGAAAATTACGCTGATGGTTTGTTGTAACTTGATTGTATTTGGGCTGGAAATTCCGTAGCAAATACAAGCTCTACAGCGTTAAAAGGAAAGCAGGTAAGTCTAGAAACATGGCATAAAAGACTGGGACACCTGAGCGCTACAAGTTTGCAAAAACTAAGACATGGTTGAGGGTATCAATTTGTCTTCTGGAGAATCAAATCAGACTAGTGTGTGTAAAGGTTGTATGACAGGAAAGCAAGCTGCTATCAAATTTCAGGATATGAAATTGCCAAGATCAAAACGACCTTTGAAAATAGTACACTCAGATGTTTGTGGTAGCATGGAACAGGCGACGAAGGTTATCGATATTTCGTGACATTCATTGATGACTATACGCATTTTCTCGTAGTCTATCTGATGAAGAATAAATCAGAGGTTTTTGAGAAATTTAAGGAGTTTGAAGCAATGGCATCGGCATATTTCGAGACAAGAATCTCAATGCTAAGATGTGATAATGGTGGAGAATATACAAGTCATGAATTCCAAAGACACTGTAAGGAAAATGGAATTCAAATGGTATACACAGTTCCATATACTCCTCAGCAAAACGGAGTTAGTGAACGAATGAATAGATCGTTGATGGAGAAAGTAAGAGCAATGCTTTATGAAAATGGTTTGCCTAAAGATATGTGGGGTGAAGCTTTATATGCTGCAACATATCTGAACAACAGATCTCCAACAAATGGGCTAGAGTCAGACAGTACTCCTTATGAAATGTGGTTTAAAAGACGACCCAATATGAAGCATTTAAGAATTTTTGGATGCAAAGCTTTCAAACAAATTCCTAAGGAAAAGCGTCAAAAATTAGATTCCAAAACTAAACCGTTGATATTTGTGGGGTACACAAACAATGGTTTTAGATTGTGGAATAAGGATACACGTTCCATTGAAATTGGTAGAAACGTTGTATTTGACGAATCTGTTATAGTTAGCCATGGAAATAGATCAAGTGAAATCGAGTCAGCAGAACAGGATTTAATTCTGTGTACACGGTTTAACAATGAGGAAAAATTCCCAGAGAATAAGGAACAAGGATCAAATTCTAACGAAGAGGAAGGAGAGGAAGAACAGACGGAAGAGAGTGAGGAACAAGGATCAAGATCTGACGGAGAGCAGGGAGATGATTCCAAGGATGAAGAACGTACCATAATCCAAGGAGATCAAGAAGAAAACCAGAATACACTGGAAGATTCAGTAAGCGAAACTGATTATGAAAGTTTTGACGAAAATTCAGATGAACAAGAACTGAGGCGAAGTAACAGGGACAGAAAACCGCCACATTGGTACTCGAACTACACAGCCAAAATAGCCATTATGCGTAGTGAAGAAATTCCCCAAAACATTGAAGAATTGAAGAAGTTAGCTGATTGGGCAGAGTGGAAACGTGCATATCAAGAGGAACTTGATTCGTTACATGGTAATAAAACCTAAACAGTGGTTAACTGTGCACCAAAAGGAGTTAAACTAATTCACTCAAAATGGATTTTTTCATTGAAAGAAGATGGAAGATACAAGTCGCGTTAAGTGGCAAAAGGATGTTCACAGCGTCCAGGATTCGATTATAGGGAAACATTTGCACCTGTTGCCAAGCTGGAAAGTGTTCGCTTAGCACTTGCACTTGCGAATGAACACAAACTGTTTGTACATCAAATGGATGTCAAAACAGCATTTTTAAATGGGCATTTGGAAGAGGAAATCTTCATGAAATTGTCACCAAATGAGGACGGGCAAAGTCAGATTGTGCGTTTACATAAAAGCTTATATGGTCTGAAACAAGCGAGTAGATCTTGGAACAAACGTTTCGCTGATGCTATGGAAAAACTTGGTTTCATCCCACCTAAGAGTGATTGTTGTATTTACAAATCAAAATCCAGAGGAATTATCCTCATACTCTATGTAGACGACATTCTATTAATTGCCAAAAACATGGATGAAATTAATTGGATTAAGGAAAAACTTGGAAGGTTATTTCAAATGAAAGATTTGTCCGAGGTAAAGCAATTCCTGGGTATGGAAATAAATCATGACTTTGAAAATCAGACTATCGAGATTTCTCAACGCCAATACGTTGAGAAACTCCTTGAAAGAGTTGGAATGGCTGAGTGAGGGGACACCTCTGGATACTAACACTAAATGGTCAAAATCCGAAGGATAAATAACCAATTGGAGAATTGGTAGGATGTTTACAATATCTCTCATTAACATCTAGGCCGGATATTTGCGCTACAGTCAATATATTAAGCAAGTATACAAATTGTGCAACTGATTGGCATTGGTCAGGGTTAAAACGAATATTACGATACTTGCGAGGAACGAGCAATACAAAAATCTTTTATTCAAAACAAAAAGATGGGTCCACATTGGTAGGATTTGGAGATGCGGATTGATCCTGATGAAAGGAAATCGGTATCTGGATATGCATATCAATTATATGGACATCTGGTTTCGTAGTCAACGAAAAGACAACCAACAATCAGCCTATCAACGAGTGAAGCTGAATTAATTGCGCTATGTGCTGCTGCAAAGGAAGGTATGTAGTTAACAAAACTTCTCAATGAATTGGACGTAGTTGTAACGCCATTCATCATTATGGAAGACAGTATTCCTTGCATTCACATAGCAGAGGAGCCGAGATCACATCAGAGGATGAAACACCTGAATATCAAATATCTATTCATCAGGCATCTCATCAAGGAAGGGAAACTCCAGCTACAATTCATTCCAAGCGTAGATCAGCCAGCCGATGCATTCACCAAGGGGTTACCTAAACTTGCACATAGAAAGTTATTTAACATATTGAACTTGCAAATTGTGGGGAAGTGTTAAGAATAATGTTTTACTTCGGTATGAACACCACCGATGAGTGAAACATAAACAATAACAGTGCGCCATTCAAATGACAATCCACTATTGACATGTGACAAGTGGATTGTTGAGTGTGAGTCTAATTTCGACTAGGAGAGTGTGAGCTGCGACTTGTATGCAATATTGTATGGAGAGCTTTTGTGGTAAACAAGAAGCTTTGCATACTACATACAACCTGTTGGAATTGTATAGTTGTATGCAAACTCCCATAGGCAATCAATAACTACGAAACCTTGAATATATGTAAACAGTAAACAATCGATACTACAACACGCACATTCTAAGTAACCTGACGAATTGAATATAAATAAATTATCTAGAAGGGTAAGTTTATTCTGGCCGGTGATTTGAATGCCCGACACTCGTTGTGGGGAAATGCAAAGAATAACAGAAATGGTATGGTACTGGCCGAGGACCTTCAAGCAGGGCACTATGTTGTGCTCCATCCGGACTCACCTACATACGTTTCACCGGCCGGAGTCGGTTCCACTTTGGACATCGTCATCACCAACACTGCTGATAGCTGCTCCAACCTCGCCACTATCACCGATCTATCATCTGACCACCTTCCGGTGATATTCGATGTGCACCAACCAATCAACCGAAGACAGCTATATCGGAGGAAAAACTATCATCGTGCGAACTGGCCGCAGTTACAACGATTTGTCGAGGATCAAATCAACGAGAATCCGGTTCTGGCGACAACAAACGACATCGACAGTGTTCTCCAAGGGCTCACTGACACCATTGGCGAGGCGGAGTCCCGTTTCATCCCGTCAATCACAGTAGCATGTAAGTTCACTAATATCGACAGCATGACAAAACGAATCATTTCCTTGAGAAATTGTGTCAGAAGACAGTATCAAAGAACCCTCAACCCATCTCGGAAAGTTCTATTCAAAAAACTCAACAGTATTATTGCCAATAGAGTTACTAAATGTAAGAATAAACAGTTTAACACAGAAATTCAAAACTTACCCAACTACTCAAGGCCCTTTTGGCGACTTGCAAAAGTTCTTAAAACTAACCCAAACCAGTGCCACCAATTAGGGAAACAGATAAAGTTTGTCTAACAGCCAACGAAAAAGCAAATGCCATCTCGAAGCACTTTCTCGCCTCGCACAATCTAGGTCGGGACTTGGTTAGCCCAATGGAGCTGTCGGTAGCGGCTAGTGTCAACCGTTTGCAAAATCAACCAAACTTGTTTCTAGATGTACAGAGAGTTACTGTAGCCGAGTTGAAGAACTACATCAAGTTCACGAGGAACATGAAAGCTCCAGGCTTCGATGGAGTTTTCAACATCGTTCTTAAGAACCTTGGACTCAAAGCGATAACCCTTCTGACCAACGTGTTTAACCGATGCCTTGAAATCAGTTACTTCCCGTCCAGCCGGAAGACTTCAAAGGTGATACCTATCCTGAAGCCGGGAAAGGACCCCACCAACCCGGCTAGCTATCGACCAATCAGCCTACTCTCCTCAACAAGCAAGCTGTTTGAGAGAGTAATCTACCGGAGACTTTTGGACCATACTGAGGAGAACAATGTCCTTCTGGATGTTCAATTCGGTTTTAGGCGTGGGCACTCTACAGTCCACCAACTACAGAGGGTAACAAACCAGATCAGGTGATCGAAGGATCTTTCCAAAACAACAGTCATGGCGCTACTAGACATTGAAAAAGCCTTTGATAATGTCTGGCACGCGGGTCTTACGCACAAGATGCTCCAACAAAACTGTCCCATCTATCTGGTGAAGATGATTTCCAGCTACCTACATGACAGAACGTCCCATGTATGTATTTCCGGAGCACTTTCAGATTCTTACCCGATTTCCGCTGGAGTGCCACAAGGCAGTATACTCGGTCCAATCCTATACAATTTGTATACTTCGGACATTCCACCGCTTCCGTCTGGAGGCACCCTTTCACTATTTGCTGATGACTCAGCTCTAAGTTATACCGGGCGAGTCATTCGAACGCTCGTCAACAAACTCCAAACAGGACTTGATGCTTACCTGGAATACTTCAACATCTGGAAGATTCGAGTGAATGCTACTAAGACCCAAGTGATTGTCTTCCCGCATAGGAACACAAACCGACTCAAGCCAACAACAAAAATCAAAGTGCTCAACAACGCAGTAGACTGGGTAGACACTGTTCGATACCTAGGTCTGCTGTTGGACAGCAAGCTCCTTTATAGACCACATATCGATGACCGAGTGATCAAAAGCACTATTATGCTGAAAAGGCTGTATCCTATCATCAATCGACGATCGAAAACCTCCATCACAAATAAACTTGCGATCTACAAACAGCTGGTGCTTCCAATGCTAATGTATGGATCTCCGGTATGGATGGGATGTGCTCGGACCCACATTAATAAATTACAAACCATACAAAACAAGTTCCTTAAAATGATCTTGAAGCTTCCAAAGCACACAAGGACAACCGAAGTCCATCGCCTAGCGAATCTCGACCCAATTGTTAACAGGCTAGAAAATTTTGCAACAAATCATCGAATCAGAACCATTAGATCGGAATGGCAAACAATAAGAGACACCTATGCTTAAAATAGGTTCCCTATTATCATTATTATTATGTAATTTTACTTCATTTTTCTTTCTTTTTTCTGTAAATAGTGTATATAGTTTGATTAGTAGTATAAGGGGAAATTCGGTTAGGGAAATTAAAACAAAACAAACTGATGTTTAAACAACAGACATTTTAACAAAAACCAATCAAAACTAAGTTAAACATAACATAACGAACCAACTAAAGTATCAGCCTTAAAGCGGTATCACTTAACATGTAAGAAAAATGATTGTTTCCACAAAAAAGAGATAAAAATAAAAATGCAAATTTATGTAAAAAAATAAATTATCTTTAAGAAAACAGTTTATAAGAGCATTATTTCTTTGATTATTACGAATAGGGATTTTTTTCTAACAAAAAAAAAAGGAAAACAATGTTTTTTTAAAGAGGCACTGAGGAGTGGCCGGAAATCTGGTCCGTGAGTCCTGCTATTGACAAGAAGATCAGGGATGCCTATAAGCAGAAACCATCGGCTTCCGTTCGAAATGTGGCGAAAAATATAGGGACCTCGACGTCTAAAGTCTGCGTGAAAAAGAGCTACATGGACTCAATACATACCACAAGCAGAAGAGACCCAAAAGAAACTCAAATCAGGCTGCATCTGTGAAAGCGAGAGCCCGTAAACTGTATGGTACAATTTTGTGTACAAATTCTGGGTAATCATGGACGATGAAACGCATATGAAATCGGATTATTAAACCCTTCTCAGACCACAATACTTCACTTTACGCAAGGACAGAGATATCGGATATCCCCGAAACTGAGAAGGCCATTTTCACCGATAAATTTGGCAAGAAAGTTATGGTGTGGCAGGCAATATGCGAATGCGGCAAAATATCTAGCCCGTAAATAACATCGGAAACTATGAACACCTAGAACTACATCAAGGAATGTCTCCAGAAGCCGTTATTGCAAATGATCAAGCAACATGGTGGTTTGGCATCATGTCATTACGGCAAGGACACACTAGGGTGGTACAAAATCCAAATTGTCTGTTTCGTGCCAAAGGAGAAGAATCCGCCAGATTGCCCGGAGGCACAGCCAATCAAGACTTTCTTGGTTTGACTAGAGCAAAGCTACGAAAGTTCGTAAAACCAGCGGATGATATCGAAAAATAAAAAAAAGGATTGAACAAAGGTAGTGAAAATGGTGAAAAATGCAACTGATCAGACGTTTATGGTTCATGTTCGAGAAAAGTGAGATGTCTCGGTTATAATTAAAGATTTTGATTAAAGAAGAGTAAAATGATAAGTAAAAAGAGTGCTAATATGAATTGCCAAATAAAATAATTTAAATCTTAAGAAATACCACATTTTTAATATTTTGACAGTGTGCTTATAATTTTTGAAACAGTCTATATGTTGAAGTAAAAATATCATTAAATAACTACCTAACCTTTTGCAATTTTCAGGAATTTAATGTAAAGAAAATATTTAAAAAAATATATATGATCATGTATGACGACGAATGCCCATCTTCACTCTGCTAAATGCCGCTTTGCCAAAACATGCCATTCACTCGCATTTGTGCGCTTGACAGGTCCTTAAAATGATCTGCGATGCTTATCAACATGACAAAAAACCGTAAAAGAGTGTACATGTTTTGTAGTGCATCAACTGTTTCTTTGTTCCATGTCTGTAACCGTGCAGCACTCATCAAGCATCCGTTATCTTCAATACTTAGAAACGGTTGTCTTTTGGCAGCACCAGTTAAGACCATAGTCATGGATAGGAAATCTATCAGGCTTTTTATTATGTGCGTTACGTAATATTATCATGGTGAAGAACAGGCTTAAAAAATACAAAACGCAAAGTAGTGAATAAAACTGCCTCAACCAGACCATTCAAGGCCGGCGTGGTTAAGTAATGCTTGCGTTGTAAATAAATAACACTCATTCGTTCCGCTGGATGATTCTAAAAACCGGAGATGTAAATAAGATGCTGGTCTGTTTTCATGTTCATTTTTCCTGAGAAGAAGGGTCTTCTACATATGATATTCAACAGAAGCTTTAGATCGAATAAAAGAACGGATCTTCTCCGAAGGATTGAGAAAGGAAGATTTCGTAACCGTTTCTAACGGCCTGGAATCGTTTCAGAGCGGAAAATATAAATTTGACATTCACCCGAACGACGCCTTCAAGTTCTGAAGAAACCCATCAATTTAAAATTTTCAGAACAATCGGAAAATGATTCTAGCATTTCAAGTTTATTGCATTTTTTCCCATCGAGTCACCCAACTTTTTACTAAGTTTTCTAGAACACTTTACCGATTATTTGTTGAGTGCCCCCAAATCTCCCCTTGCAGTTGTATTTTTACCGGCTAAAGTTATTTTCCAAAAGAAACGCTCCAGAAATTGACGTATGTATAGATAAGTGCTCGATTTGAAGGCGGAAATAATTCCCATGCCCCAGTCGGTGTCACGTGCCAGATGGAGGTTGAAAAAGTTATCCAAGATGTCAAATATGATAACGAGTTGATTTCCATTTTCGGTGCCGACCCGCCTTGAGAAATCTTCTCACCGAATCAAGAAGTCCCATTCCGGCCGTACTTCCGCTGAATACATTGGAAGACGATACAAAACGACGGGTGTAATTTCTTCTATTTTCCCAAATTCGACAGCAGGTAACAAAGGAAGTAGCAAAATTTGCCCTTGCTGCTGGTTGTTAGTCATCGTTAGCGCCGAACCCCGTCCGCCACGGTTCCATCCGAATCCTTCGGAAAGATAGGAATTAAATTTGCTCCTCGGGCCTGGCAGCCATTAGGAGGCAAACAAAGTTTCAAAGAGCACGAGAATATATTATTTTTCCGAAATTTGCCTCCGGCCAAGTGGGTGACGACGGCGTCAGAAACGAGCAATTGTATATTCAAATTGGAAGCCAGGAAATATAAGCGTCAATGGCACATGCGAAGGAAACTTTGTTTTATTTCTGCCATGATGAATGATAGAGATAGATCAGCTGCGAAAGGTGGAAAACCATGGGTGGGGAGGTTTCGGTTGAAAAATAGGGTAATTGTGATCTACTCCAACCCGGCTTTTTCGATCTCGTGTGGTGGTGGCACTGACTGTCACGAAGTGGCAAAAGTGGGACAATCTCTTCGGGATGATCTATGAAATCTGCGACGAAGTTCAGCTTCCGAGCCCCATCCATTATGTGATTTCTGCTGTGCTTCGGATGTGTTGGCTCAGGTGGGAGTGAAGTAAAGGAAAACTTTGTCGGTCTGTTTGTTCATTTTGTGCTATTTGAAGATAGTTCCCAGAGAGTATATCGTTGTAATGTAGGTGCAGAAGCATCTGATGTGTAGTCGCACAGCTGGCGATGCACTACTTCGTCTTCGTCGAGATCTGGCACCATAAGGCATCGTTAGCTTTGATTGAGTTCGGGAAAAGGAATGAAAATAGTGAGGACAATCTGATAAGGGTGCCTAGTGAAATGCATATTAGGGTTGAGCTGAATACACATCAGCCATTCCATCAAAATAGAATTCAATCTCAGAATTTTAAATATACAGGATATGTGTCCCATAACTCAGCTAATATGTTACGATCGAATAGATTTTTATTAGACGTTCGTTATAAAGCAGCACCAAAATTTTAAAATACTTATTTTTTTTACAGCAAAACTCTTGAGGGTTATGGATGTAATGTCAGTTAGAGGCTTCATGTTCGGTCTATTTTTGGATGTAACTTCGTCTCATTATTTTAGATTTCACTTTAAAACAATGTTGGTAAAGTTTGGATTTATTATTTTTTAGTTATTTTACTGTAAGGTTTAAGTCCTTCCCTGCACACAAAATTACACATATCCAATTACTTAAAACACTGTAATGATCTTTGCCTATGTTCCATCGGTCACGGATCATTCTTAAAACAGTAATTCATATAACACAGGTTTATTTGCTAAGATATTTGTTTATATTGTATTCGGAACATTTACAGCCACAAACTGATTATTTCCTTTTGCAATCTCACTAAATCTCAACTTTAAATTATCTTGTGAATATAATAGGCCATAGTTGGCCATAATTCTTCCATAAAATCTTGTCTACGATTTTCATGTAATATCATAATTTATTTTCCCATCAATGAAATTAATGTGGATCTTGTGATTCTATTTTGCAAATCTAGAATGCATTACAATAACATAGGCCTTATCTGTTCTGTTGCTTGGCCGTCGTGTTATACTACGTTCTGATAGTGCAGCATTAATGTTTATGAGGGAGAACAAAGGTGGCAAAGATGTTGGAAACAGAATAATGTCTAGAGCTGAGGGTTGGCTCCTTCGACCGGATCATTTCTGGTAAGATTTTGAGCACGTAGCGGGTTGTGATAATATAGCTGATGCCGCTTCAAGAATTGATATTCAATGAGATGACCCTCAATATGGTGCAGATTATCATTGTCCAGTGAACAAGCAAACGGTGCGGTTCGTTGGGTCCGCTCTCCGTTGCTTTGGAAGTTTGTCACGCGTTGTTTCCAAGTGCAGTTTTTTTCTCTCGATAGTGTCCTCATCGCAGTTGATATCGAGTTTTGCTTTTTCTGAAGAAGCAAACGTGTGTAAAACAGTACAATGACGCTATTAATTGCAACTAGCAATCGAATAGCCATATTGCTCCGCATCTATTCACGGCACGCACACCAGCAGTCCATCGTGTGTAGCGTGCTATCGTTCATCTGCCAACCACCACCGACCAGCGTCTTCATCATCGTCATCATTTTCGTCATCGCTGAGCTCCACGTCTAGCCGGTACAAGCGGCCACACATCGTCGCTCGGCAGCAGCAGCAAATTCGTTGACCGGCTGCAGCAGATCAGTGATACATTTAAGATAAGTTAAGTTAAGTTTTTTTGTGTGAGTGTGTGAGAGTGAGTGAGAGTGTGTGAGAGAGTGTGCTTAGCATTAGTTTGTTTATCTGTGATTGATTGTATATAATTGCGTTATTGGTTGAGCGTTAATGCTCCCATAAGCGAGCCATGGATGATTTGTCGGATGACGAATCATCTATGGCGCGAAATGATGAGGTAGCTCATAGAGTTACCTGATCACGTGCATATCCAGATAGTTCCGCTGGTCCATGGGTTGTTTACTTCCAGCCCAAAACGAAACCTCTAAACGTTTATCAGATCAGTAATGATCTGACGAAACGATTCTTGGCCGTGACCGAGATAATTAAAGTCAGGCCAAATAAACTTCGGGTCGTTGTGTCCAACCTTAAGCAAGCTAACGAGATTGCTGTCTCTCAGCTTTTTACACTCGAGTATCGGGTGTATATCCCAGCTCGGGGTATTGAAATTGAAGGTGTGGTCACCGAAACGAGTGTGAACCCTGAGATCCTGCTGAAACAGGGGGTTGGTCGATTTAAGAACCACCTGCTTTCTCCAGTGAAGATACTGGATGTGCGCCAACTTGGCACAGTATCGATCACTAATGGTGTAAAGAAGTTTACACCGTCAGGCTCGTTTCGTGTGACCTTCTCTGGTTCAGCCCTCCCTCAATACGTCGAGTTGGGAAAACTTCGACTACCTGTGCGGTTGTTCGTACCTCGGGTCATGATCTGCCAAAAATGCAAGCAGATGGGATATACGACCTCCCGTTGCGGCAATAAGGCACGCTGCTCCAATTGCGGTGAGAAACACGAGGATGGTGCCTGCGCAGATAGCACACCAAAATGCGCTTTCTGCAAGGGCTCTCCTCCTCATGCTCTCTCGTCGTGCCCGGTGTACTAACAACGCGGGGAAAAATTAGAACGCTCGCTAAAACAGCGTTCTAGGCAATCTTTTGCCGAAATGGTGAAAAAAGCCTCACCATCACTCGATGCCAATACAAATCCCTTTGCTCCTGTGTCAGATGACGAGTCTGACTTTGATTTGGCTGAAGAGGGAGCATCAGTCAGTTTTCCGGAAGGTGCTTCACGGAAGCGAAGACGCGTCCGCCCACGGAAAGTTACTGAACAGAAGCCCGAAATCAGACTGCCCATTTCAAGCAAAGGTGGAAAGAAGGAAAATCCAATTCCACCTGGTTTTCGTAGCACTAACTACACCCAGGACTTTCCATCTCTTCCGGGGACATCCAAAACCCCTGAAGTCCCTATTTTAAGAACAGAAGCCCCCTCCTCAAGTGGGTTGTTCTCATTGTCGAAGGTATCTTCAAGAACCTTGAAATTTTGGACCCTCTCAAAAGCATTGTATTGGCAATGCTTCCCACAGTGAAGACTTTCTTGAAGCAATCAACAATTAAGTGGCCCCTCCTAGCAGCTATCATTTCCTTCGATGGATAATTTTCCAAATGAGGTCGGGGATTTGATCACTGTTCTGCAGTGGAATTGTCGAAGTTTTGTTCCTAAATTGAAATCTTTCAAATTTTTGGCTCAAAATACCGGTGGTGATGCATTTGCTATTTTTGAAACATGGCTCTCTCCCGAAATCGATCTTTTATTTTTCTTTTCGCACCACGAATTTGCAAATCTTCTCTACTATAAATTATTTTTCTTCAATTCCATTATTGATTCCGTTCCCAGTTTTTATAAAAAAAAAAATCCTTTCCATTTCTTCCTTTTTTTTTCCCCCCCCTCCCCAAACAACCAACAACAACTCCCAAATTTTTTTTTTCCCCCCCCTCCCCCCCGTTGATTATTAGAGATTATTACCCCCCCCGCACAACCTGGGGAGAATTGTACGATGACAATCGGTCTTCTATGATATATGACCTCTGTAGCAAATCCAATACGACAGTTTCTAATAATGGAGAAGTAACACGTTTGGCTGGATCAGTTGGCAGTTGATAAGATCCCACGCTTTGTTCGAATTAATTATCGTTGGATTGCACATGGAATGTGATTCAAGATCCACACGGTAGTGATCACTTGCCCATAAAAATTTCGATTGCCACCGGGTTCAATCCGTCGAAATCCATCAACGTTGCGTATGATCTAACCCGTCACATCGATTGGACAAGGTTCAGGACAGCAGTAGATGAAGCCGTGACGACAGTAGAAGAGCTTCCACCGACCCCCCCCCCCCCCCCCCCCCCCCCAACCCAAATTTCCCGTCCCCCCCCCACACCCCCCCCCCCCCCCCACCCGCCAAAACGTCGTCCGCAACGGCGGGTCCCGCCCATCTCTTGGAACACGGCGCGAAGATTGCGTAACCGAACTACGAACAACGAGAGTGAAGAGTCTCGCCAATGGATCCTCAAGTTCGCGCGAAAAGTTTGTCCAGATTCTGTGCTGGCACGGATGATTCCTCGCGAAACCACGAATTCGATAGATGAGAACAGCCAACCTTTTTCAATGGTAGAGTTCTCTCTCGCACTCCTTTCGTGTGGCAATACGGCTCCAGGGGCTGATAGGATCTAGTTCAACTTGCTTAAGAACCTCCCAGACGTCGCTAAGAGGCGCGTGTTGAACTTGTTTAATCAGTTTCTGGAACTCAACATTGTACCGGATGATTGGAGACGGGTGAGAGTTATTGCCATTCAAAAACCTGGTGAACCTGCATCCGACCACAACTCCAATCGACCCATCGCGATGCTATCTTGTATTCGAAAGCTGTTAGAGAAAATGATCCTCTTTCGCCTGGACAAATGGGTTGAGACGAACAACCTGATTTCAGATACTCAATTTGGTTTCCGTAGGGGTAAGGGAACGAACGACTGTCTCGCGTTGCTTTCCACAGAGATTCAGTTAGCTTTTGCTAAAAAAGAGCAAATGGCTTCTGTATTCTTGGACATAAAGGGGGCTTTTGATTCAGTATCTGTTGAAGTTCTTTCAGATAAACTCCACGCTTGTGGCTTTTCACCATTAATGAATAACTTTTTGTACAATTTGCTGTCAGAGAAACATATGAGCTTCTCTAATGGACCCTCTACAGCTTCCCGATTCAGCTACATGGGTCTCCCCCAGGGATCATGTTTAAGCCCCCTTTTGTATAATTTTTATGTCAAAGACATTGACGGTTGTCTGAGTGAGAATTGTACGTTGAGACAACTTGCAGATGACGGTGTAGTGTCTGTCACGGGACCCAATGGGGTCGATCTGCAAGGACCCTTACAGGATACCTTAGACAATTTGTCTACTTGGGCTCTAGAGCTAGTTATCAATTCTTTACGGAGAAAACTGAGTTCGTAGTTTTTTCTAGGAAGCATAAGCCTGCACAACCGAAGCTTCAAATTTGGGGTAAGCCGATAACTCATTCTATGCCATTTAAATATCTTGGGGTCTGGTTCGATTCAAAGTGCTCCTGGAGATCCCACATTTAGTATCTGAAGCGAAAGTGCCAGCAAAGGATCAACTTTCTTCGAACAATTACCGAGACCTGGTGGGGAGCACATCAGCAAGATCTTCTAACGTTGTACCGGACAACGATTTTTTCGGTCATGGAATACGGTAGTTTTTGTTTTCAGTCAGCGGCTCGGTCGCACATCATCAAACATAAACGTATTCAGTATCGCGTTAGGTTGCATGCACTCGACTCACACCATGAGTCTTGAAGTGCTGGCTGGCATGTTGCCACTCTCGGATCGGTTTACAGAGTTATCTCTCCGGCTCCTCACCAGGTGTGAAGTTATGAACCCCAGGTAATCGAAAACTTTGAGAAGCTTCTTGAGTTGAATCCTCAAACTCGCTTCATGACTTTGTATCATTTGTACATAACACAGGATGTCAGCCCTTCGCCGAATATTTCCAATCGTGTTTGCTTCTCAGATTTCGACAATTCGGTTCATTTTGATTTATCCATGAAGCAGGAGCTTCATGGAATCCCAGAGCATCATCGTCCTATGATTGCTCCGGTAATATTTGCTGCAAAGTTTGGCCAAGTTGATTCCACTAAATCGTTCTTCACTGACGGATCATTGATAGAGGAGTCAGCAGGCTTTGGTATATTTAACGAAATTTATAGCGCCAATCGTAAACTTCAAGCCTTGTTCCGTATATGTCGCTGAATAAGCGGCAATACACTTTACGCTAGAAATTATTGCCTCACTAACACCGGATCAGTATTTCATTTTCACGGATAGTCTCAGTTCTATAGAGGCTATTCGCTCATTGAGGCCTGTAAAGCACTCCTCGTATTTTCTCATGAAAATACAGGAGCTTCTAAGTGCTTTATCTTCGCGTTATTTTATCATCACCTTTGTATGGGTCCCATCTCATTGTTCAATTCTGGGCAATGAGATAGCGGACTCGCTTGCAAAGGTGGGCGCTATGGAAGGCGATATTTATGATCGACAAATTGCCTTCAATGAATTTTTTACTGTTTTTCGTCAACAGTCACTCGTCAGCTGGCAGTTTAAATGGAGTAAAGGAGATTTGGGGCGATGGCAACATTCTATCATCCCAAAGGTGTCTAAGAAATCTTGGTTTTGAGGGATGGATGTGGGTCGAGACTTCATTCGTGTGATGTCTCGCCTCATGTCCAATCATTATTCTTTGAACGCTCATTTATACCGTGTTGGGCTGAGCGACAGCAATCTCTGTGAATGTGGACAAGGTTACCAGGACGCAGATCACATTATTTGGTCATGTGCTGAGCATCGTGAAGTCAGATCTGAGCTTTCCCTTCGGGCTCGAGGTAGACAACCCAATGCACCAGTTCGAAATATTTTGGCTGTACGTGATCTGTAGTTTATGAAACTCATTTATGTGTTTTTGACTGACATTAGCCTTAGATTGTAGTTAGTTTAACCTGTATGTTTACTCTAAGTTTTTTTTTTCTGTGTTTGTGTGTTTTTTTTTCATTCTCAAAAATGTTAAAGTAAAAAGAAAACCTAAATTTGTATAGTAATAAGTTTTTATCCAATTCCGAATTTAAAATAAACGTGCTTTGTAAACCACAATTCAAATTCCCGCCTATCTTTCCATCCATACAATTGTTATTACTATTAACCGCGAGACGGCAGCGATTAATCGGTTCTATCCTCCTAACATTAGTTTTAAGATAATCTTCTATATATATAAAAATGGATTTCTGTCTGTCTGTCTGTCTGTCTGTCTGTCTGTCTGTCTGTCTGTCTGTCTGTCTGTCTGTCTGTCTGACCCTAATAGGCTCGGAGACTACTAAACCGATCGGCGTGAAAATTTGTATGCAGGGGTTTTTAGGGCCGGGGAAGGTTCTTAAGATAGTAAGAGACCCCTCCCTTCTCTGAAAGGGGGGGCTCCCATACAAATGAAACACATATTTCTGCATAATTCGACAAATGATCAATCAAAAGAATCCAAATTTAGCATGCGGAAGTTTTTGGAGGCAAAAAATGTTTCTATGGTAGTTTGAGACCCCTCCCCTCTCTAGAAAGGGAGGCTCCCATACAAATGAAACAGAAGTTTCTGCATAACTCGAGAACTGATCAAGCAAAGGAATCCAAATTTAGCATGCGGAAGTTTTTATATGTAAGAAATGTTTCTATGGTAGTTTGAGACCCCTCCCCTCTCCAGAAAGGAAGGCTCCCATACAAATGAAACAGAAGTTTCTGCATATCTCAAGAACTAATCAAGCAAATGAAACCAAATTTGGCATGTGGGGTTTTCTGGTGGCGAAAAATGTTTCTATGGTGGTTTGAGACCCCTCCCCTATCCTAGAAAGGGTGCTGTCATATAAATGAAACTGAAAAATCTTCATAACTCTAGATCTAATAAAGCAAATGGACCCAAATTTGGCTTGCGGGGATTTTAAAGGCAATAAATGTTTCTACGGTGGTTCAAGACCCCTCTACTCTCTCTCTCTCTGGTAGGGGGGCGGGGCTCCCATACAAATAAAACACAAGTTTCTGCATAACTCGAGAACTAATCAAGTAAATGGAACCGAATTTGGCAGGTAGAGGTTTTTGAAGGCAAGAAATGTTTCTAAGGTAACTCAAGCCCCCTCCACCCTCTGTAAGAGGAGGGCTCTCATACAAATGAAACACAAATTTGTGCATAACTCGAGAACTAATCAAGCATATGGAACCAAATTTGGCATGTGGAGGTTTTTGGAGGAGAGAAATGTTTCTATGGAAGTTTGAGACTCCTCCGCCATCTGGAAGGGGGAGGGAGGGGAGTTTCCAAACAAATCCAACACAAATTTCTGTATAACTCGAGAACTAATCAAGTAAATGGAACCACATTTCGCAGGTGGAGGTTTTTCAAGGCATGAAATTTTTCTAAGTTGACTCGAGCCCCTCCCCCAAATGAAACACAAATTTCTGAATAACTCGAGAACTTATCAAGTTAATGGAACCCAAATTGGCATGTGGAGGTTTTCGAAGGATTCTATTGTGGTTTGAAAATCCTTCGCTCAGAGAAAGAGGGGTATATCATACAAATGAATTACGAATTTCTGCATAACTCGATACAAATTAAAGCAAATGGAACCAAATTTGGAATGTGGAGATTTTTGAGAGAAATAAATGTTTCTAATGTGGTTTGAGACCCCTCCGCCTTCTGGAAACATAATTTTTAGCATAACTCGAGAGCCATTGAAGCAAATGAAACCAAATTTGGCATTTGGCATGTTGAGGTTTTTGGAGGCAAGAAATAGTTCAATGGCCGTTCAATACCCCTCCCCATTTTGAAGAGGGAGGGGCTTCCATACAAATAAAAAGCTAATTTCTGCATATCTCGAGAACTAATCAAGAAAATGAAACCACTTTTAGCATATGGGGGTTTTTGGAGGCTAGATTTCTATATACATTAAAATGAATTTCTGTCTGTCTGTCTGTCAGACCCTTATAAACTCGGAAAGTTCTGAACCGACCAACGTGAAAATTTATATGAAGGTGTTTTTGGGGCTGGGAAAGGTTCTTATGATTGTTTGAGACCCCTTCTCTCAACACAAATTTCATCATAACCCGAGAACTAATCAAGCAAATTGAATCAAATTTGGCACGTGGGGGGTTTTGAAGGCAAGAATGTTTCTATGGCAGTTCAAGACCCCTCCCCTCTCTGAAGAAGGGAGGGGGGGGGCTTCAAACAAATGAAACTCAAATTTTTATTATAATCGATGAGCCCAATGTGATGGTTCGAGAACTAATCAAGCAAATGGAACCAAATTTGGCATGTGGGGGGTTTTAAAGGCAATGTGTGTATGGTAGTTTGAGAAACCACCCCCCTCTGGAAGGGAGGGCTCCCATACAAATGAGACAAATCGTGTATTTCTCGGGTAAGAAGCATGTTTTGATAGAAGTTTGAACCCTTGCTTATTTAAGAAAAAAAAATCATGTCGAAAAAAAACCATAAACGTGCCAGTTATATTAAATTTTCCCCCCCCCCCCCCCCCCTAAAAAAAACCCCCCCCCACAAAAAAATAAAAAAAAAAAAAAAAAAAAGAAAAAAACTCCGAAAAAAAAAATAGGTGCAGATGCAGAAGCCCCCGAATTGTGCCCGGTTATTGCTACCCTGGCAACCCGTCCCCCCCCCGTTAACACCGGAAGTGAAAAAGAGTACACAAGAAATAAAGCACCACACAGTTAAAACACGTCCCTCCACAAAGGTGAGAAGTGGCCAACAGAGATAGCGAAATACCAGCCGTTTCAAATTGGAATTGAAAGGAGGCGCTAGCTGACTACGTAGCTGCTTACAATACATGGCCTCATCATGCGACGAAGGTTCCACCAGCCGAGTTGATGTTTGGAAGAGTAGTCAGAAGTTTGCTGTCAGATATACGTACAGAGATCAGACATACAGATGATGGAGAAGTTCGCGACCGAGATCAAATTGCAAAGTTTGATCGTAATACACGAGAAAACAATCGTCGCCGTACCCAGGAATATAAGAACACGTTGTATTAGGCAGTCGATTTGACCGGGCCGGACGAGCGACAGTTATGGATACGGCAACAAACAAAACTTTCGACCGTAGCGTCAAATTTCTTAAAAAGTTTTTGCAGCGTACGGAAGAGGGCGGAGGTGAATCTGGTTCACTAGAGGAAGGAGAGGCAGTAACTGAACGAGACAGGATTTATCTGAAGCGGAATCATCACACCAGCATCACAAGGAGCAACTCAAGGAAGATCACCAACAACGGCGTCGGATTCAGCGGCAGATTAAACCACCAAATCGGTACATCGATGAGGTCTATTTTGAAGTCGACGGAGTTCTTGCTTCATTTCTATTACATTTTTAAAGCGTTAAGTGTAATAGAAGGATGTGGTATCCATGAGATGAATGACATGATTTACTTCAGTGTATAAAAGGTAGAATAAAGAGAGAGACCGAAATTAAAGTATTGATTTTCTAATGTTGATTGCGAATGAGAAATTCTATTATAAATTCCAAGATATCACAGGGGTTTTTTTTTTTGTTTTTTTTTTTGTTTTGTTTTTTATATAAAATAAAAAATAAAAATACAACCTACCCCCCCCCCCATTTTACATATCAACAAAACCGTAAAATCCACACACAACACAACACCCACAATATAAAACCCCCCACCCACCAACCACACACCACCCCATTCCCCTATTCTTTTTTCTTCTCCCATTTATCCCTATAAAAATTCTTTATTCCTCAGATAAAAAAAAATTTTTTTTTATTATAGAATATTTATTTTCTTGTAGTACCTTAAAATTTTTTCCCCTTCTTTATTGTTAGTTTGAAAAAGTGTTTCAGTTTTTAATTTTTTATTCAAAAAAATCTCTTGCATCCAGATGAAAAGTGAAACGAGATTTATGATAGAAACTTGGTACCTGGAACTGCAAGTCACACTGCCCGTGGGTTGCGATAGGAGTATCTACGTCGAGCTTCAGCCTCGCAACATCGAAGTCGCCTGTGGCACCACCGGCCGATCTCTCAAATTCTCTAACACCGTTCAGCCCCAATTGCAAAGCAGTTTGTGGAGCTATACCAAGCGTGATTCATGGTTGCCCAGGTTACTACGAACCAGACCGGACCTTGTTGTATTATAGCTTGTATTTGGATTGTGAAATTCTAACCTAAGAATTTTCCTTCCACAACCGATTACTCTGCAATCGTTTACTCACCGAACGAAGGTCTCGCATTATAGGACAACCATCTTGCCACCACGATGAACGAAAATCAAGAAATCTTAAATTGCTCAAATTTCAATGTAAACGAAAGTCCATCTTCTGAGAAGTGCTGCTAAAAAATGATGTCAGTCCTATTTACCTTTCCATGATAAAGCCGCAGAGAGGTAAACTCCAAAACATCCATCAGGCTGATACATGAAACTGTGTACCTTTCCCCTTTTAACAATCCAACACCAGATGGAAAAGCTAGAATAAACCTTCCACATCCTTTCGCTGGAACCAAAAAAAAAAACATCTCCGTTGACCAGCAAAGCCGTAATAGACCATTGCTGGGGAAATCCCAGCCTCAAACGATTCATCTAGCTTGCTATCGGTATCGCTAAAGTAGAATTTTGTAACACGTTTTCGGCAACGGTGTACCTTTTTTTTATAATCTCGAATAAATAGACGATGGTCAGTTTCAGGAACCAACGATGTGACAGCAGAGGTGCGCAGTCGTCGGACCCGGGCTTCCCACCAGAGGCGAGGACAGAAAGATGAACCGTAAAATTACGGGGAAAGTTTTTTTTTTCATCGCAGGAACTAGAACCAGGCGAGCTTGCTCCGAGATGATGATGGCCGTTTGCAGGAATGTTCGTTTCCGTTGCTCTGCGAAGCGGAACGACAAGTTTATGCATTATTTATAGCATTCCGGTAGGTGGGCGAACTTTTCAGAGATTATCGTAAGGTGATTAGGTTTCAGAGCATCAACCGGTCACTTTTGACCTTCCATGGATCATTTAGTCTGCGATTCCGAAGTTCGGGCAAGCCCCGTCCATTTAGGGCGAAATATGTTTTTTTTCCATTGATTGTATTGATCAACCTTATTTATCTCCTGCCAGATGTGTTGGAAAGTTGGTCCTTTTGGTTGGGTCCCTACCAATGATAGCTTAATTTGTCGCCTGAGTAAAAAGATGTGATGTGCGAATGGACCTAATGGGAGTTTGGAACAACTTTTCCGATTTCCTGGAAGATGAACAAATCACTCAACCTGTCGGCAATGAGTGGTGCCGAATTGATTCCAAGAACTAATTTGCGACCGTTTCCTGGTTTATTCAACCAAATCAAGTCTTGGTTAAGTTAGAAGAGTGTAACAATTAAGCTAAATCGTTAACGATCCATTCCGGAGACCGCTTGAAGAAGCAACCTTTAATTACACAGTATTGACCTCCACAACCACCCAAAAAATCAGCCAAGTGGCGTTGAATTTTAATGAGAAAACTTTCCCCACGCATAAAACTCAGCACCTGTAAAATTCCACGCTTTTTACGTTTGTTGGACTGGTTTGAAGCTGTTCATGCTGTGCCTCGCAATTAACTCTCAAATAGAGTTATCTTTTGCGAAAAAGCTAAAGTGACAAAGTTCCAAAGTTTCACACATATTTATCGAGAAGTTCATCCAATCCTACCCATTCCATCCATCTTATTAAAATTTCATGTTCGCATCTCATACGCACCGGAACAGTCCAACTTTGTTTCATGCGAAGTTGGCTCGATTCCTTTCCGAACAGAGTTGGGGGGCGCTTGTATGTCAGATTCCCATTATGATCGTATTGCGGTGACGTGCGCATTTTGATGTAGCAAATTTATAATTATCAACGAATCTCGCTGGCTGTCTGGGAAAGTTTTGCAATCAACTTTGGTTATGCATTTGGTAAGTATGGTTGTAAATTGATGGAGAAGTTTTCCTTGAGGCAACGAGAATTTTGTCACCGTTGGCGTGGAAGAGGTTTAATTTTGCAGAGGTTCATGGATATTTTCAAAAAAGTTGCGGATCTTTTGTTCCAGATAATGATTTAACTTGCCGGTTAGACGCAAATCAAACATTTCTAACTTTGTAGGGTAACTAAAGTTAAAATCGCACTCTGAAGCAAAACGAGCCACCCCAATAAATTGTGTTTGGAGCCATTTTCGTTAATTCACCATGCTTGACTACGTAGTATAGACTGATAACACAGTTGATTATTGTCCAATGTTAAATCACAGGTTAAAACAATTATTTAATCCAAAGTTCGTTTTGAGAAATGGGATTGGAATAAAAGGAGAATCAACTCAAAAAATACAGGACAGTTCACTTTTCCTGTTATGAGGTCGAAGATAAACAGTTGTTTTCTGAAGCCTGTCCACGTTAAATTTCGGACACCAAAATAACAGCATAAAAAATACTTACAGTTAATTCAACAAAACCGATTGTTTTTTTTTCACAATAATAGAATTATATCTACATCAGAAACTTCTTTCTGTAAAATTCTCGGACTTTCTGTGGTACACCCGCGATTAGGTTCCGTACGGTATCCTCAGATCCTCAGTGCGAAATATAAATTGGCTTATAACCTGTACTATTTCAAACTGCGGTTTTACTAGGTACCCTTCAGTACCTAACGCTGAAAATTTCAGGAATACTAGTTCATAAGATAATCTTTCAAATACAATTTGCTTTAGATCCCGCCAGGATCCGCCCACCCTTTTTGAGGAGGTTGATTATGACGTCAAACAGACACTTGAATCACCATATATCAAAAAGTGGTCACCATTAAAATGTGAGCACCAATGTTCCGAAAAAATGTGTATTTTAATTTTTCCTACAATTTCCTACAACATATTGAAATCGTCAAATTTAAACAGAGTGCTAATTATCTCAAAAAACCGGTTTTAAGGTACTGCAGAAAGTAAACCAATTATATTTCTTTAACGTTAGGCTCTAGAAACTTAGTGTCTAGAGCAACTTTTCTTTACCTGCTCTACACTTTTGTCAAAGACAAAAATCCGATGCCTCGTAGCTGGAAAAAGTTAGAATTTGAAAATGTAGTTAAGCTCATATGAAAGGTTAACATCGTTTTTTCAAAACATGCGGAATAGAATTTTGAGCAACTCTTCTCAAGGCACTAAAGGTATCCACATTAATCCGGACACCTTCAAATCATTGTAACTTTTGAAATATTGCACGTAGGAATGAGAGGAATTTCACTGTAAAGGGTGTCAACGTTGAAATTGCCACACTATGAAATTGCTCTAACTTTTTAACCGTTGGGTAGAATTTAATGAAAATTTGGGTGGATTTAGTTCATAGTTCATTATTTACATCCTGCAAGTTTTAAAGTCCTGTAATCAAAACTCGCGGAAATGGAGTCGAAAGAACAGCTCGTGCGTGATAAAATCTTGCGCATTCATCACGAGAACAAGGATCTCTCGCATCGTTCCATCGCTAAAACGTTGGGAATCGCGAATTCCACGGTGTCGCGAGTGATTAAGCGGTTCGAGGAACGGTTGACCACCGATCGGAAGCCCAGAAGTGAAGGAAAAAGTATTCCGTACAACACCAAAAATCACAACCGCGTAGTTGGGGCCTTCAACCGAAATCCGAACGCCTCCGTTCGGGATGTGGCTAAGAAGCTGCACCTAAGCCGAAGTTTTGTCCAGAAGGCCAAAACTAAGGCTGGGTTTCGAACGTTCAAGGTACAAAAGGCCCCTAATCGCGACGAGAAGCAGAACAAGTCCGCCAAAACCCGTGCCAGGAAGTTGTACCTCAACATGCTGACGAAAGTTGAATGCTACATCATGGACGACGAAACATATGTGAAGGCCGACTTCAAACAGATCCCCGGCAACGTGTTTTTCACGGCCAAGGATAAGTTCAGCGAAAATGTCCAAATTTGCGAAGAAATTCCTGGTTTGGCAAGCCATCTGCACGTGCGGGAAGCGGAGTGCACCTTTCGTGACCCAGGACACGATGAACGGACAGGTGTACATAAAAGAGTGCCTCCAGAAGCGGCTGCTTCCTCTCCTGAAGGCCCACAACGTCCCAACAATCTTCTGGCCGGATTTGGCCTCATGCCACTACTCCAAGGACGTGCTGAAGTGGTATGCGGACAATAAGGTCAATTTCGTGCCGAAAATGTTCAACCCTCCCAACACTCCGGAGCTCCGCCCCATCGAGAAGTACTGGGCGATTATGAAGCAGCACCTTCTTAAACGACCTAAGGTAGTGAAGACAGTCGAGGAACTGAAGAAAGTATGGGTTTACATGCAAAAAACGGTTGATTCACAGGTTGTGCAGAATCTTATGGCCAGGGTTAAGGCCAAGGTGCGGGCATTTGCGTATGGACTGTAAATAAAATACGAGTAAAATGGTAAAATGAAGTTTAATAGTTATTTCTCAATCCCTGAAAATTTGATGGCAATCGGATGAAAACTCGAATTTTGCGAATCAATTATGTGTGTGGCAATTTCATCGTGGACACCCTTTAGTATAGCTGAGAGTCTATGATGAAAAAGACTATGATTGATGTTTACATTTCACGTTTAGTATTCAAGATGGCGACGAAAGAAAAACAAGTGCGCGAGCGAATTTTGTACGGGCGTACGGCAATTCTGACTTGTCAATACGGGACCTTGCAAAAACATTGGATTTGCCTAAATTCACTGTCCCGATGTGCTCAAATCATTTTCGGAAAGTTTGACGGTGGAGAGGAAACCGAGAAGTGACAAAAACATTGGACGCGTGGATCCTGTCATGGACCGAAAGGTGAAAAGGATATTAATGAAAAACCCAAATCTCTTCAGTCGAACGGTGGCTCGTAAAATAGGGATGTCGCCTGGTTTTGTCCAAAAAATCAAAACAACGTTTGGAATTTAAGTCGTATACAGTAAAAACAGTTCCAAATCGCAACGACAAACAGAACTTGGCAGCAAAATTAAGGGCTCGACGTTTGTACTGCGAATATTTGACGAAGTTTTCATGCGTTGTTATGGACGATGAAACTTATGTCCTTGAGGATTTCAAGCAGCTTTCAGGGCTGGTTTTTTATTCTGCTATGGCCAGAAATGCTACAGCTGAGCATTTCAGAACGAAGAAGGCATCGAAATTTCCCAAAAAATACCTTGTGTGGCAAGCAATTTGCACGTGTGGCAAAAAGAGTAAATCTTTCGTCACTACAGGCACAATCAACAAGGAGATCTATCAGAAAGAGTGTCTGCAGAAGCGGTTGCTACCCTTCATCAAAAGTCACAAAGAAAAACCTTTGTTCTGGCCCGATTTGGCATCATGCCACTATGCTAAAACTGTGGTGGAGTGGTACCAAGCAAATCAAGTGAACTCAGAGCTACGACCAATCGAGAGATATTGGGCTCTGATGAAGCGGAAGCTTTCTGGAAAGAAGCAAGGAATCAAAGACATTAAACACTTCGAGCAAATTTGGACAAAACGGCTTCTACGATTTCTGAAGAGTCTGTACAAACCCTAATGGACGGAGTTAAGCGCAAAATTCGAAAATTTTATGCAAATACCGAATAACTATGTTTTGTCTTCACGAATTGTTAAAACACATGCCATGAATCTGAAATAAATAACTACGACGGAAATATAATGCGAAATTTATGTTTTATTCATGTTTTGAGGTGTCCGGATTATTGCGGATACAGACCTTAGTCGTTAAAATGATGACAAAAGGGAGAAAATGTTTACCGTTGACCGTCTTTTTTTCAGAATTGTGCCAATGTGCGCCGTAACGATTCTCCATCTTCTCTTGAAATCATCGGTACCATTTGCTTTCTTCTTAGTTTCCAAGAGTTTCCGCTTAAATAGAGCCCAATACTTCTCTATTGGGTGGACTTCTGGACAGATCGGTGGATTGGATGTTATTGGCACGTATTTGACCTTTTGTACCTTATACCATTCCAGGACGGATTTCGCAAAGAGACATGAGGCCAAATCAAACCAAAACAGAGCTGGAGAGAAACGGCGTTCCTTTGCATTGCGATATACAAAGCCAGACTCGGAAGCTGTTTGCAGGCTTCGAGTACGTATGGTTCGTCGTCCATAATATTACAAGAAAATATTTGAAAAAAAATTGTGTAAAGCTTCTTAGCACGACTTTTTGCAGTGAAATTTTGCTTGTCATCACGGTTGGGCACCTTTTTCACTTTGTACGCTTTCAGCCCTTGCCTCTGCTACACTTTTTGTACGTATGATTTTGACTTCCTAACTTTGCGAGCCCCATTTTGCACAGAAAGATTGGGATTTTTCTCAATAATTGCTATCACCTTCTTGTCCATTTGTCGGGAGCATACTTTTCGATTTGTTCCACTTCCAACCTTCTGATCCACATTCAAGCGTTGGTCAAATGATTGGCAAACCCAAAACACGGTACTTTTCTTTAGTTGAAATTTCTTGGCAAGATCACGTACCGCAAAAATCCGGATTTTGCTGCAATACGTACAAAATGCGTTTGCGCACTTCCACTTGACTCGACGCCATTTTACTGATTGTACCAAGAATGTAAACTTGTTGTAACACGAAATAAAGTGGCGAGTTTTAACTGTCATATAAGTGAAACGTTTCAGCGAACCGTGAAATCATTCAAAAGCTACACTGAAAGAAAAGTGTCCGAAATTTAATGTGGACAGGCTTTAATACGCATGGCAGATAGAGTTTCTAAAACAATCAATGTGCGTCAGTCAGTATAACAAGGAAGATTGTCTGGCTAATTCCATGGGAATTGATGAAAGGCAAATCTCATGATTATTTTGTAAATCCATTCGATTGCGAGAATATGCGTAACGTAGACTGGAGACCAAACCGGGGAAGCATACTCTTAGTTGCTACGAACCAAACAAACAGAACAGCGTTTTCAGGTAAAACTCATATGTGAAACCGAAAGCTTGTCAAAGATTTAAACCAAGCACAGTGATGGTTGGTAAATGACTGGACAATACGTACCATTGGTACTTCGCGTACCTGCAGGTATAAAATAGATCATACTGCGATCCTTAGCCTCTTGTCCAGTAACTCCTATCCCTACCTCCCCGTGGTGCCGACTGAGGTATGAGTAACCAATAGGAAAGATCGGGTAACCAACCCCGGTGGGCCCTTGGTCATATGCTGACAGGGAAGGGGGGCTGCCCTCTTCAAAGGGCGCAGTCTATCCCAAGTAACAATTTTAGTTTCCTCCTCCCGGCTTTGTTGATAAAACTACATTCAAAGCTGTTTTGTCTACCAACACCTCCTCTATGCTTCTTTAAAGCCAAAATGTGTACAAAGTGGCCCACTCTATAGACGGTTGTGAAGACAAGTTAATAAAACCTTCATAAGACCATAAAGATTTTGAATATATTCTAGTAATAGATGCTATGAACACTTGAGAACCTTCATAAAACCTTTTGGCTGCCATGAAAACCATCATGCGGCCAAAAATCATTTTTTTTGTTTTTTTTTTTTTTTTTTTTTTAATCTTTATTTTACGTCGGCCTATTTCCTCACATGGTGACAATCACCGACGCCAGGAAGACGACTCCACCACCTGGACCCTACCTAACGACTCATGAATATGAACCGGGACCAACGGCTTTACTTCCCTTCCGAAGGAAGACGTGACCAGATTTTTTTCGCCTCAGAAAAACCACCGACGTCGACTGGGATTGAACCCAGACCCACTGGGGTGCCAAGTAGCAGTCACGCTTTACCACTACACCACCGACGCCGGCTTTTTGTTGTTTTGCTTTGTTCGATTCTCTGCTCTTCTGATTCATTTAGCAATAAATAATATCGAAGAAAAAAGGTCAAGTGATGCGGGAAATTTTGTTTGATAGCAAAATATCCAAAGCAAATTGAGTTTTTACAGCGCATCATGCACCAAATCATATGCGCATTTAATTTTGTGGTGAATATTGGCACGATAAGAGCCGAAAATTAATGCGCCTCGGAAATTATGCGAGTTCACAACAACAAACACAAAATTAATACAAATATATTCGATAAATTAATCGTGAATTTCTTGAAAATTGATGAAATTCAATAAAGCTATCTAGAAAATTGCAGAAATTGGTCTCCGATCTACAGTTCATTTGCATTACATTTCGAATTTTATGCATTTATTTTTCCCTATTTCAATTATTTCGTATATATATATATACAATATGGCGATTGGAAAATAATCACAATTCTGGCATAAAGCCAAATTATCTGCGCAATGACTAATTTAAAACTATTTGGTTATTTGGTGGCTTCCCTCAATGCCAATTTGCTGTTTAATGCATTTACTGGATGCAAAATGGCTTTAAAATGCTTTTTCAACTGACCATAATAGGATAATATGAATGAGCCCTAAGACGGCATTTCAAAACAGCATTTTATGAGTTCATAAAGTCAAAACAAAACCTTTGATAGGAGTAAAAGGAATTTGAGAAAACAAGGTTTTAAGATCGTTGTAATCAAGCTGTGTAGGTTCTCATAAACCTGACTAAAATATGAAACCTATTGGCAGCTCGTGGTGCCATAATAAAGCCAAATTGATTTCTTGTGGCTTTGATAAAACCTTAATAAAACTTAATAAAGCAGGATGGTTTTGGCAATGTTACTTGGGTATCTGAGCGTCTGTTCCCCATGTTAGGGGCGGCTCAAAACAGTGTCTGTTCTCCATGTTAGGAGCGGCTGATCTTCGTCCTCGTGCCAGCGTGGGACTCTAAACAGTGCTGTGCACGATGGTCCTCCAGCGAGACAGGGGCTTGGGGAAGGCCCAACAAGCCGCCCTTAAAAAATCAATATTACAAATAATACAGAAGTTAATACGGACCGGAACAATCGGCAAAGATCTGGGCGACAAGCTGGATTTCTGCAAATATCGTGCGATCACGCTACTGACCGACGCCTACAAGTTGCTCTCCCAAATGTTATGCCGCCGCCTGTCACCAATTGCAAAGGAGTTCGTGGGGCAATACCAAGCGGGATTCATGGGAAACCGCGCTACAACGGACCAGATTTTCGCGATTCGGCAAGTACTGCAGAAATGTCGCGAATACAACGTGCCCACACACCATCTTTTCATCGACTTCAAATCAGCGTATGATACAATCGATCGAGACCAGCTATGGCAAATCATGCACAAATATGGATTTCCGGAAAAACTGACGCGGTTGATCAAAACAACGATGGATCGAGTGATGTGTGTCGTCCGAGTATCAGGGACACTCTCGAGTCCCTTCGAATCTCGGAGAGGGTTACGGCAAGGTGATGGATTGTCATGTTTGTTGTTTAACATGGCATTGGAGGGTGTGATTCGAAGAGCTGGGATAGACACGAGTGGCACGATCTTCAGGAAGTCTGTCCAACTATTTGGCTTCACCGACGACGTTGATATCGTAGCACGTAACTTTGAGACGATGGCGGAAACGTACATCAGACTTAAGGCTGAAGCTGGTAGGATTGGGCTTGTGATTAATGCGTTTAAAACAAAATACATGAAGGGAAGAGGCTCACGAGAAGACAATGTTAGCCTCCTAGCACGAGTTCAGATCGACGGTGATGAAATCGAGGTAGTAGACGAATTCTTGTATCTGGGCTCATTGGTGACCGCCGATAACGACATCAGCAGAGAAATACAAAGGCGCATTATGGCTGGCAATCGTGCCTACATTGGACTCCGAAGGACGCTAAGATCGAACAAATTTTGTATGGAGCGTAGACTTTAGGCAGCAATTTTGTTTGATTGCAAAATATCCAAAATAAATTGAGTTTTTTTTACAGCGTATCATACTCCAAATCATACCGCCATTTAATTTTATAATGAATAAGGCCTGTATTCGAAAAAATTACACCATTTTTATCCATGTGTAATTTTTTTGTCCGTGGGTAAATATTGATGAATATCTGGGTATAACTAGTTTGGAGTAAATTGTTTACATGTGCAAATGCATAACAAACGATTCAGTGGTTATTGAGATGTCATCGAAACAAGAAGAAACTCGCTGGAGAATTGTGCACGCCGTCATGGAAAATCCGACTGCGACCATGAGATGGATCGGAAGACAACTGGAAATCACCCATACAACTGTGTCTCGGGTGGTAAAATCGTTTAAGGAGTCCCAGACGACCGAGCGGCGGGCTGGAAGTGGAAGAAAATCGAAGACAGCTGACCCTGTGAAGGCCCGGAAGGTGTTGGATTATTTCAAGTGTAATCCGAACCTTTCGATTCGCGGCGCGGCTCTGAAGGCAAAGTGTTCCTCCTGGTTCGTTCAGCAAACCATGAAACGAGCTGGGCTTTGTGTATTCAAGGTCCGCAAGGCACCGAACCGGCGTGATCAACAAAACACGGTGGCCAAATCCCGCGCAAGGAAGCTGTATCGAGAGTGGTTAACGAAACCGATGTGTGTGGTTATGGATGACGAAACCTACATCAAGGCAGACGCAAAGCAGATACCGGGGCTGGAGTTCTACGTTGCCAAATCACGGTTTGATGTTTCGGAAGACATAAGGAAGAAGAAAGTGGACAAATTCGCCAAAAAATACTTGCTCTGTCAGGCCATATGCCAATGCGGTAAACTGAGTAAACCGTACATCACAACGGGTACCATCAACAGCGAAATTTACCGCACCGAGTGCCTCTAGAAGCGTCTGTTGCCCATACTGAGGTCCCAAGAGGGAACATTATTTTGGCCACCATCATGCCATTACGCGCGATCGACGTTGGATTGGTACAGAGACAATTTTTTTTTTTTCAAAAACCCCCCACCCCCCAAATTCACCAGAGATTCGTCCGGTGGAAAGATTCTGGGCCATAATGAAGGCCAAAGTTCGAAAATTGTCCAAGGTGTTTAAGAACGAGCTGGAGTTGAAGAAAGAATGGATGAAAGTAACTAAAAATGTCGGCTCCACCATTGCATAAAATGTAATGAGGGGTCTTAAGGGAAAGGTGCGGGCTTTCAGCGATGGAAAGGAAATTGAATGAAATAATTATGCCGAAACATAATCTATATGTCTTAGTTCATTCCCTGACAGTTTCAAGAAAATCCGACTTAAATTAATTTTTTGGCGAACACTTTTGTCTGGTGCATTTTTTTCGAGTACAGGCCTTACTTTCTACTTTGTATCGTAATAGACTCAAAGTTTGTAATTTACTGAACGAAAGTGTCAGCTTAAAATTTAATCTGTGGCATCGTGAGATGAATGTGCATTATGTTGGAAAAAAGTTAGCAAAGATAGATCTACGTCCTGACGAAAACAACTATAGTCTTCATGTAAGTTAGTGACCATTTGCTGGAACCTTTAATCTAGAAGGGATATAAAAAGAAAAATTGAAAAATAGAAAGGGCCTAAGATTGACTTCCTGAACTTTTTCTAAGTAAGCAGAACGATTTACCACGGAAATATCCAGTCACGTCATTCTGGTGAACAAACACTGATGATTTAAATATGTATAGATGAAAATTCAAGTTATTTCTTAGCTACGACAATTTTTCAATCTTATTTTGTAATGAAACCGGGCTATTGTTTTATTGTGTTGTCCATCATTGTATGCGTAGACATCTGTCCTTGATCTCCACACAAGTTCTACCATTCTATAGCCAATTGGCCGTTTAGGAAAATCGATTAGATCGGATTGAATTTCATAATTCGAAACAAAAACACTCTCTCAGACTTTGAAACTTTAATCTCACAATCTCCCTAAGCCTACCCTTCTAGGATTTACGCTCTGTACCTCCTTGAAAAACAATGCTCCGAAATGGACCGAACCGTTCTCTTTTCTCTGTCAGCTCACAAGACCAACCCTGCAAGCCAGCGTCAGTTGATCCGTCTTTAATTAACTTTTCCCTCACTTAATCTTCTGATTTCGCGAGACTGGCATGCGAGCCGTGCATTGATTCCAGTGAAGCAAGCAGCATAAAAAAAAACTTCTAATCTCCTCTTGTACGGCCGTGCTACGTCGAGAGCCGAACAGAAACGGAAACATATTTCACTCCACCCGACGTGGTTTTTGCGAAAAATACCGGGCATCCAAAGGTGGGCAAAATTATTGCCGTGCTGCATGTTGAACGCATCCATACATCACCAGCTTGAGAGCTTTGAAAACAGCAAAAATGTAGGTTAACGAGAAAAGCTGCCTAGCCTGAGAAAATGGGAAAAAAAAGAAACAATCATTTCGGACGTGCTGGTTGTTCACACGAACGGATTCGGTGAAATGTTTTCGAGATTCGATCCACTCCGGTAAGGCGATGAAACGTGAAACGGCTCAATGAACTCGATTAATTTGAATGGATACCATTTGTGGCCGAAGACGACTGAATGGTATTGCTATTGGAAGTGTCATGGCAGACCGTCAAGCCATTTCTCTTTGCTTGGATCCAATCACAAGTGAATCTGTTTTTTGCGATCTTTGAAATAACCTTATTTTCCTCCTCGTTAGCACTACGGAGAAGATACTCATAATGTACGAATGTTAGCATGGCTATTCTCACGAGTGGCATTCTTAAATAAAAACAGTAAATCGACCACATCTATCTCGGTGCTCCTTAAGAGAAAAGAAAAAAAAAACAAAGTTTACTGATGCACTCAGCAAAGAACATCGTAAACGAAACCACTTGAATATTTCATTCTCCATCATTGCGAAAAGAAAATAACCGTCTGTCGCTCGCTTCTTCGCTCGGAAACGCAACTCGGAAATTTAACTCTGTCATTCGATTTCCCACCAACAGAGAGCGTTAAAATCCGGGGACCCGACCCATCTGTCTTCTGATTGAACAACAAGAAAACAGTTTCCAAGAAACTGCAAGGAAGATCGACAACTGAAATTTCAAGCAGCAACTCCCCAACGGTTTCCTTCCCCCCACTTTCAACATCACAATATAATAGTTTCCGGAAGTTTATGGCACCGTGGAAGGAAAAAGTCTAAACGAAGGAAACCTCCCGTCCAGCGCCATTTTCCCCGGCCTGACCCAGCTTTTTCCGTTGCATAAAAATAGCCTTGTGCTTTGTCCCCGAGAAAAGTCTCAAATAGTGGGGTGTGACACCATTTCGAATCCATCGTGCGCCCTCGGTGGTGACTGCTGACAGCCGGGTGATTGGTGTTGTCGAGAAAATAAGATTATTGGTCGTCGCTAAAAGGAGGGACAGAAAATATCGATGAAGAAAGAAAACGACAGAAATAAAAAAAGCGCAGCTCAAACAAGATTCGCATTCCGACCACCCAGGGAGCAGACGGAACGTTGCGATGTCGATGGCGGAGGATCGCCAATATTATATAAATAAACGACATTCGGTGACATTGATTTGCGGTTGATTTTCCACTTGTCAGCATCGATGGTCGGGCCAGCCATTCCGTTACTCCGGTTTTGCAATGCGGTTTGAAACGAGGTCGGGCCCATTCTCCACAGTTGGATGATGAAAGTGGACGATGAAAGAGAACGAGTTGAAACAAGATTACGGTCTGCTTGTTTGACCTGGGATGGGAATGTTTTCCTTGTTCATTTGCCAATTTCCCTCGAGAGCAAGTTTTCTCCTATCATGTAAGGATGATATCGGTTTTCAGAGGTTTACAGTTAAGTAAGAGCAAATATGTTTACCAAAGTGTGTTTATTCAGAGTGGATTCGAAACATTATCAGACGCATTACATGGAACATTAACAAAGTAGGCAGTGAGGATAAGTTGAACCGTTGGTTGGCTGGTCATCACGGGAGGAACAGTGGGGGAAATCATCGTCTTTAGAGTTTGAAATTTTCAGAAAACCCACAAACACCCAAAGAGTCATCCCTTGCACTTCAAACCACTCTTTCCAGCATAGAATGGCCACTTTCCACCACATGATCCACCGGATGTTGACCCTTCCTAATATAAACCAAAACAGCCAAAGAATAAGCGTATATCTTGAAAAAACACCCAATATAACTAATTTCCGTGTACTTCGATAAAGACATTACGCAAAAGCTGAAACCACGACTTAGAGAATTTGGCTTGGACTTAGTTTTCCCTAGCAGGCACAGGCAATTGGCATCGTTGTTAGGCTCCACCAAAGATTCAGTAGATGTATTAGGCAGAGCAGGGGTATACAAAATTAAGTGTAAACACTGCAGCAAAATGTATGTAGGTCAAACAAAGAGAACCTTGGCAACAAGGTTCAAAGAGCATCTAGCGGAGGTAACTAAGGCTGTCAAACAGGCTGACAAAGGAATTTCACATAACTTCAAATCGACAGTTGCAGAACACATCTTCACGGAAAATCACGACATAACGACAAATGACATCACAATCTTACGGACTACCTCTACACCCTGGAAATAAACAACAGAACACAAATCTACTAAACAAAGACCAAGGTAACGGATGGCTCTTTAACTTAATACCTAAACGACAACAAAGCCGCCGCAGTTCAGCACCCGCTGCTACAGAATAATTAGGTTAGGTATAAGGAAAAGGCGAGGTAGATAAGGTCTGTATCCGCAATAATCCGGACACCTCAAAACATGAATAACACATAAATTTCGCATTATATTTCCGTCATAGTTGTTTATTTCAGATTCATGGGATGTGTTTTAACAATTCGTGAAGACAAAACATAGTTATTCGGTATTTGCATAACATTTTCGAACTTTGCGCTTAACTCCGTCCATTAGGGTTTGTACAGACTCTTCAGAAATCGTAGAAGCCGTCTTTGTCCAAATTTGCTGGAAGTGTTTGATGTCTTTGATTCCTTGCTTCTTTCCAGAAAGCTTCCGCTTCATCAGAGCCCAATATCTCCCGATTGGTCGTAGCTCTGGGCAATTTGGCGGGTTTGAGGTTTTTGGTACAATGTTCACTTGATTTGCTTGGTACCACTCCATCACAGTTTTAGCATAGTGGCATGATGCCAAATCGGGCCAGAACAAAGGTTTTTCTTCGTGACTTTTGATCAAGGGTAGCAACCGCTTCTGCAGACACTCTTTCTGATAGATCTCCTTGTTGATTGTGCCTGTAGTGAGATTTACTCTTTTTGCCACACGTGCAAATTGCTTGCCACACAAGGTATTTTTGGGAAATTTCGAAGTCTTCGTCGTTCTGAAATGCTCAGCTGTAGCATTTCTGGCCATAGCAGAATAAAAAGCCAGCCCTGGGAGCTGCTTGAAATCCTCCAGGACATAAGTTTCATCGTCCATAACAACGCATGAAAACTTCGTCAAATATTCGTAGTACAAACGTCGAGCCCGTGATTTTGCTGCCAAGTTCTGTTTGTCGTTGCGATTTGGAACTGTTTTTACTTTATACGACTTAAGTCCCAAACGTTGTTTTGATTTTCGGACAAAACCAGGCGACATCCCTATTTTACGAGCCACCGTTCGGATGG
Source organism: Aedes koreicus (assembly GCA_024533555.2). Classification (NCBI taxonomy): domain Eukaryota; kingdom Metazoa; phylum Arthropoda; class Insecta; order Diptera; family Culicidae; genus Aedes; species Aedes koreicus. The sequence continues at coordinate 131,899 of JAHHFK020001927.1, read as the reverse complement.
AGAGATTTGGGTTTTTCGTTAATATCCTTTTCACCTTTCGGTCCATGACAGGATCAGCGCGTCCAATGTTTTTGTCACTTCTCGGTTTCCTCTCCACCGTCAAACGTTCCGAAAATGACGTTACGTAGATTACGTTACTAAGATCTTCTATCTCATCTTAGTAAGGTTTTTCAGTAAAGTTTCTTAAAATAAAATTATCTACAATTTTATACGAAAAAAAATCTTCTTTTATAAGATTAAGTATGTATGTATGTAATGTATGTAAGGTAGCCACCATCCCTTCTAAGACCTTGTCATGTATGCAGCTCCACTTAATAGCAAGATCAAATTGAGTTACCGGTTTGCATTCACAGTAACGCTGTATGAAGGGCCAAAAACGGTGGGGCGGACCCGTAAGCAGAGACACTTACGCGAAACCCGCGGGAACATAAGAATCTCCTTCCAACGATACGATCCAACAAATCGAATAACCCAATTCGCAATACTCATTAAGCTTTCTTGGTTTAATTGTAGAATACACACACAATCATCTAGATAAAAAAATATACTTTTGTTCCCTCCTAGACGCCGGTTGTCATACCACTCCATTGTCCAATTCCAGCTTGAGTGATACCCTGATGCTCCCTCCCTTCCCAATATATATTTAATGTCATATAGTAATGTATAAAATATAGTGAATTAATATTATAATTATAATAAATATAGCGAATGAATATTATAATGACAAATAATATAGTGAATGAATATAAGAATGAAAATAACAATTCCATTTGTGGACCTGAAAGTTTAGACAATGTAGCTGCGAGAAAAAAAATTGATTTAAAATTATCTCATCAAACTTGGAATATCCATGGATAATCTGAAATTATATAGCAATAGAATAGTAAACCTAAAATTTCGATGTGCTGTTCCGTTTCCTTGCAATAATTTATGTAGTGAGTCTCATCTGAAAAGCGATTTTAATGAAATGAATTTAAATGCAATTATGTCACATCATTTAATATCATAACATAAAATAATAAACTGACGTTATAATATAAAATAATAATACCAGCAGGCCAGTTAACTATAGTAGAATACATATATCCGTAACTAAGCTGACCATCCACTCATCGAAAGACTTCAACTGTTGCAGTTTCCATTCGGATTAAGATCTACTTGTTTTCACAATAATAGTCAGAGAACATGATAAACGTAGGTACAAGATATATCTGACATCTACTGGTATGTTACTGAAAATAAAAATTAGATGTGTGTTAATATCATAATAATATTGGAAAAACTGAAAACAGCTAACAATAAGGGGAAATAAATTTCATATGAGTATGAATCCAAAAACTGAATCTTAATAAAACTAAAATAAAAAAATGAAAAAAATGAATTTTTCGATAGCTCTTGTTCATCTGGACCCATAAATGATTCCTCATGTCTGTGCAATAGGAAATGAATGATTGTAAACTGTTAGGTTTTGAATTAATATATATTTTTGATGAAGAAGGAAAGAGCTTTTTTTAAGTAGAATTTTTCGAATATGATTTTTTCTAAAAAATAAAAAAACATCAAAAACCTTTCTATCTTTTCAAATACATAACGTAGGTTAGATGAGCTATAACTGACAAGGATGCATAAATGCGAAGCTGAAAATGACTTATAAAAAAGCATACTAAATGTAGTGAATGGATGTTATTATATAAAATGATAATAATTTTATTTATATTTACATGTCTGCAGATTGTGGTCCTGCTGCAATTGAATACGGACCCGCGCATCCACAATGAACCTGAAAGCTCAGATATCATAGCCACGAGAAAAAAAATGATTTAAAATTATTTTACAAAACTCTGGATATCCATGGATGATCTGAAATTGTATAGCATATAAATAATAATGAACCTAAAATTTCGATGTGCTGCTCTGCTAATAAATGTGATATAACCACAATACAACTGATTCTTGGCTTCGGGTCTTGATCCCTACTGAGCCCTTGCGGCACGTCAAGCCGGCCAGTTCAGCGCAAGGGATTTCATTTTTAAGATTAAGTCTTCCGACAACATTATGTGTCTAAAGTTAATAGTTTTCGAGATATAGAAAAAGTAAGCGAAAACTACAACAGCCCATTCGTTGCAAGCTGCAGAGCCAAAAAAAAAAGTACTCTATGTCATTTGATGAGACATTTCAGATACTCAATATAATTCAAGATTATGTTGACATCCATCTAGCAGACCATTTTAGATTGGGACAAAAATCGGCATTGCTGACGGTGCTCATGGACTGACGACTGACAATACAGTTCTAATTTCTTTGTTGGGGTTTGTAGTTTTTTGAGTTTTCATTGATCTTGGGTTCTCGAATGGGACACCAGTTTTGATTTTTCTTTCTCCTTCCCGTTTCTTTCTCTTTTCTTTTCTTTTCTATTAGGTGCGCAACTAAGTTCTCGCTGTTTTTTGGTGAAAAAGGAACTTTATTTTGAAAACAAAGGTTACAAACGAATTATTCAAAGTATTGCCCATCACTAGCTACGACTTTTTCCCATCTTTCTGGTAGAACGTGAATACCATTTCGATAGAACTGTTCGTCTTTTGATGCTATCCAAGAATCAAGCCATTTTGAGATGTCATCATATGAGTGGAATTGCTGACCAGTGAGACCATGTGCCATCGAACGGAACAAGTAACAATCGGACGGTGCAATATCAGGAGAATATGGCGGGTGGGGTAGGACTTCCCATTTGAGCGTTTCCAAGTAGGTTTTCACGGGTTTCGCAACGTGAGGTCGAGCGTTGTCATGCTGAAGAATCACTTTTTCGTGTCTGTGCTCGTATTGTGGCCGTTTTTCGTGCAGTGCTCGGCTCAATCGCATCAATTGAGTTCGATACCGTTCCCCGGTAATGGTTTCGTTTGGTTTCAACAGCTCATAATAAATAACACCAACTTGGTCCCACCAAATACACAGCATAACCTCCGCAGCGTGAATATTCGGCCTAGGCGACGATGTTGAAGCATGCCCGGGCAGTCCCCATGAATGTTTCCGTTTTGGGTTACTGTAATGAATCCATTTTTCGTCACCCGTCACAATGCGATGTAGAAAACTCTTCCTTTTTTGCCGCTGTAGTAGTTGTTCACAGACGAAAAAACGACGCTCAACATCTCTTGGCTTCAAATCGTAAGGAACCCAAGTTCCTTGCTTTTGAATCATTCCCAACGCATGCAATCGCTTAGAAACGGCTTGGCGGGAAACTCCTAATCCTGAACCAAGCTCTTCTTGCGTTTGACACGGATCCTCATCGAGCAATGCCTCCAATTCAGAGTCTTCGAAGTTTTTTGGCCTTCCTTCACGCGGACGATCATCAACACTGAAATCACCGTTTTTGAAGCAACGAAACCAATCACGACACGTTGTTTCACTCAGAGTAGCATCACTGTAAACTTTTTGGAGCTCTCGATGTGCTTCAGTCGCCGTTTTCTTCGAATGAAAGAAGAAAATCTACACTTCCCGCAAATGACGATTATTTGGCACGAAATCAGACATCTTCAAACAACCAAAATATATAACACTGAACCAAAATCACTGATTTGGCAAAGCGGTTTGTTTACCATATGTCTGAGCTTGGTTTATGACGCTTGAGATGTACAACTTTCGACAACCAAAAAAAATAAAAAAAAAAACATCATTACCACCCAAATAATATACAAAAAATCAGTGGGGTTGTGTGCAAGACACGACCGGTTGACGTAGACTACGTTAAACCAAGTGATGCATTATAATGTCAGGGAAATTCTGTGTGGCTATTATTAGCGTTAAAAGGGTTTCAATTATTCGTGCCGGTCGCTTACCCTTACCGATAGAAGCAGTTTAAGTCACAATATGACGGGTGCGGCTCTTATGGGACATTAGACCAGCGTTTTGAAGCCAGTATGTAAGAAAATTCTATTGTACGCTCTTGAGATATTATTTGGTGGCCCTGAAAAGGGCCGATTGGTTTGATGAAGTCAGTGCGTGGGAAAATTCTCTTGTACACTCTTTATAACTCTTTGGTGGCCCTGAAAAGGGCCTTTTGGTTTAAATAATGACACGGCCACGGTTTACGTACGTTTTACGATGGACTATAGTTAATGCCTACAAGATAGTTGAGGATCTGTTAGGGAATATAAAATTATTAAATTAATGATAGTTTTAACTAGTTTTCACCCCCCTACAAACATTATTGAGTCGAAAACTTTCGATGGATATGGATATCATTAAGGATTCTTGTTCGAACGAATTTCAGTAAAGTTTATTTATTTCATCGCTCCGGCCATTTATTATACTATACGGAATATAAAGCTACTTTATAACATCTAAATGACTTTCTCATGTGATCAATCGGCCATTCCATTTCAAAACATTAAAATTCCCACTATATTCATTTAGTTACATAGGTTTTGGTATGAATAAGCCCTTCGAAAAATACATAACCGCTCACTCTTACTTTTCCATTGAAAACTTTTATATTCTACATTTTACTATGTGATGAATACATTAGGCCATAGTTGGGAATATAAGGTTAAATGCGTACCTAAAATATGGTCTATGGTTTTCTTGTGAAATTATTATTCATGTTTCTATGTGAATATCAGGTAAATTAGTGAATCCATTATGGCTAAAACGTTAAGGAAATCGAAATATATATAAATATATTAGATCTCGCAGAAGAAAGAGAGTGGGTTTTATCAAATATCATTATTCTTTGCAATGGGTATGGGAAAAAAGGTTGGTTAATATATGATAAATTCTTATAAATATAAAATAAACACCTGAAAAAAATCACGCATTAAAACATGTTCAGCGCATTAGTTGTATCGATATCATTTGTAGGTTCGTATGATGTAAAAGCACGCGGCGCATGTCATCACCAGAATACAATTAATACTATGTTGAAGTTTATTACGACAGGGAGCGATAACATAGAGAGATATTCAATTGCTTTGATGACATGCACTTTGTCAAATTGATTTAAATTTAATAAATATCAATTTCCTACCTCGAGTTGAAGGACCTTCTCCAGCGTCCCAACTAGTTGTTGGCAACGCATTACCTCTTGCTGCTTTCAATTTCGCCCGATAACTACGAGCTCGCTCGGCTTCGGTGCATGGTCGTTTCGGAGGATTTCCCGTATGTTCGCTCTTTATGCGCTTCCTGAATCTGCCCAAGCGTTCTGGATCAAATCGGTTAGGCATTCTCACTTTCACTATGTTTCTCAAAAAGTTTTTCTTCCTAGAGGTAGGACTCTATCCAACGCGAATCGTTAACACAACAGAACAACTGTTTATAACACACTACTAATTAGAATTTACAGAGAATGTTGGTTCGGAACATCATGTTCGACATCGAAAATGGTGTCCGTGATAGGGAATTTGTGTGATTTAAGGTATGCGACGAAAGGGAAAACAAGTTTTGCTAATACCACTGGCTGCCAATCGACAATTTGAAACGAAAATCCCAATCAAACAAACTCTCAAGCTGAGAATATTAAATTGAAAGTAGCAAAGATGGATTTTTATCTGGTAGGATTTTTCGGTGAAAATAAATCAAAGCACCGGCAGGCTTTGATTTATTTTCACTGATTTTATGGATCCGCTGCATAGCACACTGTTGCCTAGTAACGACTTGGCATAATCCAATATGGATGCCAATCGACCGAAATGTAAGGTAAACTCTTATTCAAATAACTCTCTTAAATTAGAAATTGAATTGATTTATTGATTCATCGCGGGTTGCGCCAACCAGCTAGGAAAAATGTTTCATCGACGGAGAATTGTCCTGGTCGCCTTCCATGGAGGCTCTCCCGCAAACAGTAGCGTTTTTGCAGTCGTGACGAACAAATCGACACTAGATTAAATGGCGCACAAACCGAACGAAATATTAATTTAATTCTTATATAAACAACTCTCTGAACTGGATTGGTTGTCCTCAAAAGGACAGATTATTTATTAGTGGGTTGCGCCAACCAGCTGGGTAAAAATTTTCTGTCGGCCCGCCCTCCATGAAGGCGTTTTTGCAGTTGCGGCGAACGAATCGGTTGAAATAAATAAATAAATAAATGAATCGGCACCATATTAGGCGCACAAACCAAACGAAATAAAAGTTTAATTCTTATATAAACAACTCTTTTAAATAAAATGGTTGCCCTCAAAAGGACAGATTATCAATTTATGGATTGCGCCAACCAGCTGGGTAAAATTTTTACCGACGGCTCGCCCTCCATCGAGCACCCGAACTAAATTTAAGATTATTTATTTAATAAACAACTCATTTATTCCAATTTATTGTCCTCAAAAGGACAGATTATTTCCACCTACTGCTGCTCGCTCCCAAGGACGCTTTCCCCCAAACAGCAGCGTTTTCGAAGTCGCGGCGAAATAATCGCCACGATGAGGTAAGATGGCGGCTTGCACAAACCGACGCGATTGTGTGCCCCCATAATCCGCCATTTTACCTCATCGCGACGATCGCTGTTTGGGAACGCCTTGGTACTTACCACCACCAGCTGCTACGCGACCACCATCTGCTACGTGACCACCAGCTGCCTCTGCGACCAGCTCCACAGCCGGACGAATGAAGCAGCTGCGACCAGCTGCCTGCGACCAGCTGCCTGCGATCAGCTACCAGCGACCAGCTCCGCACAGCTTCAATGCTGCCAAACGAAAGAGGCTAATTTTTCCTAAGTGTGCGTTTTATACCGGTCTCAGCTGCATGCGAGACGTACATGGAGAGACGAATGACATGATTGGTTAAAGTCCCTCTCTAATACAAAGAAGAAGAAGATGATGCAAGACGTTCCTTGCTTCGATTTGAAAACTGTGATAGGAAATTTGGTAAATTTACTCTGCAAAATGACATTATAAGACATCACCTTATATTTGCGTTATTTTCAATAGTTTACTATTGTTTGAGAATAATGTTTGACAATTGAATTGGAGCGCGGTAAAATTTCCGACCGATTGAGGAAGAAATCATGTAAATCTATCGTGGATTATTTGAGTCATTTGCGTACAAAACGTACGGTTTTTCGTGACGGTCGCAATATTTTAGATTTTCGTTTGACACCCTACCCTTGCCGTAAGACGTAGTCTACGTCAAAAAAAAAAAAATATAACATTTATAAAATTTTATATTTATTAGAAACGGTTGATTAAGATTTTAATCTTTCTTTCTGTAAAATTCTTGAACTTCCTGTGGTACACCCGCTAGCAGGTTCCGTACGGTATCCTCAGATATACCCGCCGTAACGATCTTCCATCTTCTCTTAAAATCATCGGTACTATTTGCTTTTTTCTTGTTTCGAAGAGTTTCCGCTTAACTAGAGCCCAGTACTTCTCTATTGGGTGAAGTTCTGGACAGTTTGGTGAATTGGCTGTTTTTGGCATGTATTTGACTTCTTGTACCTTATACCATTCTAGGACGGATTTCGCATAGTGACAAGAAGCCAAATCAGGCCAAAACAGAGCCAAAACGCATTGTGACATGAGTCGTGGCTTCTTAGAAACGGTAGCAACTGCTTTTGCAGACATTCTTTCTCGTACACATCCTTATTGATAGTGCCGATAGAGACGAAACTTTTCGACCTCAACTACATGTGGCCAGCCTAATCAAATACTTCTTCGGGAATTTAAACACCTTCTTTGTCCGGAAATGCTCTGAAATGGCCTTCTTTTGCATTGCGGTATAAAAAGCCAGACACACGGAAGCTGTTTAAAGTCTTCGAGTACGTATGTTTCGTCGTCCATTAAGATTCATGAAAATGTTTGCAAAAAATTGGTGTAAAGCTCCTTAGCACGACTTTTTGCAGTGAAATTTTGCTTGTCATCACGGATGGGCACCTGTTTCACTTTGTACGCCTTCAATCCTTGCCTCTGCTAGACTTTTTGTACGTATGATTTTGACTTTCCAACTTTGCGAGCCAAATTTTGCACAGAAAGATTGGGATTTTTCTCAATAATGGCTATCACCTTCTTGTCCATTTGTCGGGAGCGTACTTTTCGATTTGTTCCACTTCCAACCTTCCGATCCACAGTCAAGTGCTGGTCAAATGATTTTCAAACACAAAACACGATACTTTTCGATAGTTTTAGTTTCTTAGCAAGATCGCATACCGATAAATTTGGATTTTGCCGTTCGTACAAAATGCGTTTGCGCACTTCCACTTGATTCGACGCCATTTTACTGAATGTGACAAGAATGTAAGCTGGTTGTACCACGACATATAGTGGAGAGTTTCAGCTGTCATATAAGTGAAGCGTTTCAACGATCCGTGAAATAATTCAAAATCTACACTGAAAGAAAAGTGTCCGAAATTTAACGTGGACTGGCTTTATACGAGTTGTAAAAGTGTAATCCTTTGAGATCCCGCAGGCGTTACAATCTCAGGTTATCGGTGATACGAAAACCGAAATGTTAGACAAGTTTGTATGTCTAGTTTGACTGTCAAAAATTACACCAATCAATTCGTCAAAGATTTTTCATTAGGGCCAAACTGACAAACGTAAACAATGGCTTCTTTCGTTAATTTCTCATGGCACAAAGGCTACCCACGTAAGCTTCCAATTTTAGCGGATAGCTGAACTCTTCCTCTTCGGAATGACCGTGGTAGATTGATTAGGCGAGTTTTCAATGACGAGAAATTCGCGGAAAAAGCCATTGTTTACGTTTGTCAGTTAGGCCCAAATGAAAAATCTGTGTCGAATTGCACACAAGTATAACACCCAAGAATCGACCTAACTTGGGACTCCGAAGAACGCTAGATGAAGGAAATACGGTTGTACAAGCATTTTCAGTTCAAAATGTTATGCTAAAATGTATAAACAGCTCTTGTATTTTTGTTTTCTAACTGATCGAGAATACAAAGTTTATAGATGCCAAAAAATGATTTGAACTATAGCCAATGTAATACAATTATGCAGTTGCCGAATACAAGGTGTATCAAAAGTGGGAAACAAATCAAATCAAACATTCAATACTCGGCTCAGCCAACCCCCGCTTGTAACTCAACAAGTCACATGCAATTAAAATCAGTATTCAACGCACGTCACGATTACACACGTACATAGCCCACGTACAGCATACCTCACTCCATTCCACTGTTCACTGTGGGAGCACCGCTGGAAATTGAAGTAAGGCAAATTATGACGCCCACGACGAAGATGGCGGCCTCCTCTTGGCTTGATTGCACACTCGTTTCCGCATCCGTTTCTCATCAACAGGAATCGACAGCGGCAAACGTGCACAATTTTCCATGAATGCTTTGAATTGTGATTACTCACTCGGTTCTGGCTGTGCATCGACCAACGCAAGCCGAACTGCGCCTTCAGACATTGTTGTGACTTCATGTTGGATATAGAATGTTGCATGTTGCAAAACATATTCAGTATCCTGTTATGGTGACTGGCGGAGCCAATGATGGCCAGCTCTTCTCCTTCTCCTCTTCCGTATGAGTGGTACATTTGATTTGAAGGAGTGCAGCTCTAGAACTTCTCATGGTAGCGTGTTTTTCTATCCTCGTAAGCAAACGAAACGCTACCTGGTCGCTTTCGTCTACCCGTGGGAGGTGTTGTTTTCCTTCCTCTCGTTTGTGAGCATATCTACGGCTGGGTTTGGTGGCTCGTGTGCTAGGAAGGAACGTGTAAACAACCTTGTTTCTTTCCTCTGTGGCAGGATGATGCTGATGACGCTTATGACATGAATACAATGAGGCATTGTGATCGACATACGGCATATCCTGAATCCATAATTTCTCCACAGTTTGGCTTCGTAGCGAAGCATGCGTTTTTGTCACTCAATGGAAGATGTAGATGAAATATGTCATCATGAGGTGGCACTGATTACAGGGGAAATTAAAGGCGTTCCGTTACTGAACTTCCGAGATACGTTGATTACTAAAGGAATTGTTATGTCATGTTAATTTTTAAAGCAACTGAATGTGATTCATCATTGTAATGGTTTTTTTCTAAGCTTGAAATAAATTGTTAAATTATTTTCATATTTATGATGATAGTAAGAACATCAATGTTTTCAAATTCAACATTATCATCTATATCTGTTCAGAAGCGAATAGTGATTTGTAAACAACCTGATGTTCATTTACCGACTCACCTTTCCTATCAGAATGTGGTTAACTTTTCCATAAACAAAACTTTCTAATGTATATTAAACCTACATACGGTCTCAATTTCCATAAGCCATAACATTTTACCCGACTCACCCGATAATTCCCTAACCAATTATGCAAAGATCAAACTTTGGAAAACTCCTTCCCACATGACGGTGAGTCTGCCCTGCCAGGTGTTTCAAGCTCATGTAAACGACAGACAGAATCCTTCCAACAACCTTCACAATCCTCGGAAACGTTCCACAAGAACTCCCTCAGAAGTGGACGGCTCTGGAACCGGAAAATTTGCATTCCAATCTGACAAAATGACTCTTTGTTTTGACTTGATTTTACGGAATGAATGAAAATATCTGCAACAAAATAACATCATTCAGCATGGGAGGGCCGGTCGTTTGTGGTTGTCGGTCGGCAGTTTGGGAGGACCACCAGGGACTCGGCTGAAAAGCAAATAATGAAAAACGAGAAAATTATTCATGTGATTATAGTTTCCGAGCTGCCTTGAGGAGAGGGTGGCGGTTTTGTTGGTTTGGTTTGGATTTTAATTTGCAACGTGCCGGCGAAAAACAAGCAAAGCAGCAACCCAACTTCCCACACATAGCAAAACAGCCAGCTTGGATGACTCTCGGAAGCTAAGCAAGTGTGGAGCCTCGGGGGATTTGTACTGTGCCAGTAAATCCGGTCCGGATCTACGGAGACAGCGATGCGATGGGTGGGTGGATGCGCTGACTTCTCTTCATCTCTGGAAACGCTCTGGAAATGCAAAGTGGCACGCGCGATGCTGTGATTCACATTGTCCCACAAACGTATGCTGGCGGTGGGAAACCCAAATTAGATTTGCAAAACCTCAATGAAGTCATCAGTGAGAACTGACAAGTGTCACGGGGCATGTTTGCTGTCAGAGTTTGCTAATCCGTTGGTGCTGCAGGGCTCAGTTGAATAGTTAAATTTATCTGAGAAGGTACGAGCTTGTTTGGAGGAAATTCAAGTGAATAGGTTCTCGTTGGTTTTCCATATCATTGAGTTGAGCTGATTAAAAAGGTACTCCAGGGTTTCAGTCAGTCATTTTTGAGTCACTTCTATTCGTTTGTCGGTAGGTCATTACCGAAGCTGGCTTTCAAAACATGATGTGTGATGAGCTTTTAGCAATTAGTTAATCCTATATGGTTGTGTGTGTGTCTAATGCGTTGTATGTGGAAAAGCATGGAGTAGAAGATTGAAACGTGAGCAGAAGCAGCTACATGGCGAACACAGTAATGTGAAAGTCACTAGAGCTGGAAACGTACAATGGACTGGGCATGTTGTTAGAATCCCAGACTACAAGCCTGAAAATTTGATGTTTGCCTCGAATTTGGCCGGAACAGGTACATGGTGCGAGGTGCATAATGGTTACACCATGTGGGGCAAAATTTTTGTTGTGGTGAGCATTCGATGAGCTGGAAACAAGCAACCCTCAGTCGAGTTACTTGGCCAAGCATTGTATCGCTATTGCAGTCCCAACGGTCCCAACATAATTGTCTGACAAATAGACTTGTAAGTGTTGCCTCTATATTGATTTGGACGATTACTCATAAGTTTTAAAAATTGCAGGCATCTCGACATTCAGAAATATTCGTGTAGCAGATTCAAACTGGTCAAGGTCCGCAATCCAATGGCTTTGCAGAACGCCAGAATCGAAAGCTTTAAGTGCTGCCATAATAGATGGTATTAATTGGGCAAAACTAATGCAAAAAATTGGCCAAGAACACGATTCATTCTCGTTTGTGATCCCAACATTGACTCTCCGCACGGAGGCTAAGAACAACAGTAAATGTGATGAGCTTTTGATGTTATTCTTAGAACTCTAATTTTTTTTTCTATTGTACTTCTCAACGCATTATTTCAGTACATTTGCTCTTGGAATAAGAAAAGCGACTAACAAATTAATGCAATTTATGAAATAAGTCCTAAATTTCTTGAATTATAGAAAGAAAACTTCTTAGTAGCTCAAGCAGGAATATCCCAAAAAAATCAGGATCAAACATCTTCGAAGTTCAAGATCATACTTCCCAGAAGTTAAGGAGAGAACATCCCCAAAAATCAGGTGAGGACTTCTCAGAGCTTCAGGAAGAAGTTAAGGAAAGAGGACGACTTAAGCGTTTGAAAAAACTTTCTCGAAGTTCAGGAGGAAACTAACCAGAGAGGGCACTACCTACAATTTCTCAAAAAATCAGGAACAAACTTCCGCAAAGCTCAGAACGATGCGTCCAAGAAATTCAGGAGGAAACTTCTCTGAAGCTCAGGAAAGGACTTCTCAGAAGTTACAGAAGAAACTTCCCCAAAGTTTAGTTGCAACTTCCCAGAAATGCGAAAGAGCTTTCCCGAAGTTCAGAAGAGAACGTTTTGAGGATGAAGATTTCTCAAAGTTCTTGAAGAAACCTCTTCAAAGAACAGAAAGAAACTTTCCATAAAAATAGTGGGTACTTCCTAGTAGTTTGAGCAAGATTTTCTCAGAAGTTCAGGAACAAACTTCGCCAAAGTTCAGGAGAAAACTTCCCAGAAGTTCAGGAAGAAACTTTCAACAAATTTAAGGGAATTTTCCTAGAAATTCTAGAGAGGACTTCCCCAAAGTTTCGGTGAAATTTTCCTCGGAGTTCAGGGTGGGACATTTAGATGTTGAGATGTTAAGATAGAATAAGCTCAGGAAAAAACTTTCCAGAATTTCAGGAAAAAACCTACTAGAGAGGATACTACCTATAAGTCCAAGAAGGAATATCTCAAAAATTTCAGTAGGCTTCTTTAAAGTTCAGGAGAGGGCTCTCCAGAAGTTCCGAAGGAAATTTCCCAAAAGTTTAGTTGGAACTACTCATAAGTGCTTTCCTGAGGATTAGAATCAAACATACCAGAAGTTCAGAATGAGGCTTTCTCGAACTTCAGGAGTTCGCAGAAAATTAGTAGATAATTCCACGAAAAACAAGAAGAATCTTTCCAGAAATATAGGGGCACTTCCTAGTAGTTGAAGCAGGAATTCCTGAGAAATTCAGGAACAAACTTCCCCGAAGTTAAGAAGAAAACTTCATTGAAGTACCAAAAAGGACTCCTCAAAATTTCAGGAAGAAACTTCCAACAAATTTAAGGAGATTTTTCAAGAAATTTTGGAAAAAACTTTCCCAAAGTTTTGGAGAAAATTTCCTTGCTGTTCAGGATGGAATTAGAAATTAAGACAGTAACTAAGTTCAGGAAACAAAAATTTTCAACTGTTCCTGGAAGGTTACCTAGCTTAGACATGTTAGACATGAATTTACAAGAAAATCAGGAGTGCCTGCAAAGAAGTTCATGAGGAAACTTGCTAAAAGTTCAGAAGAAAAAATCCAAGGATTTCAGCGAAGAGCTTTGTCGAAGATCAAGAAAGAGCTTCCCTGAAATTCAAGAGATAATCACTGACGAACAGAAAAAGCAGTCTATACGAAAATCGTTCATATAAAGGGTGTACGGAATCAAATTGCGACACACACAAATATTCGGCAAAATTCGCTCGTTCAATCAACTATCTTCAAACTTTCAGGGAGTAAAATAAAACATGTTATGAATATTTTTCTATGTTTATTGTATTCAATTTCAATTCCATATCCAAATGCACGAGCCTGCTTCTTTACACTACTCATAAGGTCCTGAACAACATTTGGACCATTTTTTTTTTTGCGTGGCAATCCATTTTTTCTTCATATCTTCCTCCGATTTCACTTCTTTAGGATGCATCCAATGTGCCTGCTTCATGATGGCCCAGTACTTTTCAATTGGCCGCAGTTTCGGAGCGTTTGAGGGATTGAGATGCTTCGGCATGAAATTGACCTCCATAGCCTTGTACCACTCCAGAACATCTTTCGAGTAATTCCATGAGGCTAAATCTTGCCAGGAAAGCGTAGGACCATCCTGCGAACTCAGACGCTTTTGAAAGCATTTCTTTAGGTACACCTGCCGATTGGCCGTCTCGGTTGTCATGAATGGGGTGCTCCGCTTTCAACACGAGCAAATTGCTTGCCAAATCATAAATTTTTTGGCAAACTTTGACATTTTCTGCTTTCTATCGTCCTCAGGAACATCGAACTTATAATGGGCAGTAAACAACAGGAGCCCCGGAAGCTGGCGGAAGTCTGCTTTTCCATACGTCTCATCATCCATAACGAAGCAATGTAGTTTCGTCAACATCTGGGTGTAGAGCTTCCGTGCACGTGTTTTACCTACCGTATTCTACCGGTCATCGCGATTAGGCGCCTTTTGGACTTTGTACGTGTGTAGTCCTTTACGGTTTTTCGCATCTTGCACGAAAGTTTTGGTTAGATTCAGTTTCTTCACCACACAAAAAGAACATTTGTGAAGTTTAAGGAAAACAATGATATAACCAACCAACATTTGCGAGCACGATAGTAGAGGAGCAGCGATTGGCTGGATTGCACAAAAAGGTGTAATGATAGCATTCCACCAGATGACATATGTTTTTTTTTTTACAATTAACGAAACGTTCGATTTGTGTGCAGTCTTATAACATCCTGATGTCTTTGCAAAAGTTGTTCAGCGGGTTGTTAGTCTTTTTATAAAATCAAGTATTCTGTAGGATTACAGCTGGACTTCCGGAGATTCGGAATAACAGTACAAGTTAAAAATAATATAAGTCTGGGAACCCTGCTTTTTTCTAAAATACTTCCGACACCGTTAGTTTATATACTGTTTCCTGTGAGCTGAAAGTGGACCCTCAGACCCCCTTAAACCCTAATCCGGAACGATCGTAAGTAAGTAAGTAAGTAAGTCATGGAACTGGCATTTTTTTTTTAGAGATTTATAGAAGTCCCCTTTACAATCATTTCAGATATATAGTTGAAAAATACATCCTCTGAGTCCTCGTTAACCTCACCTGGTAAAGGCGCAGCTTCAGAATACTTCTAGTATTCTGTTTGGTAGTTCAATTCCTGGTCTTCTCTAAGCATTTTTTGTAAAGGAGATTTTCTACACATACGGTATTGATAGATCGAGGCAAGCGGTGCATTGGAACTGACGTGGTTTGGTTTAACTGCTGCGCAAAGAATCGAACATTAAATGAGAAAACATTATTAGAGAAAACGGTATTCGGTTATCAATCCTCCGCGGGTGAAATGTCCTTACGTTATTTGATAGTGCTGAGCTGTGGTTCCTCAACCTGAAACAATCCTGTGTCGTGAACACAATCAGTAGAGAAGATAAGAGGAGATTGTGTATTGTGTTGTACTCAAATAGTGAGTATTTATTTCTTCGGTCGGAATTAATCGCCCATTAAATCAGTGCTAGTATAGAGAAAATTACGTGGAGTTTATAACGGGAATTTACGCAAGAAAATTTAATTTACATAGAAACCGAATCGTGTGTACAAGTATATTTTGTCGTAAACTACATGTGTGAGTATGATTTTTCGGAGAGCGAGTAATGGCGCTATAAGCCATACCAAGTACTTCTTGGCAAATTTGTCGACCAATGGAAATAATAGAAATCGAGTCGGCCGTCACTTTGCTCGACAGACCAATTTTGCTATTACAGATGTCGAGGTTGACGAAATTTTGTAGAGCTGGTTGACTCATTCGATCGCTCAGTAACTAGTGACTGATCTGTCACATGTTGTCAAATAAGAGTTTGTTTTGATACGCGTTTTTTATCGGTTAGTGGTAATTAACTCAGCGAGGTAAGAAATATACTAAACCATTATATTTTTGCAGGTGAATTAACAGATAAAATTTACTTCTAGCAAAAAAATTCTAACCAATTAAAGACAAAACTAATTACCGTTAGTTTGAATGGTTCATTGAACTGATTAAAATAAATCTGTACATCACCAAAGGCTTATGTGGCGTGGAGCCAGCAAAACTACTTCAAAAAATTGGCAAAGAACTCGATTCATTCTCGTTTGTGGTCCCAACATTGAGTCTCAATCCCTGTCGGTCACCGCACGGAGGCTCAGAAGAACAGTAAATGTGATGAGCTTTTGGAATTATTCTTAGAACTCTAATTTTTTTCTATTGTACTTCCCAACGAATTATTTCAGTACATTTGCACTTGGAATTAGGAAATCGACCCACGAATTAATGCAATTTATGAAATAAGTCCTGAATTTCTTGGATTAAAGAAAGAAAACTTCTGAGGAGTTCAAGCAGGAATATCCCAACAAATTTAGGACCAAACATCTTCGAAGTTCAAGATCATACTTCCCAGACGTTATGGAGAGAATCCCCAAAAATCTCCAAAAATCAGGAGAGGACCTCTTCGAGCTTCAGGAAGAAGTTTAGGAAAGAAGACTACTCAAACTTTTGAACAGTCTAGAAGTTTTGGAGTTTTTCCCAAAAAATTCAAAATGGTCTTTCCAGAAATCCAGGAAAATACTTTCTCGAAGTTCAGGAGGAAACTAACAAGAGAGGGCACTACCTATAATTTCTAAAAGATCAGGAACAAACTTCCGCAAAGCTCAGAACGATGCGTCCATGAAATTCAGGAGAGAACTTCTCTGAAACTCAGGAAAGGACTTCTCAGAAGTTTCAAAAGAAACTTCCCAGAAATGCTAAAGAGCTTACCCGAAGTTCAGAAGGGAACATTTTTAGGATGAGGATTTCTCAAAGTTCTTGAAGAAACCTCTTCAAAGAACAGAAAGCAACTTTCCAGAAAAATAGTGGGTAATTCCTAGTAGTTTGAGCAAGATTTTCTCAGAAGTTCAGGAGCAAACTTCCCCAATGTTCAGGAGAAAACTTCCCAGAAGTTCAGAAGAGGACTTCTTAGAAGTTCAGGAAGAAACTTCCAACAAATTCAAAGGAATTTTCCAAGAAATTCTAGCGAAGACTTTCCCAAAGTTTCGGTGAAATTTTGCTCGGAGTTCAGGGTGGGGCTTTTAGATGTTTAGATGTTTAGATAGAATAAGCTGAAGAAAAAACTTTCCAGAATTTCAGGAAGAAACCTATAAGTCCAAGAAGAAATTTCTCAAACATTTCAGGACACTTCTTTAAAGTTCAGGAGAAGGCGCTCCAGGAGTTCCGAAGGAAATTTCCCAAAAGTTTAGTTGGAACAAATCATAAGTGCTTTCCTGAGGATTGGAATCGAACATTCCAGAATTTCAGAATGAGGCTTTCTCGAAGTTCAGGAGTTCCCAGAAGTTTAGTAGATACTTCTGAGAAAAACAAGAATAATCTTTCCAGAAATATAGGAGGCACTTCCTAGTAGTGCAGGAATTCCTCAGAAATTCGGGAACAAACCTCCCCGAAGTTGAGAAAAATACAAAAGAGGACTTCTCAAAAGTTTAGGAAGAAACTTCCAACAAATTTAAGAAGATTTTTCAAGAAATGCTAAAAAAAATTCATAAAGTTTTGCAGAAATTATTCTTGCAGTTCAGGATGGAATAAGAAGTTTAGACAGTAACTCAGTTCAGGAAAAAATATTTATTAACTGTTCCTGGAAGGTAAGACTGGGTTGTTAGACATGAATTTACAAGAAAATCAGGAGTGCCTGCCAAGAAGTTCAAGAAAACTTGCGAAAAGTTCAGGAGAAAAAATTCAAGGATTTCAGCAAAGAGCTTTGTCGAAGATCAGGAAAGAGCTGATGGAACCTGAAATTCAAGAGATAATCACTGACGAACAGAAGAAGCAGTCTATACGAAAATTGTTCATATGACCATAATTATATCCATTGTTCATGACACCATTTTAAAATATGGTAAACACCATTTTCCCAACCGTTCACATCGTACTTTGAGCTAGGAAACAAACTCGTGTATGAATAACAATTCCTTGGTTTTTATCTCACATTGTTTGACAGATTTGATCGATTGATGATTTGATTCCCTGAAGTTAAGCAGCCAAGCTAAAACAAATTTCAAGAAGGTTAATCAATATATCAAAAAAGTTTCGAGAATTCTTCCAAAGTTCAGAGAATCCTCCAAAAATTCAAAAAAAGAAATCCTCGATTCTATAAAAAAAATCTCTACCCTGGGAAGGTAACCAATAAGCAGTTCCAAAGCATCTTAACGGCAGCCTATCAAGCAATTAAGTCTCCTTAAATGCATAATAAATGCCACTTTTGGCCCAATATACGGCTGTTTTACTGCAATGCTATGATAATGCTTCATAAATGCTATTTTGCATTCGAAATTCTTATTACAGGCTACAAGCATTTGAATAGCATTTGAAATGCAACTTAACAACACATAGCATTTAAGATGCTGATATAATGCTTATAGCATCTGAAATGCAGATTTAGGTTTGATTTACTGCATATGCTAATGCTTATTGGTTACTTGGGTATACACCTACCTTTGAATGTCAAATGTTTAAAGAATTGATGCTGTCAATAGCTCCAGTATCACCACGTATAAATTGATGTTAGCTATATAATAACACCTCTTCTGAATCATCTTTTAAATAGATATCGACACTTGTCCACATATTAACCTTCCTTGGGTGTTAACAATTTGTGACGAATAAGGTGCTTCGGGTCATATTGACCCGGATTTCAATTTAAAATTGTGGAAAATTTATATGACCAAATTTTATGTTTTTTTCCAGTCGAAATGCTTATTGGAGTCTGAATTTTCAATTTTTGTTGAGTACTGCCCTTTTCAACCCGATTAGCTATAAGGAATCTGTGCCGAAAAAAGGCATGTTTTGCCACGATCTGGGACGCGGCGACAGCCACCAATTTTGCATCGGAACATGCTTTTCGACGGCTCGAACTTCATGATTTTTCATGAAAAGTCTGCTTGAGCCGAAAGTTTGAGCCGTCGAAGGGCATGTTACAGCGAAAATATATATTCTTCCCCTCCTAAACGGTTCCTCCGGGGCATCTGGATTGTCCCGAAATGGTTAATATTGTCATTGGTCCATTGCTAGGCTAGAAGTAGACTAATTATAAAAAATCATGAAGTTTGGGCCGTCGAAAGGCATGTTTCGGCAAAAATTTGTATTTGTCCTCTCCTAAACGGTTACCCGGGGCATCCAGATCGTCCTGGAATAGCTTATATGAGCCTTGGTCAATTTCAAGGCTAGAAGTAGACTACTTATACAAAATCATAAAGTTTTAGCCGTCAAAAATTTGTATTTGTCTCCTCCTAAACGGATCCCCGGGGGCATCCGGATTGTCCCGGAATAGCATGATAATTGGTCTTTTTAAGGCTAGAAGTAGACTACTTATACAAAATCAATTTGTACTTATATGAAAATTTGTATTTTCCCCCTCCTAAACGGTTTCCCTGGGACATCCACATCATCCTGGAAAGGCCAATATGATCATTAGGCCATTTCAAGGCTAAAAGTAGACTACTTAAAAGAAATCATAAATTTTGAACCGTCGAAAGGCATGTTTCGGCGAAAACCTGTATTTGTCTTCTCCTAAACGGATCCCCCGGGGCATCCGAATTTTCCCGGAATAGTCAATATGGTCATTGGTCCATTTCAAGGCTAGAAAAAGACTATTCATGACGAATCATTATGTTTGAGCTGTCGAAATGCATGATCCGATGAAAATTTATATCTGTCATCGCCTCACGGACAGTTTCAAAACAGTCTCTTCCGGCACAGAATCCTTGTGGCCAAAAGGGACACAAGAGAGCAGTATCACCAAAAATTGAAAATCGGAACTTCAATAAAGCGACTTCAAACTTAAAAATTTGCACGTATAGTTTCGACAATGTGACAGGCGTCGAGTCGAGTTGCTCGAACTTGATTTTAGCAGCACTACAGAAAGGTCAAAAAAATTAGTTTCGATGCAAAAACGTTATTGCCTATGATTTAGGAAAAGTCAAGAAAATTCAAACGTCTAGATGCTTATTCTAGAAAGTTACTGACATTTTACATGTCAAGCGTCCTTTAGCCCCGACATCAGAATGAGGTCAATTAATAACTTCTCTGAAAAATACTTCGATATCGCAACTTTGGAACAGCGTCTCAATGAGGTTTTCCGAATAACAAAACATAAGAGTATTTACAAAACAAGAAGGCATATGTAAATACTTTTTCTTCGACTATCCAAAATGATAGTTGAATTGCACGAAAGTCGATTACTGCATGATAAACGTCTCAAACAATTAAAAATTTTTACACTACAGTGAACAGTTACGAGTTCCGTTGCAAACTCGATCATTTCAATCGGCTTCTATAATGCGCTTTTGCTGGCCATAATTAACCCCATATTTGAAAAAAAGAAACAGTTATCCATTCCTGAAGGATTATAATAAATTTAATTTACTCTACATTCATTGAAATGTTGTTAACTTAGATGACCTATAAGATATTTAAGGCATTTCAATTATCTTTAATTAATATTCAGAAACAACTAACCAAAAGAGCATCACGTACACTTAATATAATAATTGCTGTTCCTATTATTGCATCTATTCGAATAGAAATTATTGAAGCTTGCACTTATGAAAAATTAGTGCCATCGTCTTGAAATCAATCCAAACAATTGATAGTACATTATTTAAAATTTAGGATACCACTTACCATTAGTTGCGGTTTCTTTGTGGGCCTCCGTTCGATTTCACCCTTAAATGTCGTTCCAATCTAAATATCCAATCACTTATTAATCTTCTCCAATCTTCCTTGATTCAATTCATTTCTCCTCTTTCGGTATTCACTGCTGCCATTTACTTATTCTCATCCGGCTTCATAATCCGATAAATTTCACCACCAATTTAATTCTTCACTTTTCACTCATTCACTCACTCACCCAAATCCCTCCGATCCCGGTTCACCGAGGAAAGCTCAACACGCCGTGTTATCCGCCGTCTATCATCCCAAGACCGACATTCCACTGTTATTACTATCTTCCTGCCCTTAATTCATCCGTACAGGCGGCAGCAGTCAGGACATCCAGAGATTCTCGAAAGCGATCACTCTCAGAGAATGACTTTCATTCACCTGGGACGCCACACCAAACCGTTGAACCTTTCCTGTTTCTTTTTCTTCTTCTTCGTCACCTTCACTCTTCTTCCCCGATGGTGCGAAGCACGGTAACACCGAATTTAATCAAACAAATGGAGAATCAACCTCTCGCCATTTTTCACTTTCGCCCTCCACTCACTCCACGACGCTGATGTGCTGGTGTTATGCGAGGGCTTTAAAAAACTGGTTCAACGCCCACACGGTCTTCACCTCGTTCGTCACGCCAATCCTACTTTAATCACCTTGTAGACATACGCACACACTCACATCCACGCGCCAATCTGAAGCCTTAAATCCTTCTCGCGAACGCAAAGGCTCCCTCTTTAATCGCTTCGGATCCTAAATCAAGTTTAATTGCGAATGTTGCTCCCTTCCTGAAATTCCCGTTGTTGTTATTGATGTTGTTGTTGCCGCCGAAGTCGATTTGTTCACAAGCAGGAGTCAATATGTATTTTGCTTCGTTTGGAAAACCGGAATCCCGACGGGGGAGGCAAACAACGACCACTTGTGTTGTTTTTCGAAGATTTTTTTCTCCCCCGCATGTGTGTTGCGAACCCGACGGGGGTGTAGTGCGGTATTTGGGCGTGGTTTGGTGGGTGGAAAATTAATAATGAAACTTTCTGTCGATGAGCATCTCTTATCGCAGATTTTGCTTCGGAAGGGATTTTCGGATTCCGGTGTTGTGCGCGTGTGTGTGTGTGACTGTGCACCGCGAGGAAGTTGTTGTTTCGATGGGTTAAGATTACGGAGCAGGGAAATCTGGAACTTCGCCTAAGGTGAACGCGTTTTCCGGGCAATCCTGAAACGAAAAAAAAATTGAACAATAAAGAAGGTTGTAAATAAACTAAACAGATTCATTTGGAATGGGTGGTGAAAACTTTAGATGTATGCTCAAGTTTTCTACTTTCCTAGAAATCGGCTTGGAAACAAGTTCAAACATACGTAAATTGAATCAAATCTTACTAAAGATTTTGCCAAAAAAATCTGTTCAATATTTGCAAATGCCTACCATATGAGTCTATCCTGATTTACTGGATAAATATAGTTGTTCCGTTGAAAACCAACTTCAATGTTTACATGCGCATCCATCCTACACATATCGCAACCAGTCAGGGGTTTTTTTTTATTGCATTGAACTTCTAACCCACAAAACAAACCCTGGGTTGAGCAGAGCCGGTGAAGAAAAATTACTCCGCAATTTGTCAACTCCAGCATCCCCCGGACCAACATCACCGGAACATACTGCAGCTGTTCGCTGTAGGTACGCTATGGCTGGTTACGACCATGTGTAACTTTCCACAACCCATTGTCGGCCAACAGTAACACGGGCTCCAGCGCTTCCTTTTGTTTTATTTGCCTTTGGGTGGGTGGCGAAAGTGGGAGGAACTTTTTACTGCAGCAAATAAATTTTAGCGTTGCTGGATCTGCTCCATTCTGGGTGGTCACCAGCGCTCTTAGCTTGGTTCCATATTTTTGAATAATTCTTCCTTTTCCTAGGAAAATTAAAGTAATTGGTAAGATAAATCAGGTGAATGTTAATCATTTTTAGGAACCACTTATTTACAAACAAATTTATTACTAGCGGACCGAAAATCTGTGCATTTTGCGAGTCAAACTTTTGAGTGGATCCTAATTGCTTCCTCGAAGCGGTAAATTTAATTCAATAATGTACCCGGTTAGCAGAGAGAGCAGTTCATTCTGATGTTGATTGATGTTAATTTGTTTCATTGAAAACGAAATCATGAATTCTTCAGTGGACCTTTGAAATAATATCGCATACCAACCACCATGCTGCTCCATTGAAATTCCGTCATCCAATGGAGTGATGTGCTATACGTCCTGAGCTAAGGTCTGTCGCAGAACAAGACGCTAACAGAATCGAATTCGAATCATTCCGACAGCCTCGGGGACGCAAATCATTTTATTCGAAATCAAGTCAACAAATATTGAATTTTCTTTCATGATAGAAGCACAAAATCAGCATTTCCCCTCGCAACGTACTCGACGAAAACATGAAGTTAACATTCCTTCAGTCCTTTGAAATAATTATTCTCTTTCAAGTCAATTTTTCACACCCTGCTGCTTCTTCTTTGATCGAGTCGGAGGGAAAGTTTAAAAACACCCCCCAAAAATTAATTGATACCGGTTCATCGGAACACAAACGAAAGAACGAAGCAGGGTGGCTTGAGCTTGTCGGGAAAGTTTCTTATTTATTTCCAATCAACTTTTTCATTGTGTTCGTGCTTCCGGACGGAAAGATAAATACACGTGGTAGTTAATGCAATGAATTCTCGGGCAGAAGCAGCCACACAATCTTCATCAGTGATGTCAGATTAACATAGAAGTAGAGCGTAGGTCATGAGTGAGTAATGGTAAAGAAACGCTCATCTTTTCGAACTCAGACCGAACTCCAACTTTGCGATCTTTAACTTGTTCTTTTGCTAATAAGAAAGTTTGTTGGTCTTCCAATGCACAGTGGTCAACGAAGGTGATTTCTGGAGAACAAAAATGTATCGATGAAGCATATTCATGCCAAGAAGTTATCTGTGGTTGAGCGATTTCAATTTCAAATCACGGTGGCGGACATTATTTCTGTGTTTTGACGTAGACGTGTTCTATAAAAGGGTGCACTTTTCAAGTACAAAAAAAAACCGTCTCGAAAAGTGTTCAACTTTTGAACGTTAAAAATTTATTCTGTCCACGTTTATTGTTCTTATCATTTTAATTTATCGATTGAGTACATTTCTTTAAATTTGTTCAATTTTTCAAAACATTCAGTATTTGGCAATAAAATATTGAAAACTATCTTAAGGAAGTGTAATATCGTTTTCAAACAAACGTATCTGATTTTGTCAACAAAGAGGGGAAGTAAGATTCAAAAGTAAATTTCTCAAAACTCTCAGCATCTCCACGGAAAGTAGCATCACCATCATGCTAGGGAAATGTAATTCTTTGTGCTGGTGGCCCTAGTTTGCATGAAAGTATTAAGGGTTTCAAGAATCTTCCTTCCCCCATTGCACAGTGGGCAAAAATGGATCCAAAATCCCATTAATTTAGACGGCGCCGGGTAGGAGTCCTGAAAAATAGCTCATCTTATGGGAAAAAATGCGGGGAATCGAATGGCGTTGGTTTCATTTAGGGCTGAACACAGTAAGTGTCCCATTTTGCCCATTTCTCCCCTCATTTTGGATGTAAACTAACATTGCATGTAAACTAACTGCATTGTTTATAAAAAATTAAATACGTCTGTTTTAAAAAGAACCCGAGAATTCTAAACGATTTGTCGTCATCTTCGGTAAGTAGGCCTTGACCAGACTAGACGGTTTTTTTGTCGTTGTCATTTTTTCTCTTTTTTCAGATACTTACGAAGATTTTTGGAGCTTAAGACATTGACTACTTGAGGTTAACTTGAAGATTTGAAGAATCATTGTGGAACCTGGAAGTTGAAGTTGCAGTGAGGAATTGTCTTCTGTCGCAGTGAAGGTATTGGAGTTGAAAAATATTGGAATTCAAGATATTTTTGTTTGCAACGTAACTTTTCTTTTTTTTTTATTAATAATTTATTTGTACAGGCTCAATCGAATCAATTTACAGAGCCAAGTTTTCTTTTTTTTTACATCATTTATCTTAAAACTAAAGTTAGGGGGATAGAACCGATTACTCGCGGCCGTCTCGAGGTTAATAAAAATAACAAATTACGGATGGGAAAGAGGGTGGGAATTTAAAGTATGGTTTACATAAAACATTAAGTTTAAATTCTAAATTGTCTAAACACTTATAACTATACAATTTATGGTTTTCTTTTGACTTGAACTTTTTTTTTGAAAAAGAAAAAAAAACACACACATACACAAAAAAAACTTAAAGTAAACATTCAGGTTTAACTAACTACAATCTAGGGCTAATGTTAGTTTAAAACACATAAATGAATTTCATGTACTCCAAATAACGCACAGCCAAAATATCTCGAATTGGCACATTGGGTTGTCTACCTCGAGCCCGAAGGGAATCATAATGCTCCGATCCGACTCCACGATGCTCAATTAAGCCAAATTTAGATCATTCGAAGATCGTGGAGATAATCTTTTCAGCTTAACCAGTGAAATCATGATGCCTAAAAAGGTCAGGAAAACGAAAATTACGCGGAAGTGAACAACTATAAGTTGATTAATATTGTCTCAATTGCTTCGGACTACATCGGTCAATAGCGAAGTGAGGGGGTGCGACTGAAGATCGTGTACCTTTAAATCATATTATATATTTTACATTCTCATGTTATTAACAATTTCAGCACGCTTTGGAATCATCTTTGCGTTCTTAAACCATGTAAGACCCTGGAACAACATGACGGGCATCAAAGGCTCAATTTATTTTTCAGCATTTTAGCATATCATTTACTTTGAAATTGCACTTCTGAATTTCAACTACTATATTAATAAAAGACTGTCATGCGCTTATAAGCAGTATATGATTACATTTAAATATTTTAGTTGGTAGTATTATGATAAGATAAGCCATATATTTCAGAAATCATCAAACAGGGCTCTTCGATCGCTCCAAATTCTATCTTTGAAATGTAACTAGGACAGTAAAAAGAAAATTTTCAACCACATGTCTTATAAAAAAAAAACTTTCATTGATATTTGGAATGATCTATCTGTTTTCAGCTTTTCCAGGACTGTTAGGATATTAATACTTATCTAATTATTTTTTTCAGTAACAATCCAGGGAACGTTAGATATATTTTTTACTTACGCATATTATGTTCTCATTCTGACTTTGAGCTCTGAAGAGACACCAAGCTGTATATTATTATCATATGCCTATCATTATTAATAATTTCAACATATTATTTTTTTTACAACCATATTGCAATATTGTGTACATATAACCATTCTACAAATAAAATTTTGAAATTCGCCAATTTTTTATCTCTTGAACGTCTATGAAGGTTGTTTGGGTTCCCAGCGCTTTCGGCAAAAGATGTCAAGACAATTATCAATTTTTCAAACAGTTTTTTTTTTTTATTTTAATAATCAAAACCAATGCGAGAATACTCCCCCCCCGTAAAACTACAAAAACCGTGCCCCCGCCCCCCCCCACCATAACCCAATATTTATTTTTCTCCCCCGCCCACGCGCCCCTGCCTTCTCCCAATAAAAAAAAACTTTCTTACAAAAAATAAAAAATACTAAATAATTAACAAAAAGTAACACCGCCCTTTCTCACTCCCCCCCCCGATCCCAACCCCCCCCCTTCCCCCCCTCATCCCCGTTTCACCTATCCCCGAGCCCCAAACGCAATATTTTCAGTAAACAGCGTTTCTGCCCCACCCCCCCCCCCGCCCCCCCCCCCTCTCTAAAAAGGTCTCCCCGCCCCTCCTGCGTACCCACCCCACACGACCACCCCCCGCCAAGGTCCGAAACACATACTTCCCCCTGCACTGTCTACCCACCTCTGTACCTAATTGTTGTTGGATAATACCACCAAATGCTTCCCTGGAAGCCATCCAATATTTTCAATTGGCCGATTCCAGGATCCGTACATCTTGCCGATCTACTCTTTCATCGTCCTGGTACCCAGCCAGTCATTTTAACTCAGTTTTGAGTCGTTTTTGACTCACTTTAATCAAAAATGGAGTCACTCAAATTTGAGTAAATGTTACTGGGGTTGACAAATTGACAAATCAAAAACATCCATCTGATTTGAGTCGATGATTTGATTTGTCGACTTTTCAGTACCAGTTAAATTTTTCTGAAAATTTGAGTGAATCCACTAACGACGAAAGTGAGTCAAAGAAGACTCAAAACTTTTAATAGGCATTTAAATTTTATTCCAGCTGCTCCAGCATGGCAAAATGGCTGTTCAATAGCCTACCAACACTACAGATAACCAAACTCGGTTGGGTAGTCGCAGGTTGGGAGGGAGAAACGAATACTACACATCCAATGTATTGAATGAGTCTCAATGTTAGACATGAAAATTTTCAACACACTAACATAATCAAGAAAAACTTGTTGTAAACCACAAGTTTTTTTTTGCGTGTTTTCTGATCCCTTTGATTTTTTTTTTTTGTACTCTCCCAATACCGTCGTTCCTCTCCGAGGTGTATAAGTAATAGTATGACGAGAGGAATAATAATATTATTATATTATGTGTGAAAGATCCGGTGTATGCCAAAAATAAACCCAACAGCAGGAGATAATTTCTCACCCATGTTAGGCATTGGGAGAGGGAAACAAACAAATCGCTAGAACCAGATCAAGCAATAGGTAGTATATGAGCACGATCGGTCGCATATTCTTTTACCAGTCAACCCCCCCCCCCCTTGCCTACCCTTCATCAGGGGTAGCTTGGTAAAAAAATGGGTGTTCACCGTTTAGAATGCCCTCCGCTCGTTTTCAACTTGTATATTTCAATTTTACAACCTGCCGTACGCTAACAAAACTATCAATACTTACTCTTCATTTCTCTTCGTTCTAGCAAACAATTACTATCCACTCCTAGAGCCTCTCATGTTGATGGGAAATTATCTGCTTCTGACCAATTTCATCCGGTTTCTGATGTGTTATGCGTAACATGACTTTATGCTGTCGGAAAATATTCGAACTAGCCCAGGTGGCTAAAAGTCACCATAATAAAGATTTAAAAAAAAAAATTCTTTTGATTAACAGCTCGAAGCAAAATCGAAACCAGTGAGTAAGGAAGGAACTCTATCGGACTTCAGAATTCAGAGAGGACAGGGAAATTCATTCAAGCTGTTCAGGAAATAAAATATATTCAAAATATATAAAATGATCAAACAATTCAAGCTGAACAATGCATCAGGTACTAAGCAACATTGAGAAACTCTCTTCGTCGACTTTAATATATACCTTCATTCATTTTAAATTATAAAGCTAAAATTATATTTCAGTAGGGAAAAGTAGTCAACATTGAAACAGATTGTGTTCAACGAATTTATTTAAATCCTGGTGAGTGTCAGCCGAGTATTAGTACACGACACTGAAGAAGTATGCACATTGTTTCTGTCAAGATAAGCACAAAGTTAGTTGGAATTAAATGGAAACTACTAATCTTTCTCTCCATTTTCTAGAATTAATTTTTTTTTTTCGGTAAAAGCTACGAGTTAGCTATTTTTTTGTAACTCTTTATGAAATCCAAATTTTACATTATTTTACATTCATATATGTAATAACCAAGGTGCTCCAGCTAAGTAATTAACATTTCAACCTTATATGCTATCATTTGTATCTAATTGTGTTAATATTATTTTTACCTTGTCTATTCGGTATTTTTAACAGGTTTTTTTTTGCCTGCGTGTAAGAATAATTATTGATTTCTTAAAACTAGTTCTTATCTATACAGAGAATTGATCATTGCAATTGAGGATCGCAATGATTTTTGTCTAAAATTATGAATTATTTTGTTGGACATTTCTTCTAGAGTCTCAACGTTTGAAATTCTGTGTAATTGAAATTCAGTAGTACTGAACCAGGGTGGCAACTTCAAAATCATTTTCAGAAATTTGTTTTGAATCCTTTGAAGTGTTTTTCTTCCTAGTAGCACAACAACTAGACCTTATTGGCACAGCATAAAGTGTGGCCGGTCTAAAAATTTTTTGAAAGTTTGGATTTTCTGTTTATAAGAGGATACAAACATTTTATATATTTATTACATTTGGCTTGAATGCCCTCAATGTGATTTTTATAAGTTAATTTTTGATCAAGAATCAGTCCAAGATATTTTACTTGATTTGACCAAGAAATTGGATCTCCGTTCATAGTGACCATATGACTATTACTTGGTTTCAAAAATGCAGCTCTAGGCTTGTGTGGGAATATTATAAGTTGAGTTTTGGAAGGCATTAGGAGAAATCTTCCATTTTTGAAAATAATCTGTAAAAATGTCCAAGCTTTTTTGTAGCCTCCTGGATATAACACGATGACTTTTCCTGTAGCGGAAATGCCTGTGTCATCAGCAAAGCAAGATTTTTGACAGCCCTGAGGTAAATCAGGGAGATCTGAAGTGAAAATGTTATAAAGTATTGGCCCAAGAATGCTACCTTGAGGAACACCAGCTCTGACAGGCAATTGATCAGATTTAGAATTCTGCTAATTTACTTGCAAAGTTCTATCAGTTAAGTAGTTTTGAACTAATTTCATGATATAAAGCAGAAAATTGTACTTTTTCAGTTTCGCAATCAAACCTTCATGCCAAACACTGTCGAATGCTTTTTTTATGTCTAGAAGAGCAACTCCAGTGGAGCAGCCTTCAGCTTTGTTTGAACGAATTAAATTTGTAACTCTCAAAAGTTGATGCGTAGTTGAATGCCCATGGCGGAATCTAAATTGTTTATCAGCAAAAATTGAGTTTGTATTGATGTGAAGCATCATTCTATTCAAAATTATTTTTTCAAAAGGCTTACTTATTGAAGAAAGCAAACTGATTGTCGGTAGCTAGAAGCTTCGGCCGGATTTTTGTTTGGCTTCAAAATAGGTCTGGCTTCAAAATAGGTACGACTTTCTGGAAAGTATGCCAGATAAAAAACATCTGTTAAATAGTTTTACCAGGAAAGACAAAGTACTCTCAGGGAGTTTTTTGATGAGTATATAGAAAATTCCATCATCACCTGGTGCTTTCATATTTTGAAATTTTTTAGTTATAGTTTTTACTTCATCCAAATCAGTTCCCCAAGAATCATCAAAAATATGTTCTTGTGAGAAAATATTCAGATACTCCCTGGAAACCTGATCCTCAATAGGACTTGTAAGCCTCAAACTGAAATAATGGGAGCTCTTAAATTGCTTAACAAGTTTTTGAGCTTTTTCCGCATTTGTGAGCAAAATTTTATCACCTTCCTTAAGCGCTGGTATAGGCTTTGGAGGTTTTTTCAATATTTTAGAGAGTTTCCAGAAAGGTTTGGAACTCGGATCTAATTTTGACACATTATTTTCAAAACGTTTGATCCTCAGGGCAGAGAAGCGTTTTTTAATTTGTTTTTGTAAATCTCGCCATATGACGTTCATAGCGGGATTACGTGTTCTTTGATATTGACGCCTGCGAACATTTTTCAGACGAATCAAGAGCTGAAGATCGTCATCAATTATAACTGAATCGAATTTAACCTCGCATTTTGGCACTGAAGCAGCTCTTGCTCTATTTATTGAGAAAGCCAGAGATTCAAGAGCATTATTAATTTCATTTTTTGTTTGCAATGGAACATTAGGATCAAAGTTGTGTTCGATAGATGTTCGATATTGATCCCAATTAGCTCTATGGTAGTTGAAAGTAGAACTGGTGGAATTAGAAATGATTTCTTGAGATATTTCAAATGTAACTGGAAGGTGATCAGAACCAAAGTCAGCATGGGTAATCAATTGACTACAAAGTTGACATGAATCAGTTAGGACCAAATCAATAGTTGAGGGATTTCTGGCTGAAGAAAAGCAAGTTGGGCTGTTTGGGTATTGAATAGTGTAGTAGCCTGCGGAACAATGATCAAAAAGTATATTACCATTGGCATTGCTTTGCGAATTATTCCATGAGCGGTGTTTTGCATTGAAATCACCAATAACGAAGAATTTAGACCTATGGCGGGTAAATTTCAGAAGGTCACCCTTGAGCCAGTTTTTTGCTGGCTAGTGCATTGGAAAGGCAAATAGGCAGCCATAATAGTAAATTGGCCAAATGCAACTGAAACCCCCAATGTTTCAAAAACTTTGGTTTCAAATGAAGAAAGAATGTGATATTTGATACGCATAAGGGCAATGAGGGCAACGCCACCACCAGCTCCATTAAGGCGATCATTGCGGTAAACAAAACAATTTGGATCTCTTTTGACCTTATGGGCAGGTTTGAGATAAATCTCAGTTATTACAGCAATACCTTGTGATCAAAAAGTTCCGGTAATTTGAAAAAAAAACGCATTTATTTCAATTTTTAATTGATATCTTTATTATCGCCTTCAAAGTACTCGCCATTAGAGGCAACACACATATGCCAGCGCTTTATCCAATCATCCATACATTTTTTATAGGCCGATGAATGTATGGCTTTCAGTTCTTCCAGCGAATTCTTTTTTTATCGCATCAATCGATTCAAAACGCCTACCTCTGAGCGGAATTTTCAGTTTTGGGAAGAGAAAGAAGTCGCACGGGGCAAGGTCTGGTGAATATGGTGCTTGTTTGATGGTATTGGTGGAGTTCTTGGCCAAAAATTCACAAATAGTGAGCGCGGTGTGTGATGGAGCGTTATCGTGGTGTAAAATCCACGAATTATTGCGCCACAATTCTGGCCTCTTCTTTCGAATTGCCTCACGCAAACGTCTCATAACTTGTAAATAATACTCTTTGTTAACCGTTCGACCTTCTGGAAGGAATTCAGAATGGACGACACCGCAAAAATCAAAGAAAACGGTCAGTAAAACTTTAATTTTGGAGCGACTTTGTCGTGATTTTTTTGGTTGTTGACTTGTGAGCATATCAAATTCATATACCCACGTTTCCATCACCAGTTATGATGCGTTCCATGAATGTGGGATCACTATCTGCGTTCGCAATCATCTGTTTAGCGACCTCAACTCGATGCTGTTTTTGCAAAAAATTCAGCTCTTTTGGAACAAGTCGTGCTTCAATGCGTTTCATGCCCAGAATTTCCGTCAAAATGTGTTCGGTCGATCCAAATGAGATATCAAGGAGTGCAGCTATCTCCCGAATGCTAATTGAGCGGTTTTCCATAACTAAATTCTTCACGGAAGCGATGTTTTCATCGGTAGTTGAGGTCGATGGTCGTCCAGAACGCGGCATGTCACTCACGCTTTCACGGCCTTCTTTAAAGTCTTTGTGCCAAACAAATGTACGATTTTGTGACATAGAGTCCTCACCAAAGGCTTTTTGCAACATTCTGAGCGTTTCCGCTGCAGAAAATCCGTTTGCAACACAAAATTTCACACAAACGCGTTGTTCCAATTTTTTATCCATGGTAAAAATCGCCGAGCGTCTATTTTTCGACTAACAAAAGCAGTTGTCAAAACAAAACTAATGGATAATTTGCTCTCACACTTTGACAGAATATCAGAACTACACGGTGTTCAATAAGTTCGAATACAAGTTTTCATCATTGCGTAGGTATGCGCCATGTACATATTCTGCATTGGTATTGGTGTCAGCTTTAGCTTCATTCATACGCTACCGAATGTGCGCGGTGTTGACATTCTGTTAGTTGTTGTTTGTTTGTTACGCGCGATGAAAGAGTATCGGGACTTCGTAATTAAGCGTTTTTTGAACGGTGAGCGACCCGG
The DNA here is from genome assembly GCA_024533555.2 of Aedes koreicus. Taxonomy (NCBI): domain Eukaryota; kingdom Metazoa; phylum Arthropoda; class Insecta; order Diptera; family Culicidae; genus Aedes; species Aedes koreicus. Next base: position 99,531 of record JAHHFK020001927.1, on the reverse strand, counting down.
CGATATATTCCGGCTGCTGAAATCGCATGGGGTCAAGCGGAACTTTGTCTACACGACCATCAGGCGATACCGGGAGACGTCCTCGACCAATGACCGTGCGAGATCCGGTCGGCCGCGTTCAGCGAGGACGCCACGGGTCATCAAGATCGTGAGGGAGCGAATTCGGCGCAAAAAGAACCGCTCAATCCGGAAAACGGCTGCAGATCTCAACGTTTCCATTGGAACCGCTCACACCATACTCACCAAGGACCTTGGTTTCAGGCCTTACAAAAAACGTAAGGTCCATGGCGTTTCGGAGGCTACCAGCAAAAAGCGGTTGGATCGAGCTAAGAGGATCCTCTCTCGGCACGCTGGTCAGGCGTTTGTTTTTTCGGACGAGAAACTGTTCGTGCTGCAGCAGCCGCACAATGTGCAAAATGACCGGGTGTGGGCGCCATCGAGGGACAGCATTCCTGAATCCAATATAAACATCCCTCGGTTCCAAAGTGCCGCGTCGGTGATGGTTTGGGGGGCAGTATGCAAACGTGGTAAGCTACCCTTGGTGTTTATTGAAAAAAAAAACGTCAAAATCAACGCGGCGTACTACAAAACTGAGGTTTTGGAAAAGGTTGTTGCCCCCAGTCTCCGAAGCCTCTACGGCGATGAGCACTACGTGTTCCAGCAGGACGGTGCACCAGCCCATACGGCAAATGTGGTTCAAGCCTGGTGTCGGGACAATTTAACCGACTTTCTGGACAAAACTTTGTGGCCTCCCAGCTCCCCGGACTTGAATCCTCTCGACTTTTTTGTTTGGTCCTATATGATGGCGAAGCTGAACGAATACAAGGTCAGCACTTTGGATCATTTCAAGACGGTAATTCTCAAAATCTGGGACGAAATGCCCATGCAGTCCGTGCGTGCCGCCTGCGACGCGTTCGAGAAACGTTTGAAGCTCGTTAAGGAGTACAAAGGGGGGGTCATTCCAAGAGAAATGTTGTAAACGTTCCTTGTAAACATAGCTTTCAATAACATAAATCCAAAAAATAAAAAAACATGTTTTCATTTTTTTAACAAATTTTGAAAGTGTATCCGAACTTATTGAACACCGTGTAGTGTTGCCATCTTACACTAAAAAGATTTTACCGAAAAAATAAAGGCGGCCTTTTTAAATTGAAAATTACCGGAACTTTTTGATCACAAGGTATGCACGTTATGAACTCTTAAAAAATTAAATAGCTCATCCTTGTTATCTCTGATGGACCGAGCATTCCACAAAATATTTAATGACTTAAACCATTACTGAACTTCAATGTCATGACAATAATATTGGCAAATTTAATACCAGTTTGGATAGCTTCAAACATGGAATTAGTTTTTAGCATATCGGCTATCATATCGGTTAACGATTGCTGTAAAAATTCTAATTAAGGAGCGGATATGTTAACTAAATCAAATTCATCAGAAGTCACGTGGGAATTTTGGTTTTGGTTTCTACCCGCTGTAACGGCAGCGTAGGAAGGTCCATTTACATGTTGAACATTGTTAACAACACGGTTGGGTAAGAATGTAGGGTTTGCAGATTCAACCCTGTTGGTGCCTACAGGTATCGAAGTAGCTCCTCGTTGAGCGTTTGAAGTAACAGTTGCGCATGGAAAAATCTGTCCGCTGTTTCTACCGACGGTTTGGTAGGAACTTGTTCTTTGCTGATCGTTGTTAACAGCTGGAGAATGGGTAGTAGCTGGTCGGGAACGTGTATTGTTTCCTACCTGGCGTTTAGTGCGCAACTGCAAAATTGCTTTGCGAGCCTTGCACTCCCAAAAATTTGATATATGGTTTTCACCACAATTTGAACATTTGAATTTTTGAGGATCTTCCTTCACAGGACAGTCGTCCTTAGTGTGCGAGGAATCACCACAATGCATGCATTTACCAATCATATGGCAATGCTTTGTTCCGTGACCCCATCCCTGGCACTTGCGGCACTGGGTGAGGCTTTGGAAATTGGCTCCAGTCTTCCTGAAATGTTCCCACTTCACTCGGACATGGAGCAAAAGGCTAGCTTTTTCTAAAGCCTTAAGGTTGTTAAGTTCACTTGACTTGAATTGAACTAAGTAGAAATCGTTTGAAATCCCTTTACGAGAATCGCCAGGCCGGGATTTCACTTTCATTTTAATTACTTGGACTGGGCTAGTTCCAAGTAATTTTATCAACTAGTTTTTTATTTCTTGCAGAGATTCACCACTGGGCAGTCCTTTCAAGACAACCTTGAACAGACGATCAGCTTTAGTGTCATAAGTGAAAAAAAAAATTGTGGTTCTTCTGAGTAAAATACTCAAGAAGACGTTTGAATCCGTCCAAGATATCTGCATGCAAACGGCATTCACCTCGTCTGGAAATTTTAAGGGAATATTTCACACCTTCAACAAATGTTAAGGTTTCCTTGCGAAAAGCATGGAAATTGTCCCAACAATCGGGGGAACTTCAATCGAGAAAGTTTTTTTCAAATTTTGATTAGATGATGGATCACTCTCATCATCTGTGAGCATATCAAATTGAATTCTCACATTAATTTGATTTGCAGGCGAATCAATAGATTGCCCTTTTCGTTTACGCTTACAAATACTAACAAATTGCTCCAAATCGACGACCAAGCAGATAACTATAAAAATTCGAGGGACCGAAGAGGAATTTTCCAATGCGATATCCAAGCCGGGTTACTCGAAGAGCCTAACAAGGATCGAAAAGGAATAAGAGGAAATCTAAAACAATGTAGGTATGATTTAGCACTGAAAAGTGATTTTTAAGATTTATTGTAGCGTTAGGTAGCAATATCACTTCCTTCAGCAAATAGAATATAGAACCGCACGGCATGAGAGCACAATGCAGACTATGAGTGAGTTTTTTAATTCAATCGAATCTTATCTAGTATACTGGAATCATATTTCAGGTACCTTAGTTGTTAATTTGTTGTTTAGGCAAAAGGTTAGTAGGCAGATATGGAAGCTAAAATTTTTGTCTTGCTGTTCCTCACCTGAGGGAACAATAAGACATTTAAGGTGAAAAATATGTTATGTAACATACTCTAATTGTTATGTCTGTATTCTCCGAGCGTGGAGTAACGATATTAAGTAGAAGGAGATGTTTCACTCATCGCCATCTTTTTTTTCTACATCATGTTATGTAAATTTTAAAATTTAACGATATATCGCTATGAAAACTTCATTTCGATATCGCTATGAAAACTTCATTTTAAGAACATTTGCGTCAATTTACTAACGTATGTATATTTTTTTCAATCAGTTTTTGAGTGAAACAAAATGTCTTTCGACAGTTTTAGCTTTTTAAATAACGTTTTAATCACGAACGATTTTTCTTAAAATTAACAATGAGGTAAAAACAATGCAGTTTCAGCACAAAGGCGAAACAAGATGTTTTTCAGAGGGGGTATCTATATCAAAAGAAGTTTATTATTTATAATTTTATAAACCCATTTCAATGGTGTGAAAATCAGGTTTCTGTAATTTGCTTAAGGTACAAATGCCTCTGCCTCGCTGTTTTCACTGTCTTACTACTCTGCTCTATCAGAAAAATGTAAGACATGGTTGAAATAAACATATTTATTTTCATTATAGAGTTGTCATTTGGTGCCTCCACAAGTTGTGTGATCACAAATGACTGACAGCTGAAATATGGCAATAATTGTCGGTTTGATGGTAGTGGGATGAGGACGTGCGACAGATGATCGTGTATGTATCTGGAAATATTTCATTAGTAGTTTCAGCACGTTTTGGAATCGTCTTTGCAGTCCGGTAACATTTATATTGGGAACTTGTAGCAGAATAACAAGCGTTTGAAGCTGTTTTTATTTTTCAGCCTTTCTGCAGAAAGTTTTTATTGAAGTAGCACTTCTGAAGTTCAACTGCTGTTTCCGCGATGGACTGGCATACGCTTGTAGGCGGTGCGGGATTGTATTTGAGTATGAATATTTAGTGACATTGTGTTAGATATTCCAATTGGTTCAGAACACGTCAAACTGGACACTTCCATCATACAAATGCTTCCTTTTTTAGATTACATTTATAAGGAGGACTTTTAAAATCGTATCTTGTAGAATGATCTGATCCTTTTCATAAACATATCGTATATTTTTATTGGAATTTTAGCTTTGATGATTGGAGTGATCTGCTCTGTTTTCAGTGTTTTTTTTTTTTTCAGAGACTGTTGAAATGTTGTTACGTACCTAATTTATGATTTCAGTGATCAACCAGTAGATGTCGGATATATTTTGTACAGACATATTTTGTGATCTCTGACTATTATTGTGAATACAAATACTAATATAACTGCAACGGCTGAAGTCTTTCGATTTTAGCTAAGTTCAACTATTTAGCTGTCGTTCTCACATTATTATTATTAAATAGTTATTTAGGTAATTCATTCATAATAAAATTAAAATCAGTATAGAGCCAATGCACTTTAAATAACTAAAACGGTAAGGAAACAGAAGAGCACCTCGAAATTTTAAATACACTGAAGTTTTTTTTACGACGGTAATGGTACCGCGGAAAAAAAACCGCGTTATTTCAAAAAACGACGTAAAAAAAGTCAAGGAAATAAAAATTATATTTCATATTCATATTGAAAGGATATGATCATAAAGATGTATTGGTGGTGGAAAAACTTGGTTCCAGTAACATTGGCCACCGGGAATCTGCTACAAATGGATAGAGGTTGTTAATTCAATGAGTGAGCAAAACAGTCCAGAATAGTTATAGAGAGTTTTTGTTTTCGGCAAAATTTCTCAGTGTGTCATTCGTCGTCTTTTGACATTATCATATTAGTTCCAAATCATGCCGCAGAGATGGCGCTGCAGTCTATCTTTTCCAAAAGAGGCGCTAGAGAAATGCCGTCTTAGGCTAACTTTCTCGGTATGTTGTTTGTCGCCTTTTGATATTATCATATCTGTTCCAAATCATGCCACAAATATGGCAGCGCCATCTCTGAGGTACGATCTGGATCTAACGTGATTATTTTGAATGCCTTTATTATATACAATTAACATCTTTGCTAAAAACAGCACCTTCCTAGAGCACGATTTGTCAATTAAGATTGCGGCGCCATATTTGTGGCGCAATTTGGAACTAATCTGATAATGTCAAGTGACTATATTTTACATTCTCAACAACTTTACTGAGAACGGCAACTCTCTAAAACTTCATTTGGAAAAGATATTTTCCTACGCGGTTTTTTTTACGCGGTCCGTTATTTCAAAAAACGACGTAAGAAAACCGCGTTATTTAAAAATCAACGTAAAAACAGTCAAGTCACAATAGACGTGAAAAAAAATTGATTGTTTTTGTTCATTGTTTATTTCCCTATTTAGCCTCTGAACAATACTGTTTAGAACAAGAAAAATTGTTGTTTATAGTTCATTATACGTACTTTTTTTTAAATTCCACAAAAAATTGTTTGCTGTCTCTGTAAAAAAATCATACGAAATTTTGAGTTTTAATTCCATACCGGCTTTGGACCTGGCTTGGGCTGACGCTTGAATCTAGTTATGTAGCACAGTATTCGGAGGAAATTCCAACGCAGAGAGGTGGTGATATCTCAAGCTGACCATGGCTGACGAGCATGACAAGCATGTATATTACAGATAGGACGCTGAGGGCCCGCTTGGGAAACACCATTTTGAGAAATAGTATAGACTTTCCCACAACGATAAACGATTACATACTCGTGTGCTTTTCAGAAATCGCAAACGTAATTTGTGATTGACCCTCGGTCCCTTTCATTTCATGTATCGTAATTTTTGAACACATCTTGAATTGTCAAGATTGACAAAGAGAAACGTCAGTGTGATGTCTGTTTCCAACGTACATAAAGTACAAGGTATTGTAGTCGCTGCAATGTTTATGTAGTGGTACGAAAAAGACAAAAGCAAAAAAAAGTTATGAAATGTCTTCAGAAATGCATGAACTTTAAGCAGTTTCGATTCAAAAGCCAGCCAAACGCATGTTTCTTGCTTGAATTTCTGCATGTAGGTATTAAATAACTCTTGTACGTTACTTAAGTATACAAATTGATTGGATGAATACGTTATTACTGAATATTTTTGAGTCAATTAGCGCTGATATTTGAGGTGTTCGAAAACGCGATGATAATTGTTTCTCAATTTTGAGTATCACACTTATTCAGGCATTTTTTCTGAATAATTTTAAGAAAAAGCTTATTTTTTTAAATAAAGTTAAAGTATACCAATTTTATTATTTTAATAAAATCTGCATGCGTACGTAAAAACTTAAGAATTTAATTTTTATGATTATGATTATCATATTGTTTAATTTCACTTTAAGCCTGGCTAGAATCACTGTTTCAGGAAGATCCACAACGATTTAAACTCTAAAATTAGATAAAATTTACACAACTAGAAGGAACTTCGCGGTGTCTCATTACAAACATGGATGTTTGTTTGCCATCCGGTTTCACTCATATTTGAGTAACATTAAAAACGAGTAACTTAAAAACGTTAAAACCGAACGTACCCTAAATTGAGTTTCATTTCCAAAATTCAATTTGCGTAATCCCCATTTTATTTTTATTTTGGTATGAAAACGAGTGTCGGGCCCTAGGTCGGGCCCATTGTTTTTCGAGCATTACTCGAAAAAAAAGCATTAAAGGAATTAACGAACAAGAAAATATTTGTTTTTTTTAATTTTCCATAATTCATAAAATGTTTTTTCCGGCTTATAGCCCTGTATGCAGCTGGCAAGTAAAGACCAGAAGTAATTCTTGCCATTTTTACCGAAAGTAATTTCGACAACTGCTCCAGTATGGGTGAAATGTCAATCTTCCTTGCAAAATAATCGAACGGAATATTATTCCACGAGAAAAAGAGACAGCTCCATGTAGTTTACATGAGCAGACGTTACTGACGTTATGAAACCGTCTTCAGTTTTTCCTACTTTTCAACTGCATAAGGCTAGTATGCAGCTGACAAGTAAACACCTGAAGAAATTTTTGCCATTTCTACCGAAGTAATTTTGACAAATGCTCCAGTATTGGTGAAATGTCAGTTTTCCTTGTGGAATAATCGAACGGTATATTATTCCGCAAGGAAAAGTGACAGTCCCATTTAAATAACATGGGCCGGCGTTACTAACGTTACGAAGTTTGCCCTCCTTTTCAGCTGCATACAAGGTAAGTAATTCCGACAGTAATAGCATTTCTCGACCATTACTTGTCCTATTCTAATGCACATTACTTTTGAGCTGCAAACTAGCCTATACAAGGGAAGAAATTTACTAAAAAAGTTCAATTCAGTGGACGCAGTGGTTCTTCACCCCAACAACAAAAAAAAAAAAGAAATCTCGACAGTAAAAGCAACATTACTTTTTCAGCAAGCATTTCTTGACCATTATTTGTCCTATGCTAATGCACATTACTTTTGAGCTGAATACTGGCCTTATCCAAGAAATTTTCCTCCACTGTGGAAAATTTTGCAGGATTTTTTTATGATTATATTTTCCGAACGATTGAGAAAATTTCACTGAAGTTAGGAAAAAAAAATTGTTCTACGATGAAGCGTTCTTGAGTTATGAATATTTGAATTTGGTGAGGTTCTTGAAAATCGGAAAACTTCAATTTGCGTTTTTCGGACGAAACCTGTACGATAGTAAAAAAAACCCCTAATCCTGGTATTTGTTTAGTTTCGAGTTGAACTAACTCATAAACATTAAAACAAAAATATATGAAAATGAGTTTTTTTTTCATTTCGCCTTTTTTATTTCGCCGTTGACCCGCAGTTATGCCCGAGTATGCTCTGTAATATGTAAGTATAATATGAATATTATGTTTTAAAAGTAAAGAGTTAGTGGATCGATTATTACATTTGTAAAATCAAACGACAAGGCAAGGGTGATGAAATGCTTGCTTACCATTTTCAACACTAAGAAATTTAACCACATTGTATAAAAGCCATTTTGCCAATAAGTCTGGTTTCGATTCATACGCCAGAAAGAGTTTCGAAAATGTTTGGTTTATCTGTAATGTAATATACTATTAAAAATCAACGAACCCCAGTCAAGATAAAACAGCTTAGCATTTTTAAGATACGTTTCCGCATCTACAGTGGCTGCTATCTGCTCCATGTCGTGACTGGTAATTATTTTTCGAATACGAATTAGATTTTAAATTAACTTCCGAAGCGCAAATTGACAAAGACGTTATCCGACCCATTTTAAATTATTGAAAAAAAAAGTGTAGCTATCTCAAAATTGAGTTTGGCGCAGTTTTCTTGTGTTTTGAATAACAATAAATCAAATTCATAAAATACGACTACTTAGCGTTTGACGTTTTAAATATACTTAGTAAAATTGAGTAAAAGTTATTCAACATTGAGTAAGATCAAATGAGCGTGTATGTGAGAATAATATGACAGCTGCCAATATGCTTTACCTTGTTCTCAAGGTACTTTGGTCTTTGTTTGCAGAACGAGGGAACAGCATGAGCATAACAAGATCTGTCAACCCGTTTACTGGGGAGTGCTCATTCGAAAGGGACCGATTTTAATTTTTGAAAAGGACACTGAAATGAAAAAATATTTGTAACAACTGTTCCATCTTAGCATTCTTCTTTGGCATTATCCCCCCCCCCTGGTACAAATTTTTTTTTTTTTTTTTTTCTTTTTGGTTTTATAACTGGAGCCCCTCCTCTCTTATGAAATTTGCTTCGTACTGCATTCTCGTGCCTCTCTTCTCTGTAGGCAATGCTATCAACGCCAGTATAAAGCACACGATTCGAACCAAAATGATTTCATTGGGATTTTCAAGTTCGATTGAGCGGCACGTACGGTTGTGTTTTTCGCTCTCCTGTTACGAAGATTTTTTCTATCTCGTCCATTTTCTCGCGATTACGCGTCTGGTTCGCAAATTATCGCCTGCGCTTGCTCATTTACAAGCCAAAAAGAAGCGCTGCAATGGTTTGCAAGTTTCCCCGCTCGACCTATTGCCGTGGCAAAGGGTCGTAAAAATCGATAATCCACTCGGGTGGCATCCGCTTCCGAAGCCCAGTAGAAAACGATGTTTATGACAACTAGATTACTAGATTCATCCCAAGTAAAGGGTGTCCACGATGAAATTGCCACACTATGAAATTGCTCTAACTTTTTAACCGTTGGGTAGAATTTAATGCAAATTTGGGTGGATTTAGTTCATAGTGCATTATTTACATCCTGCAAGTTTTAAAGTCCTGTGATCAAAACTCGCGGAAATGGAGTCGAAAGAACAGCTCGTGCGTGATAAAATCTTGCGCATTCATCACGAGAACAAGGATCTCTCGCATCGTTCTATCGCTAAAACGTTGGGAATCGCGAATTCCACGGTGTGTGATTAAGCGGTTCGAGGAACGGTTGACCACCGATCGGAAGCCCAGAAGTGAAGGAAAAAGTATTCCGTACAACACCAAAAATCACAACCGCGTAGTTGGGGCCTTCAACCGAAATCCGAACGCCTCCGTTCGGGATGTGGCTAAGAAGCTGCACCTAAGCCGAAGTTTTGTCCAGAAGGCCAGAACTAAGGCTGGGCTTCGAACGTTCAAGGTACAAAAGGCCCCTAATCGCGACGAGAAGCAGAACAAGTCCGCCAAAACCCGTGCCAGGAAGTTGTACCTCAACATGCTGACGAAAGTTGAATGCTGCATTATGGACGACGAAACATATGTGAAGGCCGACTTCAAACAGATCCCCGGCAACCTGTTTTTCACGGCCAAGGATAAGTTCAGCGTTCCGGAGCATGTCCGCACTCAGAAGATGTCCAAATTTGCGAAGAAATTCCTGGTTTGGCAAGCCATCTGCACGTGCGGGAAGCGGAGTGCACCTTTCGTGACCCAGGACACAATGAACGGACAGGTGTACATAAAAGAGTGCCTCCAGAAGCGGCTGCTTCCTCTCCTGAAGGCCCACAACGTCCCAACAATCTTCTGGCCGGATTTGGCCTCATGCCACTACTCCAAGGACGTGCTGAAGTGGTATGCGGACAATAAGGTCAATTTCGTGCCGAAAATGTTCAACCCTCCCAACACTCCGGAGCTCCGCCCCATCGAGAAGTACTGGGCGATTATGAAGCAGCACCTTCTTAAACGACCTAAGGTAGTGAAGACAGTCGAGGAACTGAAGAAAGTATGGGTTTACATGCAAAAAACGGTTGATTCACAGGTTGTGCAGAATCTTATGGCCGGGGTTAAGGCCAAGGAGCGGGCATTTGCGTATGGACTGTAAATAAAATACGAGTAAAATGGTAAAATGAAGTTTAATAGTTATTTCTCAATCCCTGAAAATTTGATGGCGATCGGATGAAAACTCGAATTTTGCGAATCAATTTTGTGTGTGGCAATTTCATCGTGGACACCCTTTATCTTGCCGTCCGCCATTCACTGCGACGAGAAGTTTGATAAACTACCATGCTGTATTGAGTACAGCACATGATGGTATCCTGCAGGTCAAATAAGCTGAAAATATAAATTAGTGTCTAACGCGTATCATTACCACCGTCCTTTTCAGGACGACCAATTAAATTTTACAATAAAAGAGCGTGTTAAAGTGAAATGTTTATGATTTATCCTAAACAACCATTGCATTTGATCAAAAATAGTTCATTTTAGATTGTTTGAGGCATTAAGTTCGGCAGAGATTTTTCACTAAGTCTGAACTGGAAATCGTAAGCAATGGCTCAGTATGTAGAAAATTTCATAAGAATGAACACACAAACACGGTCCTAAGTTAACCTTGCGGTTATATCCCTAATATAACCCACATCTTTTTTTTATTTCCTTGACTTTTTTACGTCGTTTTTTGAAATAACGCGGTTTTTTTTACGTCGTTTTTTTGAAATAGCGCGGTTTTTTACTACGCGGACCGCATAAAAAAAACCGCGTAAGAAAAACTTCAGTGTATAATATTCTTTATAAGACATATAATTTCGGATTGTCTTTGAGATTCCCAGGTTTTGTTAAATAATTTATTCGAGGCTATGCTAGATTGTATAAGCTTTATGTTTAATAATGGAAACGGAAGTCTTTCTAGAATTACAACAGGACAAAAATCTACATACATGTGTAATAGTTATTATGGTATTCCTTTCACTATATTTTACAAACTATTCTGTATGAAATTGCATACTGATTTTACAATTTTATCATTATCATTACCTGTTTTTTCATTACTCGGATTTTCATCATTTATTTAAATATTATTTTATTATTCTTACCTCGGAGAGTATGGCACGGTATTTCCACGCATCCTTCCTCCCCTGTAGATTCAAAAAATGCGTTGTGGTTCAAATCTATTTATTTGAATCCACCTCATTTAACAGAATCATCTTTTGCTGCAATCATCAATATTGACAAAAAAAAAAAATTGGGCGTCATCTAACCCAATTATTTCCAGGATGCTTTCTCGTACTGACTGCGTTAGTATTAGATTAGATTAGATTAGATTAGATTAGATTAGAACCCTATCGCCGAAATAGAGAGCTAAGGAAACAACAAATTTCAAGCTCGTGATCTAGGAGGCAGAGAACGCAAATTCAAGTTCTTAGTTATTCAAATTCCTACCTACTCAATCAAAACAATCTTAATCCTCTAGCGTATCACTTGCAAAAAAAGACCCCCTTGGGGATCTCGTCCCTATTATATCACACCATGTTCTTCTTTCTAGGCCATACATTGCCACACATTAAAAAGCACATTCCATACATTCCCGAAAACCCTTCTGAAGCAATATAAATTTGAACAATCCCTTACCGAACTAAGCCTTAAAAATGTGGACCAACCACACTTGGTATACCGCGTGACAAAATGTTCTGCCATTGCCACGGTGGGTCGGGAATACAATTCTGTACAAAATTGGTTGTTCCGAAAAAAAAAGAATAACTGTCGATGACATTTGAAAAAAACAACTTCATCGTGTTGAAGTTGGCAATTTTAGCCCACTGTACACTGCTGGCGTTGAATTGCCACAAAATGGCACGAAACATTATAATGAAATTCCCATCTTTCCTAGGGCATGCACGTTGTACAATCCAACCATTAACTGTACACATAGCTTCTGTCTTCAGCCTGTGGCGACGAATGTCGCTACCCGTCCAAAAGTTTCCACTTGTTCTTCTTCCATAGGCCTTGAGGATGCTTGCAAAAGCAGCAACGCTAGTGAACGGTCCTGAAAGTGTGACCTTTGCTTGAACGACATAAAAAAATCGCAAAGCAAACAGACGAAAAATGAAAATCAGGCTTGAATAAATGCCTCGGGAGAAAGCGATTCGGATGATGGTTTTTGAATGAGTGCAAATAAAATTAAAACTCCGTTCCTGCCGTTCCCGGATAAGAGCCAACCGAGGCGAGCACCCCACTGGAATGGTGGAGAAAATTCAGTAATGCTTCCGTCCTACTTTTTAAGGTCGATTCAATGTGTGTTGGAAGAATACAGCTCCTTAGCAAATACAAGATAGATATTTTCTGGAAATGAGTAAAAGGGATGCACAATAAACCGTATAAATTATGGAAAGTCTAATGCGGGGAGATAGAGTTTTATTCATGCAAATGAGTTGAAATGAACTGAAAATTGGATTTAGTCAAGCGTCATTGGAAGTTCATGTTCTTGAACGTGGTAATTTTCCTGTAAATTGATTTTCCGAAAAGACTTGATTCGCATGTTATCAGTTGATTGACAGTCGTCTTTTGTGGCTTGAATACAACTCAAAATGTGGCGCATTGTAATACGATTTTAACTTCCTCCTCAACTGTAATCATAAACAGAATAACTACGTTGACGTTAAATTCACATAACAGTTAAATTTTGCACCAACCTTGAATATGCCCGGCCTACTTGAGGAGCAATTTGTACGACCGGAATACGGAAATTATTGCCTGATTCTCAAGTATCTGTCAAACGATGCGCCCGCATTTTTTTTCTCATGCTGAAAAACATGAATTCCTAAACGGCTCATAACGTTTGCAGATGCTTCGTCACAGCCGAAATCCTCCATCAGCGGTGATTGCGTCCTCGTGCAAACAAACGCCATGATTCACTTCTACAATATCCACGAGCCGGGTATTTATTTCTTCACGTGTGCATGAATATCCCACGAATCCTGCCAACCAGCGAAGTGCGGCGCCAGATCCATTGAAAACGCGACGGTTGTGGAAAGCTTTCAACTTGATGATGATGATGATGATGACGATGATGGTGACTAACAAGAAATTACGGTGTCTTGCCATCCATCTGACTTGTGTGAAGAAGGTGGAACCTGCACTGCACGGAAAATAAGACCACCGACCGTAAAGAAAAAAGCGTCTTTCTTATTTTTCTTTTCAAAAACTACACACATGCCTGCTCTTCCATACCAGCATTGAAACCATGGGAAACTGAAACATCTGATGTGAGGTTGTTCTTCTCGTTTTGCGTGCAGAAAAAGACGATTGATCGGGCGAAGACGCCTTATATGGGTGGCAGATGCAGCATTTTGCTTCCAGTTCTTTCTAAAACGAATGAAAAAATGCCCTTGCTTCATCCAGGATCGCACCTCCCTCACTTTTTCTATTATCATTATTTTGGAAAGGTTTGTGTTTGCGTTATGATGTAAGCCAAAGGAACCAATGCCAAGTCAACGGGAGGCGTAATTCGATCCGATCAATAATGCTGCCGGATAGATTAATGCTTTTTTATTGCTAAGGCCTTCCACCGCTGGTTCGTCTTTTGTTCCGTGGGTTGATTTAGGGCAGGAACGCGATTAGTGGATTGTGGGACCTTTACTCGAGTGGATGATGAAGTGTGGAAGTAGCCGGAGGGGGGATCACATAATTTTGGAATTGATGATGGTGTAGTTATTCGGTGTCATTCATGAAGTCCTTCTGCTTCCATTGTTTGGTTTTTGATTTGTGTTTCGGATCTCGAGGCAGAGTAAATCTACGAGGCATTTTGTTGATTGACTTATTGAGATATTAATCAGCTTTGTTGTACAGGTAATATATTATTTTTATTGGAATTGGGATGTTAGGCCAAGGGCCAAGCGGTATAACATAGCATCGATTATCGATTTCTGTACACAATCTTTATGTTGGGCGAAAAATGTGCCATTTCAAATTGGGGTGGATGAATTTGTATATGTCGGCTCATGGTTAACCATCAAAAATGAAGCTACGGGATAAATACAAAGACAATTTTTTGGTGATACCAGCCAAAGCTGGAAACAGTATTGGGATGAATTCCTGAATAGCGGAGAGGACGCATTTCACGCCAATTCGAATTCACCAATTCGCAGCACCCTATCAGATTTAAATGAAACTAGACTGTAGACTTAGTAACAAAAAACCACTTTGCATACTTAGTTTTTCCTAAATTAATCTAGATTGTAATTTGAAAAGGGCCAATCTTTTTTAAACGATTTTTGTTGAAATGGATGTAATCGAAGAATAAAAAATTTCACAAATAAATGTTTAATGTTAACAAATTGTTTGACCAGTGCTTGACTGTGGATCGGTATGTGGGAAACTGAACGAAGCGAAAAGTGGCTTGGAAAATCAAAATTATATGTACCAAAAGCAAAACAGAAGCATAGAATAACAGCGTACAAAGTAAAAAAGGTGCCCAACCGTGATGAAAAGCAAATTTTTGCTGCAAAAAGTCGTGCTATGGAGCTTTACACTAAATTTTGCAAAAAAAAAGCACAAAAAAACAAAGTTGCTGCTTCCGGGTCTGTTTTTTATTTACCGCTATGCAAACAAAAATCAGTGCCTAGTACTTCCGGACAAAGAAAATGTTTGAATTTCCCAAAAAGTATTTAGTTTGGAAGGCCATATGTAGTTGTGGTTGAAAATCCTAGCGTTTCGTCTCTACTGACACTATCAACAAGGATGTGTACGAGAAAGAATGCTTGTCAAAGCGGTTGCTACCGTTTATAAGAAGCCACGACCCTCCAGTTCAATTTTGCCCTGATTTGGTCTCTTGTCACAACGCGAAATCCGTCCTCGAATAGTATAAGCTAAAAGAGGTCAAATACGGACCAAAAATAGCCAATCTGCCCAACTGTCCTGAACTTCACCCGATAGAAAAATACTGGGCTCTGGTTAAGCGGAAATTCTTTTATAATAAAAAGAAGATAGCAAATGGGATCACGATGAGCGACGATCTAAAGAGAAGATGAAGAACAGCCATCACTAGCGTAATTGAGAATACTGTACGGAATCTGATGGCGGGTGTGCCACAGATAAATCAAGAATTTTACGGAGAGAAGGATTGATATCCAAATCAACTGTTTTTACTATAGATAGTAACTCTATTATACTGAAATAAGTTATCGGTTTTGTTGAATTATGTCTGAATTGTTTGCTAACATTATCTTAGTGTCCGATATTTAAATGGGCAAGCCTTTGGGGGGTTCAATGCTCTGAAACTTTTCAGGGATGGTTTATGGGACATTTCCAACCATAATGTTTAATGCAAATTCGTTAATTCGATTTGTTATTAACATCGACCCAGACTACTATCTTACCCCTTGCACAGGAGCTGATTGTTTCTGGCAATACATGCTCCTTCCGAGCCATACAAATGTCTGCTGTTTATAATCATCCTTTGAACTCGGAGAAAGATGTCTCCGATTGTTTTGAAAAAACAATCCTGCTCTTATTCATTTATTTGATAGGACATTGTGATTCTACCATGCACTTTAAGGAATTATCGGCCAAACAAAATGAATGAGAAAGGGTGTTGAACTTTTAACAAAATCTTAACTATTAGTGACTCCACAGCACAATGTCAGTTTATGCTAAATTCCATTCGCGACAAAAGTTTGTTGTACTAGTAGGCCAAGATTCCGGTCAGAACTCTATTGCCGAAATTGAGAGGTAAAGAAACAACCAATTTCAAGCTTGCGATCTAGGAGTCAGAGAACGCAAATTCAAGTTCTTAGTTATTCAAATTCCTACCTACTCAATTATAACAATTTTAATCCTCTAACGTATCACTTGAAAAAAGACCCCTTTGGAAATCTCGTCCCTATTATATCACACCATGTTCTTCTTTCTTGGCCATACATTTTCGAACACTTCTTCTTTCATTTCAATCTTGATATATCTGAGAATACGGCACTGAAAAGATTTTGTGAAAATCGTATTCGTTTGTCCGTTTCTAGGATCCGAAATATACCTGTCCCTCGTCAAGTTATACACCGTTATTCATCTTTAAATGCGTTTTTCCGAATGTACTTGCCGTGTAAGAATTTTCACAAAAGTATTGGTCCGATTCCAATTTTTTTTTTTAAACTATTCAATAAACATGCCGCTGTATTTTCCCAAATACGATATGCATTTTTTTATTTTGTTCCATTGTTTATGCATCTAATATGTCAAAAATGACGTTAAAATTTAAAAAATTGACAAATTGCGCATACATTTTACAATTTGCAAAATAAAAAGAATCTGTCATGTGAAAACATAGCTAACGTAACTATGAAAAATTTTCTGATTACAGATTACCAAACGGCAGGGTAATAAAACATCAATAAAAATGGAAAAAATAGCAATATAAATATGTGAAATCGCCACTACATTATTGAACACTGTGCCAACGAAAAAATAACAATTTGCACTAGAAAAATATAAAATAGCAATAAAAAATTGATAATTCATTTTCAATAATTCAAAAGTGACCGGTAAAACTTTCAAAAAAAGCAATGGCAATTAGTATAAACGCAATAATAAACTGATAGTTTTCCGTCATAATAATAAGTTCTAGCACTATACATGTGACAAAAGTCTTCAAATCTTTCAAATCTTCCAATTGAAACCAAACAAATCGCAATAAAAAATCCAAAATAGAAAAAATAAAAAATAAAATAATTTGTTTGATTTTGATTGGAAAGCTTTGAAAAATTTAAAGACTTTTGTCACATGTATAGCGCTAAAACTTATTATTATGACGGAAAACTATCAGTTTATTATTGCGTTTATACTCATTGCCATTGCTATTTTTGAAAGTTTTACCGGTCACTTTTGAATTATTGAAAATGAATTATCAATTTCTTATTGCTATTTTATGTTTTTCTAGTGCGAATTGTTATTTTTTCGTTGGCACTATGTTTAATAATTTAGTGGCGATTTTGTGAATTTTCATTGCTAAATTTTCATTAATTAGTGCCAGTATATATTTTAGTCATTACCAAACTGTACACGGGAAATAATCCACACATATTTATTGGCAAAAATCCATAGAAAATTCCACATAATACTAATGTGTACACACATAAACAGAACCCTCTGAGAAACGCATATAAAATTTATGAGGCAAATGAAAAGTATGTGTGGCTACATATAGTAGTTATGTGTACTCGTTGGAAGTATGTATTAGCTATTATTTGTTGATCGCTTTGCAAAAAATCATGTGTCGGACACATAGATATTATCATAGCTTTTTTATCAGTGTACCTAAGCGAGACCCATGCAGTTTTAACATTAATAGAACCAATAAAGTTCCCCGATCGACTTTATTTTTTTTTTTTTTTTGGTCTTTCAAATTAAAATTTGAAAGTCGAAACATGTAGCTTCAAAATAAAAAAATAAATCTGTTTTATCCATTCAGTAAATCTTTTGCAATTTATTCCCCAAAAAACCTCTCAATTTTGAGTGTCAAGAGTAGAGGACCCCCTTAACTTCAACAGGCGAACAGAGTATTGTAATGTTTGTTGTATGTAACTGGCGCTGATATTTGCACTTATTTCGTCACGAGTGCATGAAATTAATAACGAATCAACGTCAAAAAAAATCCTTTTCAAAAATACACAGGCAAGTGTTGTGTTGGAGGCGGCTTTTGGTGAGATCAATCTGATTATAAATATATTATAAAAAAATAGTATTTTCAAATAACGATTAATACGTGCAACGAATGGAAAATTTTGCATTTCCAAATCTGGAAGTTTGTTGAAGTACCCTTATTCAAATGAAGTCGGTAATGTTTACATGCGTTGCTTCTTATATGTGAAAGTAACCTCAGAATGGGCATGACCTTCCAGACATTCTGAAATGCGTTGCTGGATCTGCAGTAGAGCTATCACTTTCTAGCTGCTTTCAATGGCCACTTAAAGGATTATAGCAAACTGAGTTCTTCCATAATACCATTGTAGGCCAATGGGTGTTAGATTGAATACGCACATGCACACACACACACACACACACACACACACACACACACACACACACACACACACACACACACACACACACACACACACATATATATATATATATATATATATAACACACAAGCCAAAAACGGAAACTTACTCTAATCCAAAAAATGGCACTGACACTGAACGCTGTCAATTTAAAACGGTGGAAATGCACATAGAACAATGAATTCAGAGCAAGTGATTGTGAAAATAATTAGCTCTTACACAAAGATGGTATAACATGAAGATCAATTGTGGGTTGAAAGAAGGGAAAACATAAAACAAAACCGTAGTCGATAACAATGATGAACAAAATCCTATGGGTGGTGCAAAAAGTTCGGTCATTTTGATTTAAGATTGATTAAAAATGACCTATAGATTGCTTATTGTTAAAGTTAATAGCTAATATTAAGTAGGCTAAATAAATGAATTTCTGAAAGTTACTCTAGATAAACCAAGGTGAAATGTTTGAATCGCATAATACAATTCTCGCGATATTTCCTATGGCCATGCATCGCCTTTATCTACTTCCGGGTTCAACACCGCTGGGCTGCAACGAAGCTGCCGGAAAGTGATGAACGCAAAACGTCAGAGACAAAGGTAGTTGAAGAAGAAGAGGAAACAAAAAGCTAAAACAAAAACAAAAATTAGTTGAGTGCTGAAAAACGTGTATAATCACTCTGAAGAAATATTTATTATAACTATCGTTATTATTGTTAAAATTATAGTTAAACTTATCATTGATGCCTGTAAGTAGATAAACATAGTCCTGAAATGAAATTAAAATGAAATTATAATACTTTACATTAAAAATTTATAGATTAAGTGCTAGCTGGTGTGAACAAATAGTTAAAGGAGATTTTCGGATACATTCGGGAAATCAGAGGTCAAATTGGAAAATTTAAATCGGAGAAAAGTGAGTAGTAATTGGAAAACAAATTGAATCAGAAAAACTAACTAAAATGATGTAACTAGGAAAGGAACAGTAAGTCGGGATAGACGGAAAAGTGTACAAGGGTTAAAAAGGAAACTACTTTGTGAGTACTGAAATAACTTAAGGTAATACTAAAACTAAATAAATTTACTGTTCGAGTTTGAGCTGACCAAAAAACTGGAGTATGCTACAAATTCAGTTCCTGTAGTCCGAAAAAACTCAAAAAAGTATGAGTCAGTCGGATCTAACCTCAAATCTTTCCGATCCTGAGGAGCTGGATCTCACGATTACTCCTTGTTCGGCCTGCAACCAGATATCAACAACCAATGAACCGATGGTCGGATGTGATGCGTGCAACCGATGGTTCCACTATCGTTGCGTGGGAGCAACAGAAGCCGTAAAAAAGGAGAAACGATGGTTCTGTTCTGAAACAGCCTGCCAAGAAGCGTCTAAGAAACCGAAAAAGTCCAGCAACAACAAAAATTCGACCCGTACCGGTTCGAAGTCGGATCAACCGCAAACTACCACCCAGGAGCAAAAACTGAAGGTAATGGAAGAGGAATACCTGAAGAAGTTAGAAGAGATGGAAACCGAGAGATTATTTCGGGAGAAGCAAATGGAGTTGCAGCGAGCGCTGAAGGAGAAAAAGATGCAGATGGAACAATATTTGCGTGAAAAGGAGTTGGCTCAGGAGAAGCTCCTACTCGACCGTGCTCTCGAGGAAAAGACAGAACATTTCGAGAAAATGAAGACGATGCGGATGTCATACCAGAAATGCATGGTCGGTCTGGATCTGGAAATCTTGAACATGCAAAAACACAAGCCGGAGATGCAGGCCAAGGATGCTGAGGTTGTACCCTCACCCGGCACGTCTAACGTGAAGCAACATGGTTTACGTAAATTGGCTGTATATGATGGCGGGTTGTTCAAACAGCAACATGACTCGAGAAGAATGGATCGGTCGGCACGACACGACGAAGCGAAGTGGTCTAGCCCCGAAGAAGACGGCGAAGGAGACGAAGAAGATGAAGAGGACGAAGGCGGAGATACTGGAGGTGCGCTGGGAGGCAATAATTCTGTTCAATACGGGCTGGGGCGGCTGCATATTGGTCCCACTAAAAGTCAGCTGGCAACGCGAAGCGGATTTTCGAAGAAACTGCCGGTGTTCACAGGGAAACCGGAGGATTGGCCACTTTTCTATGGGACCTACGAAGCATCAAACCAGGCGTGTGGATTCAGCGATGTGGAAAATCTGGTGAGACTTCAAGAGAGCCTGAAGGGACCAGCTCTTGAAAGCGTGCGAGGTCAGTTGATACTTCCCCAAGCCGTGCCAAGGATTATCAACAAACTCCGTCAACTCTACGGACGCCCTGAACTGATTCTTCAAAGCCATCTCGAACGGATCCGGAAATTGGAATCACCGAAGCCCGACAAGTTGGCGTCGTTCATTCCCTTTGGTAATGCCATAGAACAATTATGCGAGCATCTGGAGGCTGCTGGTTTGCAACAACACATGGTCAACCCGATCCTTATACAAGACCTGGTTGACAAGCTTCCAGCAAACGATAAACGTGAATGGGTTCGGTTCAAAAGAAGAACAGGAGTGGTGACTTTACGCACGTTCACCGATTTCGTCGCAGGTATCGTCGATGAAGCATGTGAAGCAAATGTCAGCTTAGAGCAAAATCAAGAGCCGAAATCAACACGAGGAATTCGCGGTAATGCCGGAGGTGGCGGCAGCAAAGGTAGAACAATGGAGAAAGGTATTTTGCTGAGTCACGACGCCACAGATAGTGTTACCAGGGTTCCAACTGAGAGGACGAAGTTGAAAGCATGTAAAGCTTGCCAACGTACCGATCATCGTCTGAGATTTTGTGAAAACTTTCGCAAACTTTCCTATGCTGACCGAATGAACATCGTAACGAGGTGGAAATTGTGCAACATTTGTTTGAATGAGCATGGAAATGCACCCTGCAAGTTCAAGATCCGCTGTGATGTTGACGGCTGCCAGCAGCGACATAACCCGCTACTCCACCCTGTAACAGGCGTCATCGGGACAAGTGCACACATTCGAACGGTAACCTCAACTCTCTTCAGGATGATTCCAGTGCAATTGTTTCACGGGGACAGGATGGTCACAACTTTAGCCTTCCTGGATGAAGGTGCCTCGGTTACGATGATCGAAAACGAACTGGTGAAGCATCTAGGCATTGTAGGAGTTCCGGAACGGCTGACCATTACCTGGACCGCTGATATATCTCGCGAGGAAAAAAGCGCAAAACGGATAAGTGTGTGGACGTCGGCTATTGGCAACGAAGAGCGCCTGTTGCTGAATGGGGTGTACACTGTGGAAAGTCTTCGTCTGCCGATGCAATCACTTAATGCTTCGGCGATGTCGAGGCAGTATAGGCATTTACAGAATCTGCCTATTACTTCGTACCAAGATGCCCGACCCGGAATGCTAATCGGACTCAACAACCTACACTCATTCGCGCCGATTGAAGCGAAGTTGGGTGCCCCTGGTGAACCAATTGCAGTTCGGTGTAAACTAGGATGGACCATATACGGGCCAAAGAAGGAGGCCGCAACCACACAAGATGCTGTCGTAGGATTCCATGGCTGCGTCAGCAACGATGATCTGCACAATCTAATAAAAACGCACTACGCGTTGGAAGAGTCGGTGGTAGCGGTAAAAAAGGAGTCACGTGACGATCAGAGAGCCCTCGATATCCTACAACAAACAACCAGTCGAATTGGAAACCGGTTTGAAACCGGTCTGCTTTGGAAAACTGATCAAGTCAACTTTCCAAACAGTTATCCAATGGCTGCTAGAAGACTAAGCCACCTAGAACGAAAGCTGGAGAAGAATCCGGAGCTTTACGAAAACGTTCGCAAGCAAATAGTGGAATACCAACAAAAAGGCTACGCCCATTTAGCCACGAAGGAAGAAATACTCGGTACCGATCCGGGGAAGGTTTGGTATCTGCCGCTTAATGTCGTCATGAATCCCCGCAAACCGGGAAAAATCCGCCTTGTGTGGGATGCCGCCGCAACCGTCGATGGTGTGTCCCTGAACTCTAAGTTGTTGACAGGGCCGGACTTGCTGACTCCGTTGATCTCTGTGGTCACTAGGTTCCGAGAACATCGGATCGCTTTCGGCGTAGACATCCGCGAGATGTATCATCGGCTGCGAATCATCGACGCCGACAAACAGGCACAGCGTTTTGTGTTCCGGATGAACAAGGAAGATCCCATTGACATTTACGTCATGGACGTGACCACCTTTGGGTCGACATGCTCTCCATGTTCGGCCCAATATGTCAAGAACCAGAATGCAATGGACTATGCCGCTAAATATCCAGAGGCTGCGGCGGCAATTGTTGACCGACATTATGTAGACGACTATTTCGATAGCGTCGACAGCATCGACGAGGCGGTTCAGCGTGCTAAAGAAGTGAGCTTCATCCATGCACAAGGTGGTTTTGAACTCAGACATTGGGTTTCAAATTCTCCTGAAGTTCTTCGTTCTCTAGGAGAGGCAACGACTGCACAACCAATCCACTTCGGTCGAGTAAAGGAAACGGGCAGCGAAAGAGTCCTGGGTATCATATGGAATCCGGACTACGACACCTTTTCGTTTTCTGCGGAACACCGTGAACATCTTCAAGTATACTTGAGCGGAACCGAAAGACCAACAAAGAGATTAATCCTGAGCTGTGTCATGGGATTCTTTGACCCTCTTGGGCTGTTGACGCCTTTCACGGTCCATGGGAAAATCCTCGTGCAAGACCTATGGCGTACGGGCTGTGATTGGGATGATGAGGTGAATGAGGACTGTTGGATGAAATGGAAGCGCTGGATTGGATTGCTTCCCGAGGTAGAATCTATACGAATACAACGCTGCTACTTTGGAGAAGCACCCTGGTCATCCGTCGAAACGGCGGAGCTACATATTTTCACGGATGCAAGTGAATATGCGTATGGCTGCGTTGGGTATCTGCGATCAGTCATCGAAGGAATCGTTCGATGCAGTTTGATAATGTCTCGCTCTAAAGTAGCACCACTAAAACGGCAGTCGATTCCCCGATTGGAACTCATGGCTGCTGTCATGGGCGCACGAATGTTGCACACGGTGCTCAGCACTCATTCCATAAACTTTCGACGATACGTCCTATGGACCGATTCGCAAACCGTCCGTAGTTGGATCGGTTCTGACCAGAACAAATTTAAGCAATTCGTGGCCTTTCGTATCGGTGAAGTGTTGGATCTTACGAAATCTACTGACTGGCGCTGGGTCCCGTCCAAATTGAATGCAGCGGATATTTTGACGAAGTGGGGTAGAGGTCCATCATTGGAAACGGATGGTCCCTGGTTCTCCGGTCCCCGATTCCTGCTAGATCCTGAAGAAAAGTGGCCCGCTCAAGCAGCACCGGTTGAAGAGACGAAGGAAGAAGTACGAGCCGTCGTACTGTACCACAGGGCGGCATTAGTAGAAGAGGTTATCGACAGTGCAAGATTTTCGAGATGGACAAGATTATTGCGAAGTACGGCGAGTGTACTACGGTTCATAGAAAACTGTAAAAGGAAGAAGAATGGCCAACCGTTGGTAACGTCCAAGGCTACAGCGAACCAGGTGTCGATGATCAGAGCAAGGAGACTGACGATTTTGAAACCACTTCAGCAAGAAGAGTTGGCAGGGGCTGAAAACGTGCTGTGGAAGCTAGTGCAGAGCCAGAGCTTTCCAGACGAAATGGCGATACTGATGAAGAACCAGGAGAGGAACGAAAATCAGTCACCGATACAGATCGGAAAATCCAGCGTGTTACACAAGCTGACGCCTCTTTTGGACGAAAACGGTGTCATGCGAATGGATGGAAGAATGGAAGCGTCCAACACCCTTCCTTTTGATATGAAGTATCCAATCATTCTATCTAGAACTCACGACGTCGCGAGGAAACTGATATTGCACTATCACGAGAAGTACGGTCACGCATATCGGGAAACCATCGTGAATGAGCTCCGCCAAAGGTTTCATATTACCAAGTTACGCGCTACGATCGGCCAAGTCGTACGAGAATGCATCAAATGCAAGGTTCTGCGTTGTCGTCCGCGTATTCCTATGATGGGTCCTTTGCCGGTTCAGCGGATTTCCCCGCAAGTACGTCCGTTCAGCGCTGTCGGAGTGGATTACCTTGGACCTGTCGAGGTAACAGTCGGCAGAAGAATTGAGAAAAGATGGATTGCGCTCTTCACGTGTTTGACGATCAGAGCTGTTCATCTAGAGGTAGCTCATTCTCTATCCTCGCAATCGTGTTTGATGGCAATTAGAAGGTTCATCTGTAGGCGTGGTTGTCCAGAGGAATTCTTTTCTGATAATGGCACAAACTTCAAAGGGGCCTGCAAGGAGATGATGAAGCGTGTTGAACACGACTGCGCTGAAGCTGTAAGTAGTGCCACGACCAAATGGAACTTCAACCCTCCTGGAACGCCGCATATGGGCGGCATTTGGGAAAGGATGGTACGGTCAGTCAAGGAGGCAATGACGGCGTTGAATGATGGAAGAAAACTCACCGACGAAATCCTGATGACGACGTTAAGTGAAGCGGAAGACATGCTCAACACGCGACCTTTGACTTACAAATCCCTGGAACCTTCGGAACCTGAAGCCATAACTCCCAACCATTTCCTACGTGGAACAATGCGTGGCGCAGACCTCATCCCGGATGGTCCAACAGAGTTGGCTGAAGCGTTGAGGAACATGTACAAACGATCACAATACTTGGCAGACCAAATGTGGGAACGATGGTACAAAGAGTACCTGCCCACCATCAATCAGCGTACCAAATGGTTTGACGATCCGAGGAGTCTTCAAGTCGGTGATCTAGTATTTGTAATAGATGGTAAGAACCGGAAGAACTGGACCAGAGGTGTGGTTGAAGAAGTGTTTCCTGGAAAAGATGGACGGATCAGACAGGCGAATGTAAGGACAGCTGGAGGAGTGTATCGACGAGCAACAGCGAACTTGGCGATGTTGGAAATTCAGGAAGGTAAATCCGGATCAAGCGGTGAACCGATACCGGAGTTACGGGCTGGGGAACTGTCAACACCGCTGGGCTGCAACGAAGCTGCCGGAAAGTGATAAACGCAAAACGTCAGAGACAAAGGTAGTTGAAGAAGAAGAGGGAACAAAAGGCTAAAACGAAAACAAAACAAAAATTAGTTGAGTGCTGAAAAACGTGTATAATCACTTTGAAGAAATATTTATTATAACTATCGTTATTATTGTTAAAATTATAGTTAAACTTATCATTGATGCCTGTAAGTAGATAAACATAGTCCTGAAATGAAATTAAAATGAAATTATAATACTTTACATTAAAAATTAATAGACTAAGTGCTAGCTGGTGTAAACAAATAGTTAAAGGAGATTTTCGGATACATTCGGGAAATCAGAGGTCAAATTGGAAAATTTAAATCGGAGAAAAGTGAGTAGTAATTGGAAAACAAATTGAATCAGAAAAACTAACTAAAATGATGTAACTAGGAAAGGAACAGTAAGTCGGGATAGAAGGAAAAGTGTACGAGGGCTAAAAAGGAAACTACTTTGTGAGTACTGAAATAACTTAAGGTAATACTAAAACTAAATAAATTTACTGTTCTAGTTTGAGCTGACCAAAAAACTGGAGTCTGCTACAAATTCAGTTCCTGTAGTCCGAACAGTTTAGAATGAAGGGGGATAAAAGAATGGAGGAAGAAAAAAAAAAAAAAAATAACAACCACCACCCCCGGGGGCAGAGGGAGAAAAAAAAAAAAATGTTTTTGAGAGAACAGAGCGCCTCGCTTTTTTTTTTTTGAGAGGGAAGAGAGTTTTTTTTATTAAAGAAAGAACGTTGGTTCGTGCCCCCGGCGGTGTTGTTTAAAAGAGTGAAAGATGGGGTTTTTTGTGGGGAGAAAAAACCGTGCCAAATCAACACGGCGGTATTTCTTCCGGAATTCTGGAACCGGTTAACGGAGGAGCTCAACTCCGCGAACACAGGATAATGTTCTGAGCTGAACTCCTCATGGACAACGATTGATGATGAAGATGTCGATGATGGCGTGATTTGGATTTGATCCATCTGGAGCAATGATGTTGTACTGTCCAGAAACGAGGATCTGTCACCCCAAGCTTGATGTTATATGCTTTATAGCCAATAGTAGTAGATACTTCCACCCCTATGGTTTCGGTGGACTTAAGCTGGAAGCTCGGCAACAAGCGGTAGCAGATATTCCTTCTTAGAGTGATGACCACTCCTCCTCCTCCACGAGAACTGGTTTGATCAAGCGTCGCAAAACCGATAACGGAAAGGTAGATGTCTATTTCCCGCTTCAGGTAGGTCTCGGTTATGATGACGATGTTGACGTCTAGAAGTCCAGAAGCTCATAATTTTTAGTCTCTCAGGGAGCAAGCGGTCTAATTAACGATGCTGATAACCTCACGGTCGTATTTGAAGATGAGAGCTACGGCAGCACCAAACTGTTCAGATCCGGTCTTGTTGCATGTTTGCATGATGGTTAGCTCAACTACAGGGGTAACTCGATTCCAAGAAAATTCTTGTGGAAAGGAGACCATCGATTGACTTGTACTTGCGGGAGGGTTGAGTACTTTAAAAGTCGATGGGAACGACGCAGCTTCTGCAGGTTGCAGCAAAGCGTTTGTTGAATGAATGCGGCGAAAGCACTGTAATTGGACGCCGTCGTGGTGTAAATACTCCAGCTTATTCCTCTCTAGCAGAATCCAGACCACCTTGTAGGGTTTCATTGGTGGAGAATTTCTTGTCATTGAAAACTCCCCTAATCCCCTCGTTTCGAATAGGAAGAGTTCATTTATCTGATAGGATTGGAGGCTTACATGAGTACACGAGAAATTTACGGAAGAAGCCATTGTTTACGTTTGTCAGTTAGGCCCTAATGAAAAAGTTTTGTCGAACTGTGGGACAACAAGTCATGGTTTTTGCATCACGATAATGCACCAGCTCGCACATCACGTTTAGTTCGCGATTATTTGACTAAAAACAACGTTAACGTCGTTCCTCAAGCGCCGTATTCGCCTGATATGGCACCATGTGACTTTTGCCTCTTTCCCAAACTCAAATTGCCGGTAAACATTTTCAGACGATTGAAGCCATAAGAGAGAATTCGAAGAGGGAGCTTAATGCGATACCAAGAAGAGGCGTATGAAAAGTGTATAGTGTATGAAAAGTGTATGGAAAAAACGTTGGCATATGTGTATCGCCGAATGATTATTTTGAAGTAGGCAAAATAAATATTGAAGAAAAATTTACCGTTTTTGTTTTATTTAACCAGTCTCGTTCATATTTAAGCAGAAGGTATGCTGGTGAAAAGCGATTGAAGTCAATTACAATTAACCATTTGAATAAGTGTTTACTGTCGACCAACCAAATTTATTCCTAGCGCTTAAGTTTGGTGACTATGAATCAATATTTTCCTGATTCGCGAGTTGGGTTTTGAATCAGCAGAAGTTGTTCTAAAATTTTTAAATATTGATTTAATACTTTGCACAATTTAAATCCTAAATTTATTTTTCTCATAACTTTTAAGTTTTGATGAAAAATTTCATGCGATGCATTTTTTTTCGTGGACAGGTTTCATCATGATGAAAAATAATGCCAATATAAAAGCATTAAATTTTGCAATTCCATTACGTTTGACAGTTGACGACTTCAATGTATAGGGAATGCGGTGGGGGGGGGGGGGGGGAGGGGGATTCCAAGAATAAACAAACACCAAGTCTTTGATGTGTCACAAAGAGCACGACAAGTAAGAGGAACACCCTTTTTGCGAGCGAAAACATGAAAGAAGCCATGTACGCGACAGTGAATGATGGCCTCGAAATCAAACAGTACATCAATCGGATTCCGTTCTCACCGTTCTGGCAGGAGTGCACGTCGTTCTTAGGTTATCCACATGGTGTCTGCTTTGAATTCGTCTCGTATTGGCGAATGAAACGTTCCTTAATTTTCCGGGAAAATGCTTGAATATGAAAAAAAAAAAAAATATTGCTAAAGTTCATTTACGGGGTGATGTATCTATCGATGTTCTCATATGCAATAAGGTTTTCTTGGAAAGTAACTCAACCTTTTGGACGTGTTACTCCAATTGTATTCGGTTCGAAGTTACCCTTAATATATTCCAGTTCAACACCGATAACCAATGTTGTCTCTTTAATTTGCTTTCACGAGGTATGTCACTTCCTTTTATCCCCCGCAAACTGAGTACATAATTTAACCTTAGGAGTTGATAGCTTGAATGAACTAGCTGGAGGAATTTACTCCCACGTTGGGTCGCCCATCTAGAACCGTGAACGATGTCGAAACCCGGAGCCTCTGTCGAAGACAGGACGCTTTGGGGGTGTGCGACCCTTATCAATGGTAGTGGCTTTGTCGTATCGAGATGAGGGTAATTTTTGATGTTGGAGTGTGTCACAAAAATATCATCAATTTAGTAATTTGGCATCGAAATGGTTTGATGTTGATGGTGGTGTAGAGGCAGCTACCTAGGGACGTAACGAAGGTCAATTTTTGCTTTAAATTGAAACATATTCCTATCACTATTCAGAAATAATCGTTTGAATGCATCCTACTGGATAGTTCAGAAACATTAAAATTCAGGAAATCAAGTCTCCATCATCCGGGAATCGCATCACATACACACACTGGAGCGTTTATTGCATTAAAGCATCATGAGAGGTTATAAATCGATTCACCTTCCGCTTCACCTATTCCTGGGCATTACATTGTGGCCTTGATTGCCTCCATTACCGAGCAAATAGGATTAAATTAGCGCATGATTGCATTCACTCCGCATCTTTCGATGTTTCAATTTTCCATGAATCGACGCTCAGTTCTTCCTCCGGGGCTCCCGGGCACCATAATCTAGGTTATCATCACTCATATCACATCCCGGAACCCTCGCCTTGGCTGAGCGTGTGTGTGTGTGTATGTGTGTGGAAAGAGCCAAGCGCTATGATATCCAATTACTGCAAGGCTATATATCCATCATAATTAATCATCTAATGAGAGAATGAATGTATGCCCTGTATGTGAACTGGACTGGGAACGACTGAGTCCTGCTATCGCTCTTCTAACTCAACAAAGTCTACCTCGTTTGCCAACAAATGGCAATGCCGGTCGGATTTTCCCGCTAGCAGAAAAGAAAGCCTTCCCAGCGACTGCAGTCTGGCTGGAATGCGTCGTTCGCCGATAGCACCGGGATGGATGGATGGGGCTGACGACAGTTTTGCGTGATACTATTCTCGGAACATCGAGTCCGAACTACGAGTAGTATTCTTCGCTCGAAGAGAAATATAGACTAAACATGAATTTAGTGGCATGCAGTATAGCGAGCAATTTTTTTGCAAAACTCTTTCTACCAAAGCTTCATTTCGCTGGCTATCTTCATTCTAGACGACACTAAGCCATATCCTCAAGGTTGGCTGATTAGTTATATAACTGGAGCAGCAAAGAAAAAACCCCATCCAACACCAGAGAGAGAGGAGAAACAAAATGGGAAAACTCGCTTGGGCGTTAGGATTATCCATGTTTCGTACGCCTACGCCTTCGCTTGATCATCACCCTCTCCCTCGGTACACACCGTTGCACATCATCAGTGACCTCAGCACGGACATCCGGCCATCAACAAGAAGAATGGACGAATTGTTTTGTATTCATCCCACTCTGCAATTGCCGCCGTCTTTTTGTCTATCGCTGTATTTGTCAGCAAGGCTGTGGGCTGCGGGAGGGAGTTGGACCAGTTTCCATCATCATCATTCTGCACACATTCGGAGTAGTCATCAGTCATTGCTGTGATATCTTTCGTAGGACTTCTTTTTCACTCATTAAACGAATAAGGGAGCAGCAACGAGACAAATAAAATTCCGTATCCATAACCGACCACGGGGGTGGGCGTGGGTTGGAAGATATAAAAATAATGACTTTTATGACGACACTTTATCCATCGACAAGGCCAATCGGACGAAGCGACCCCGGCGATGGAAACTTCGTTCGAAAGCAATTACGATTTTATCTGCTTTTATTTAACTTAAGTGGCATTGTGTGCTTTCCTATGTAATTGTGGGTCTTATATATCAGAGGCGATAAATTTTTATAATTGCTATTTGGACATGGGAATTGTTGTTCAAAGTGAAGGCAATTGTTTTTCATTGAAAAGGGGAGAGCACATTTTATTGGTTTTCTTTTGATCGATGAACGTGATTTATAGATTGAATTTTATTTATATTTGATTTTTGGTTCGATGTGTGTTGCTTGAGGTCTTGTGTCTAAATTATAAATGCCAAGGAAGATCAAATTTAAATGGTTGAGCTGTAAGATAGTTTTTTACCCTACAGTTTATGTGAAATAGTCAATAACCTTATTATCATCAATAAATATCAATGGCTAATTAAATTTTCACGTTATCACAGGTAACAAATAAGAGCAACCAGATACTTTTATACAGCACCCACTGAGATAAAGATATAGCCAAATGCTTTCATTCTAGTTCGATCAAGCGGTACGTACGGCCGTGTTTTTTCGCTCTCTAGTAAAGAAATTTTTCTCCGTTTTTCCTGCCTCGTCCGTTTTCTCGGGTTTGCGTGTCAAGCTCGCGAATTATCACCTGCACTTGCTCATCTTCGAGTGGTGTCAAACCAGAAGAAAGCACTGCAAAGTTTTACAAGCTTTCCCGTTCGACCAACTGCTATGGCAATGGGTCGTAAAAATCGATACGCGGTGACATCCGCTTCCGAAACCAGCTCCAAACGGCTGCGCCATGACAACACCAGTCCGTCGGACCCTAACCCCTGACTATTAGCAAACAACCAATTTGTCACGCTCCCGGTTCAGGAGGTGCCAAAAAAGTTTAAAGTCCCCACGATCTCCACCACGTCAAAAGATATCGCTGGACTCAGGACCGAGCTAGCAGTCATCCAAATTCATATACTGTACAAGCTGTGCAGTACGAGCACAAAGATTATGTGCTCGACGGAAGCATACATACCGACCTAGTCGTCAAACAATACGATTTCTCACTGACGACGCACCTGGTGGCAAACCGCTGAAGCTGATTCTGCGTGGTCTTTCGGAATTCACTCCGGAGGCAATCATTGCCGAGCTGCAAGCAGCGACACTGAAGCCTCAGAAGCTGTCCCCATCAACAGGGAAATCATCGGGACCAACTCTATCTGGTTCACCTTAAGAGGGGTTCCGTCACGATAGCGGACCAGATGGAAACGTGAGCCCTTTTCAACATTACCGTCGAGTGGGACCGGTATCGCCCAACCCAGCATGACCTAACGCAGTGTGGTAACTGCCTTGCGTTCGGCCACGGATCCCAATACAAGTGTGCCCTAGCGCACACCACCAAGGATTGTGCACCGATATCGAAAGAGCCCCAACTGTGGCGCAAATCAAAAGGGCACCAAACGTGCGGAGTTTTTGGCGATCCGCAAGCAGACATCCACCAAGACCAGGCTTGGTCAATGCCGTCCGCCACCTCCGATGAACGAGGAGCAGTTTCCGAAGATCCAATATCAATTGCCAAACCTGCCACCCGTCAGCCTCCGTTCAGCAACGATTTGTGACAGCCACAGCCGCCACCGCACCGGCTTCTTATCCAGGATGGTGCAATCCGGATTGCAGTATTTCCACGCAACCACTCGCCGATGGACAGCTCTATGATGAAGAAGAAGGGGGTCATTACACCATCCTGGGCCCAGATACTCCCACCCGGTTGAGCAGATCTGGGGCCCACTCAACGATCGACATCTTCCTCATAAACATGGAGAACAACATTGCCCAGCAGGTTGTACACCAGGAGCTCAGCTCCTGGCCGTACGGGTCAGGGGTGGCCGAAGTTGGCTCCTTGGTCAACCGGCATCGGATAACCAGGTGAAACTATCATCGCACCAGATGGGAGAGGTTCCGACAGTAAGTCAACGACAGCGTCGATTTCAACGCAGAGCATCGAAAAAACGATCTCCCAGGACCGAGAGCAATAAGTCCCAGTGATAGATCTATGTGCCTACCTTAAAAGTCATTGTAATCAAATGACTTAAATTATCGAGGCCAGAATGGTGGACCTCAGAAACAATTATTTTGTCGACAAGATCCGCGCTCTCGCATTTTATGCCCATTTGGAAGTTAACAAAAGTTTAAAAAACCAAGCCATGGCCCATTCTACCGTTGATCCCACTGGACAGCAATAGCTCTAAGGATCGCTTGTTAACTCCTGCAGATAAGGCTGTTGAAATAGGTCAACAATTCGTCAGGTCCTATAATTTTGGACAAAACACGGTGCTTCCGTTAGCATGCTTGTGAACAATAACCATTTAATTCCCATCGAACTCTCGGAGGAATTGGAAATCTCAGCCG
Source organism: Aedes koreicus (assembly GCA_024533555.2). NCBI lineage: Eukaryota > Metazoa > Arthropoda > Insecta > Diptera > Culicidae > Aedes > Aedes koreicus. The sequence continues at coordinate 66,973 of JAHHFK020001927.1, read as the reverse complement.
ATGAACTGTTGACCTATATTAAAACCCCTAAGAACATGAAGACCCGGGTTTTGACAAAATCCTGAACATTGAGCCCCGCCCAAAGAAACGAAATATCCTTCCTCTCCCAAGAAATATAAATCAATAGGCCTTCTCTCACGATTATCAAAGTTGTTTGAGAAAGCGATCCACTCTCGGCTTCTTACATCTGTCGAAGAACTCAACATCCTGCTCGACGAACAGTTTGGCTTCCGACGTGGTCGTTCAACAATTCATCAACTGAACCGAGTCATCAACATTCTCAGGCGAAACAAATCACGTCACGAATCGAATGGTTCGGATTGCGATTGAAGTAATCGCTCATCTCACTTGAGTTTAAAGGATCGGTCGTCTTCGCTTTTATTCCGCTGCCAGCTCACCGCTGGGTCGTCTGGGCTTCTTTGAACCATTTTCGCACACGAAACACGGTCGATTTGTTGATTCCCAACTGTTTTGCGATCCACCTGTGGGACTGGCATGCATTTTCTAAGATCACGCCCATATTTTTTTGTCGACGCCCTTTTGCTTGGAAACTATCTCGATAACCACTTGACAGATTGTGACGAAATTTTGCACATGTATACATTACACTCTAAACTAGTTTCAGCCCAAATTTGTTCCAGAGTGGTAAATGTGTCGACAATAAAGTTCCTGAGTAGTGAATGTTTTGAGAAACAATTAATAGAAGGACAGAGCGCAACAGGACCCGCAACAGGATAGACGAGAATACCTTTGATGTGGTGAAGAAATTCGTCCACCTAGGATCCTGAAATTTTAAGATGCATAATCCGACGGTGAAATTTTAAGACGCATAATCAGTGGAAGTCGTGCCTACTATGAGCTCCAGAAGAACTTGCGGTCAAAAAAAAATCACCCCTTCACTAAATATGAACAAAAACTTGATAAGACCGGTGGTTCTCTACGGACATGGGACGTGGACAATATTCGAGGAAGACCAACAGGAATTTGGTGTTTCCGAACGCCGCGTGCTTAGGACCATCTTTGGCGCTGTTTAGGGGAACGATGCGGGGCGGCGAACGATAAACCACGAGTTCACTCAGCTCTATGGTGAACCCAGCGACCAGAAAGTGGTGAAAGCTGGTAGGATACGTTGAGCAGGACATGTTGCAAGAATGCTGGTCATCAACCCTGGCGTTCGGCTCCAATCCGGCCGGTACAAAATTACGTGGAGTGCAGCGAGCAAGGTGAGCGGATCAGATGCAGCAAGCTCTTGCGAGTTTGGGTCGGCAGCGAGGTTGGAGTGAAGCAGCCATGAACCGAGTACAGACAAGGTTTTGACTTTGTAATGTTGTTACACCAATAAAATGAAAACGAAATACCGTTTCTATCGAATAATATGAACCATTTTTATTTGGCTAAAGAGATCAATTTCCTAGATGAATCCAGATCCTACGTTTAGTTAAGCACAAATATCAAAACACTCATTCCGTGACATTCAAGAAGAGGTGTACCCTGTCTCTACAAAGAACGGAAGTACATGTGTTTTCAAATGCACATACATGGAATGCTACATTTGGCATACATTCATCGAATATTTCATATTAATTTAATCCAGATCTAGCCTGAATCAGATCTGTTGTATGAAAAACTGCAAACAATTTACGCTTGCTTTGGCTTGCAATTGAACGAGGGGAAATTTTGCGTGTCTTCTACAGGACATTATTTCCTAATATGAGTATATATCTATAGGGTGTCCTAGGAAGTAAAAGCACGATTTCTAAATGAAACTTCACGAAACCGGATGACATAAGACAGCTGATTTTCATTGTGCGTCTTTGTTAACATTCTGAAAAACAAGTTTGTGTGTTGGAATTGGATTTTTGCAACGCAGTCATCAAAATGCGAGGCATTTCCTTTGAAAAGCGTAAACAGATTGTGCACATTTGCAGCTCTATTGCCCAATATTTCACTAAGTCCACTGGCAAAACTGGAAGTGTGAATTTTGGAGCGATTAGAAATACCATCCGGAGTTTTGGTGACCATTGTAGCTTCGCGGACGCATCAAAATGTGGTTGAAAACCAGAACCAATGAACAGAAAGATGGACCGGAAGATCATGGTGGCTTTTTCGAATAAAAAAAAAGCAGTTCTGTTCGAGATGTTGCCAAAAAGCTGGGTACTTTTAAGAGTAACGTCCAACGTGCCAAGGCAAAAACGGCAGCAGGGTAAATGCACCCTTCTTTTTGGGGAAATGCTCCTTAAACTTTGGAATAATGCTCCTTAGATGCGTTTGCCCGGTATAATGCAATCGGAGTTATTAACCTTCTGGTTAGCGCTTGCCGGTTGTTTTGACGGGTCTTAAGTATCTTCAAGATTGTACAGCGGAGCTACGTTCCGCAATCTTCTAGGAAGTTTTGACGGGTTTAAATTTCATTTTGACTAGTCTTAATTTCGTTTTGATGGGCAAAATCGGAGTGAAAAGCAGGCTGCTATCGTTTAAGACTGACTAAAAGTAAATTGGTACGCCCTCCACACGCCTCTAGTGTTAGAAACCAAAAATCTATGACAGTGGTTTGTGCACACTTCTATAAAAAAAAAAACAACTGGTGCAAATGTGATCAAAGTAGTCGATCTCGTTCAGAAATAACGTCAAATGGAACTCGAATGGAGAAGAAACACCTGGAAAGTCCAGAGTGGTCCGGTTCCAAGCTGGCTAAAGTGCTGAAGATGCTAAAAACAACAGTTTGTTGAGTGCTCAAAACCTACAAGAAAACCCTGAGTGCGGAAAGAAGTCAGTGGACCTACGAAAACAAGGTGATGAGGTTCGTTAAAGCAAACCCTGGTCTTTCGATCCGAGGCTAAAAGGTACAATGCCAACTTACAAACGATGCGGAACATCCTTGCCAGGGAAATAAAGTACTTCTAAATGGTTAAGTTTTGACATCATTGGTTTATTGAACCTCTTCTCCCAACCCAAATGCCCGCACCTTTGCCTTGACCCCTTTCATCAAATTACAAATAGGACCGACTTGCTTACTTACTTTTAACCACACTTTCTTTAGTTTAAGTTCATTTTCTATCAGTTTTTAACGAGCTTTGGAGTTTTAACGAGCTTTGCCTTCATGATTGCCCAAAATTTTTCAATTGGGCGAAGTTCCGGAATGTTTGGAGGGTTGACGTCTTTTGGTAGAAAAACTACATTATTATCTTTGTACCAGTCTAAGACGGGCCGGGCATAGTGGCAAGATGCCAAATCCGGCCAAAACAGTGTCGGGCCATCGTGAGATCTCAAGAAGGGCAGAAGTCGTTTTTGGAGGCATTCGTCCTTGTAGATTTGTCCGTTGACGGTCCCAGAGGCGATGAAGGGCTGACTCATTTTGCCACATCCGCAGATCGCTTGCCAGACAAGGAATTTTTTGGCAAATTTCGACAGTTTCTTCTTCCGTACACTCTCCGGAACGGCCAACTTAGAGGTGGCGACGTAGTGTTCCTGTCCTGGCATTTGTTTGGTATCGGCTTGAATGTACGTCTCATCGTCCATCACAATGCAGAACGGTTTTGTGAGCCACTCCCTGTACAGTTTTCTTGCACGAGTTTTGGCCACCGAGTTCTATTTACCGCTCCGGTTCGGTGCCTTCTGGACCTTGTACACATGTAATCCAGAACGTTTCATTGTTTTCTGCACAAAACAAACTGAAACTTTCGCCTTTTTCGCAACATCCCTGATCGAAATGTTGGGATAACGCTTAAATTGGTTCAATACCATCCTGGCCTTCTCCGGATTTGATGTGCCACGTTTTTGGCCACTACCATTTTTCCGCTTGGTTGTCTTACGGTCCTTGAACGTTTTGATCACATGAGATACGGTTGAATGTGCAATTCCGAGCTGTTTTCCGATCCATCGATGAGAAGCGTTTGGGTTTTTGAAGTGAGTGCCCAAAATTTGTTGGCGCACTATTTCTTCATTCGAAGCCATCACTGAAATCACACGACCGATTTTCACGAAGCTCATTACACAATTGACAAAACACAATGAAATACATTCAGTTATAATTTCAATAAGTTTTACCCACACGCTAAAAAGTTACGAACAATTGCGTGTGTCCAAATTTCATCGAATACAGTCTGAGTGCGGACATGCTCCGGAACGCTGAACTTATCCTTGGCCGTGAAAAACAGGTTGCCGGGGATCTGTTTGAAGTCGGCCTTCACATATGTTTCGTCGTCCATGATGCAGCATTCAACTTTCGTCAGCATGTTGAGGTACAACTTCCTGGCACGGGTTTTGGCGGACTTGTTCTGCTTCTCGTCGCGATTAGGGGCCTTTTGTACCTTGAACGTTCGAAGCCCAGCCTTAGTTTTGGCCTTCTGGGCAAAACTTCGGCTTAGGTGCAGCTTCTTAGCCACATCCCGAACGGAGGCGTTCGGATTTCGGTTGAAGGCCCCAACTACGCGGTTGTGATTTTTGGTGTTGTACGGAATACTTTTTCCTTCACTTCTGGGCTTCCGATCGGTGGTCAACCGTTCCTCGAACCGCTTAATCACTCGCGACACCGTGGAATTCGCGATTCCCAACGTTTTAGCGATGGAACGATGCGAGAGATCCTTGTTCTCGTGATGAATGCGCAAGATTTTATCACGCACGAGCTGTTCTTTCGACTCCATTTCCGCGTTTTGATCACAGGACTTTAAAACTTGCAGGATGTAAATAATGCACTATGAACTAAATCCACTCAAATTTTCATTAAATTCTACCCAACGGTTAAAAAGCTAGAGCAATTTTCATAGTGTGGCAATTTCATCGTGGACACCCTTTAGTTACTCCCGACCAGAAATTTAAATTATCGCTCATGGCTCGTATAAGCCACGTATCGCTCAACTAGCTTTTCGCTGAGCAGACCATTGATGAGAATGAGTTGTTTTCGAATAACTTGAAAATAATGGTGATATAATAATTTTCTTAAAAGTATCTCTAAAACTAATAATGGGGCTAGCACAAGCTAGAGGCAATTTTTTTATACTTCTCCATTGTACGGTAAAACTCTTACACTGTAAAATTATGGTTCTAAAAATCGTTGGACAGACAAAGGGTTGAGATATTACATAACTGTGTGTGTGTACTGTACATATCATAAGCCTTATGCCAATTAAAAAAGTCAATTTCTAAAACTAATCGAAAAATTAGTTAGTAAGAGAATGCGTAATATATGAGTTTACTCAAGTATGAGGGGAATTCGGGTAAAATGGACCACTTCCTAAGGTCAAATCAGAGCAGTATCATCTTCATTCGATTTTCCGGATAATTTTACATAAGTACAGAGGAAATGAGGATAATAGTGATGGGTCCAATACTCAAAACCGTTTGTTATATAAGTTTCCGCAAGTGTGAAAGGAATTCTGGTAAAATGGACCACTTCCAAAGGTCAAATCAAAGCAGTATCATCTTCATTCGATTCTGCGGATAATTTTACATAAGCACAGTGCAAATGAGGGTTATATTGGTGACATCAATGTATAAAAGTAAATGACATACGAGTTTGAGATATAATCATGGGGAGACTCGGGCAAAATGGACAACTTCCCGTGTCGTGTGGTGGATGAAACCATCTCCAATCGATTTCTCGTGATTTTTCACACTAGAAATGCTCATCCTAAGGGACTGAAACTAGCGGCCATAAAAGATCCGTTTTTTGGCTCGTTTTTGCCCACCGTGCATGGGCTTGGAGGCTGTATGACGGTCTACTTTGTGGAAATTCGGTGTTTATTTTCATAGATGATAAAACATATGTAAAAGTTTAATATAAGACGTTTCCGGGAGATCAATATTACACCGTGCGTGAAGGCCAGGACGTCGATGATGTAAATAAGTCAATTTTTGCCAAGAAACTCGGTGGTTTGGCAAGGTATTTGTGATTGCGGAATGTGGTCAGAGACAATGAAGACTGAAACGTATGTACATCTGGGAATACTAGACTCAGCGTTTGCTGCCAATGGTCATGAAGCACGAAGGTTCAGAATTGTTTTAGTCAGATTTGGCATCTATGCATTATGCGAAAGACGATGGTACGACGCAAATAAAGTTCAATACATCCCGGAACTCAACTCTTCCAGCCCGACCATTCGAGACATTTTGGGCTCTGAACAAGGCACATCTTAGGAAACATGTTTAAGTAGCAGATACCATCGAAAAGGACTGGAAAAACATGTTTAAAACAATTTTAAAGGAGTTTATCTAGAAACTGATGAACAGCGTTAGGGCAAAAGTGCCTTCCTTGACTTATGATTAACGAAAAAAATATTGTTTTTATCTCGGTCTTGAATCGTGCTCATACTAGCTGGGACACCCTATAGGAATAAGTTGTTATATCAAACAATCTTTTTTTTAAGTTACTTCTCAGGAAATAATAGCCCAGTAAGGTTAACATAAATAACCGTTGCATGCTCGATCAAATTTCACAAAGAAGTACATAATCCATTTTTTTCAGGCAAAATTAATTGAATCACGATCCAAATTTCCTACACATCACTACCTAAAAACATATTTTCCCAGCAACTTAAATATGCACGTTGAATCAAATCACCTAAATCCACAAAGACCTCCACCGACTTGACAAATTGCTACCAACTAACGCTTGACTGAATAATTCATCATTTGTCCTAACATTTCTCGCAGCATAAGACTAATACACAGACAGAACCACTCGAAAGACTAATCAACCGTGAGCCCGAGAAGGGACTAGATCGTAAGCTGATTTCACTATACTGACCGCACGCGTGACGGATGGCAAACGGTAACCGCATGGTGTGTGGTGGCCAAGCATGACATAAGAGTTGAACCTAGATTTCCTACTCGTGACCTTCGGAAAGCAATACGCACGCCCGCGCTAAGGCGTGGATTTCGCAAATCCACTATTCACGATTCTTCTATATGGTGGGGCATGAAAAAAAGGGTTGGCCCTGTGTGGGTTGTTCGGTGCGCTTTTTAGAAGGGTTCGTCATGGGGGGATCATAAACAAGTCACTAGCAAGCAGGCAGAAGTGCTGCAGAAGTACTCTACCTCGCCTCCGATGAGTGCTGCTTGACTACAAAGAATGCCGTCGTGGGTTGGACCATAGAGGGTGAAGTGATTCAAATGAGATTTTCGCGCCCCATGAAATCCCGAATGAGGTCCCAGCTGAGCGCCGTGCGGAGCAAGAGTGGATTTTTATTTATCTCGTTCCACTGGCTTGATTCTGCATCCGATTCAATTTCAACGCTGGGCTTTACCGCAGCGGATCATTTGAATGGCGTATTCCGAACAAAGGACCATTTGTTCTCGTGCCGGAAATTGAACAAGTGAAATATGGTGGCATGAAAATTGATGAAGAAGTGTACACAATTCCTCAATTTTTGAACGGCCGTGAAGTCAGTTTGAACAAACAACAGAACGGCTTTGGTATGAATCTGTAACATGTTTTCCACTTGAAGGACAACGTCAAGGGGGTTTTGCTGGGATTAAAATTCAAATGCACTCTTCCATGGACAACACACAACAGGGGTTTGAATTTTCACCACCTATTTTTTACAACATTTCCACGTCACACTTGTCACAGTGCCATTAATGGAGGTGGGAAACTGGGTGAACATACTTTTGCTTTTACACATTGTGTGTCGCATGGCAATCCACCGGCGGGTATACTAAGCGATGTTGCGCGGTGGTGTATGCATGAGTTTGCATAACTGCAAGTATGCAGTTCGCAGAAACTTTCAATCTAGCTTCAATTATTTTACGGAAATGAAAACAAACCACAACCAAATGCTTCAGGCAGGTCTTAAATCTTTAGTCTAAAATTTAAGCATTGTTTCAAGACGAGTATTATGAAAAACTATTTCGTATTTGCAGATATTAACTTTCATTTTTCTGCAAAAAGAGGTACAAAACTATGTGGATTGAATTTTTTTTTTTAATTTCGATCAAATCACATAATCTTTGACTGGTTTTTCTTTTTTCGTCCTACAGGCTTCCTCATATAACGCATATTTGTCAAAGGAAAAATAATCTTCTAAGTAACATCCAGTCGGCATATAGGGCAAAACATAGTACAAAGACAGCTATGATGAATGTTTTTGATGTCATCGGCAATGTTTTAGATAACGGCAAACCCTTCTCTTAGATTTTTCTAAAGCTTTTGATACGATAAGTCATTCTAAGCTCTGCACAAAATTACAAAGGTTTTTTGGTTTTTCTTTTAATGCAGTTCAATTAGTTTATTCATACCTCACTGAAATATTTCAAAGCATATACAATAATAGTTGCTTCTCTCGTTCGATACCTATTGGATCAGGTGTTCCTCAAGGATCAATTTCGGGACCAATTTTCTTTGCTATGTACATAAATGATTTACCAAATGTTTTAAAGTATTGTCAAATACATATTTATGCAGATGACGTGCAGCTTTATTTTGATTGCTCAATCCATGATATGGATTCCATTGCAAATTTAGTAAATGAAGATTTGTCAAACATTGCTGAGTGGTTTTATAAGAATATGTTGTCGATCAATGCTAATAAGTCTTATGGAATGTTTTTAACTTCAAGCTCATATAGTGGAAATTTAAATCTAGTTATACTAAATGGAAGCCAACTGAATTAGGTAGAAAAAGCAACGAGTCTTGGTATCAGTATCAAGAATAATTTTGACTTAAAATTAAGAACTCTTCAGCAAATTGGACATTTTCGGCCGTCAAATGTCAAGATAAAGTTATTCAAAAGCCTAATTTTTCCATATTCCATTAACTGTGACTTTTTACTGCTACAAGCATCGTCAAATGCTAGAAACTGATTACGTGTAGCACTGAATTCCTGCATTAGATTCGTCTTCAATCTGACTCGTTTTGATCACGTTTCTCATTTACAATCTATACTGAGGATGTCCTTTTGAAAACATTGCTAAACATATATGTTCTCTTCAAATCCAAAACTTATTAGTAGCAGAACAGCCAGGGTACTCACACAGCAAGTTGATTCCATGCAAAAGTTTTCGCTCTTAAAAATGTATCATTCCTCACCACCGTTCAACTAAATATCTTCTTCTTCGCTTAGCATTTCAAGCTTATTGCTTTCACAATTCGCTTATTGCTTGCTCTCAACTTAGTGTTCTAAATGCACTTCCACAGTTATTAATTGAGAGTTTTCGATGCCAAGTACCATTTTTGCATTAGTATGATTGTGTGACAAGTACAATCATACGCTATGCCCAGGGAGTCGAGAAATTTTACTTTACGAAAAAGACCAGACCGGAAATCGAACCCAACCACCACCAGCATGGTGTTGCTTTGTAGCTGCGCCTTTACCGACTGAGCTAAGGACTGAGGACCCACTAAACTAAATATGAAAACTCCTTTTTTCTCAGAGGTGTCGCCTATTGTGACGCACTCCCTAATGATCTTACAAGTAAATCATCAAGAATGTGGTTCAGAGAGAGATGTTTTGAGCAAGTTTAAAAACAAAGGGATTGAATTTCAAGAGCTAGAGCAAAATAAGACACAGATTCTACATTATAAGCATAGTAACTTTTATAAGACAGTTAGTCATAAGTTACCGATTTAAATAAAGAAATAATAAAAATAATAAAAATTAACAATTTTAAAGGAATTAAAAAGAAATTCACTCAACCCACTTGAAAAATCTTCATGACGGAATTCCGGTAAAAGATTCTAAATAATTTTAAAGACGAAACCCTACCGACTAAAATGGAATTTTTGTCTATGTTGTATTTACACTGATAGGCAAAATTAAGTGCCCACCTCATCGTTTTTTCAATTTCTCTCATTTACTTGGTTCAAATTAAAGTAAACATACTTTTTTTTATCTTATTTTTTATATTCTTTTTAAGTTTCACTTATGGAATACTGAGAAAAAAGGAGTTTGACTTTAAGAAAAAAAAAATCAATTTGTGTTGAATAAAAAAACAGTGACAAAATAAAGTGCCCACTTCATTTAGGCTACAGAAAACATAAATTAAAGTAAAATAAAAGCATTTCAATAATTGATGTGTCCTCCTTTGGCCTTCAGGACCTCCTGCAGGCGCTTCGACATGCTCTCGACCAGGTTCTTTAGGTGCTGTGGATCTAGCACTTCCCAGGCGCGCTCCAGGGCTTCAAAATAGTTATTTTTATCGGCAACACCAGTTTTGTCAACCCTGGCATCGAGAATCGCCCACAAATTCTCGATGGGTATTGAGGTCCGGGCTTTGTGGAGGCCATTCCAGCGGTTTGATCCGACAAGACCGGAAGAAAGACTTGGTCTAATTGGCAGTATGCTTCGGGTCGTTGTCCTGCTGGAATACGAACTTCTCTTCAAGGCCCGTCTGGATCAGCGAAATCTCCAAATTTTCTCGCAGGATGTTAATGTAAGAATCTGCCGTCATTATCCCGTCGATTTTCACAATGCTTCCCACTCCACCCCACGAAAAACACCCCCAGACCATCACATTCCCTCCTCCATGCTTCATCGTGCCTTGGATGTGGCGCTCCTGAAGCTCCTCTCCCGATCTGCACCAAACACAAACCCGCCGCTTTCGGTTAAACAGCTCGAATTTTGATTCGTCCGTCCAGAGAACCGTTTTCCAGAACTCTAGGGGCTTATCAGCATGCTCCTTAGCAAACTTAAGCCGTTTGACTTTGTTTGCCTTGCTGATAAATGGGCGCTTCCGGGCAAGTTTGCTATTCAACCCCTGTGCTACGAGACGGCGACGAACAGTTCGACCGGAAACTGATAACTGAAGGGTTTCCTGGATCTCGCGAACAGTTACCTTCGGGTTCTTCTTGACTTCGCGCATGATCTTCGTGTCCGTTCTCGCATCCGTTTTCCGCTTCCTGACTCTGCTATGGACGATCCACCACTGATCCAAACGTTTTAAGCTTCAGAAGAATTTTGCCAACCGGTGCCTTACGATACTGTACTTCTTAGCGACAGCCCGGTGCGATTCACCGTTTTGCACATCACGAACGACCAATTTTCGGATACACAAGGGAATTGCTTTCGAAAGCACTGCGTTCTCCATTTTTTTTTCAATTGAATCAAATGCGATCACGTATACAAATGCACCAAGTTGAGCCGTTTGCTTCAAAACATGTCAAAATATCAAAACATAAACAATCGAGGGGTCTTCCAATGGAAACTTATCGACAACATATCGATTTTTGAAGTGGGCACTTTATTTTGTCACTGTTTTTTTTTTTTCAACACAAATTGATTTTTTATTTCTTTAAGTAAAACTCCTTTTATTTCAGTATTCCATAAGTGAAACTTAAAAAGAATATAAAAAAAAAAATAAGAAAAAAAAACTACACTGTGTTTACTTTAATTTGAACCAAGTAAATGAGAGAAATTGAAAAAACGAAGAGGTGGGCACTTTATTTTGCCTATCAGTGTACCCGGGGCGTTGTTTGGTTATTGGGTAGTTAAAAAACAACCATAACCCCCTTTTTTGGATCGTATCGAAGATGAAAGCAAACGACATGATCATTATTCCTGGTGATTTTAGCCTGGCTTCCATCTTCTGATTCATAAATGCAGCCGGTTTCTGTCATCCTCAAACTAGCAGCTTGCATAATACACCTCTTGTAGCACCTTTAATAGACTGCTATAATACTGCTTGTCTGGGATGGTATCCTCAACAGTAACAGTAGATTGCTGTTACTGTTGAACACTGTCGGGAACATCCTTCCAATGATTGTATCGAAAACAAACTGGCAACGCTTATGATGCGATCACACATACACGCGTAAGACTATCGGTCTAAGCATACCTACACGCTACGCGTCTATCTGTCAATAACTTGATCAGCTCCTGAACTTTCGGTAAACAGTGATCGTTTTCGAGATGCCGTGAATTGGAAAGAGTGTTAAAATTCAAGTGGTGGACACGTGGCCTCGTGAAAAGGATATCTCGATGAACAAAATAGCGAAACGTTTCGGAATTCATCACTACATCGTAAAATCTATCATCAACAAGTGCGGAGAACACTACTCGTTCGACAAGTTGCCAAGAAGAGAACGAATACCAAGCCCAGCTGACCCAAAATTGGATCGGAAGGTAGTTATTCTCATCTTTCGGTACTGTTTGATGTCGATTCATGGTTTGGCCAAAAAAGTTGCTACCTCCGTCGGAACGGTGCCAATAATCAAAAAACGCAAAAAACCTGAAGATTCATAAGAAGCAGAAAAGCAAAACAAAGTGCTGAGTAAAAATCCAGAGCGAAAACCATAACCAGAAATTTATTCAGCCTTTCTTTTGCAACGATCGTCTGCCTGCATCTTGATTGATGCCGAAGCATACGTGAAAGAGGGCTCCAGACCGTTTCCAGGACCGCAATTTTATACCAAGGTCATCGGAAAAGATGCGAACATCACCGAAAAGTCGTTCCAAGTTCCAAAATTGTCCAGAAGGTTCTCGTATTGCAGGTCAATGGCAATCTGTTCCTGTGGCTCCAAGTCATCGATTTTCTACACTAAAGGTACGATCAATGTCGAAGTTTACCGTACTGAGTGTTTGCAGAAAATTATTGTACCGTTATACAAGCAGCACATTGTCAACGTGCGAGGAAATGGAGTAGATTTTGTTGAGAAAGACATCAATCACAATTGTCTACAGCTTCGTCCAAAACTTATCGTCAAGCGCAATATCAAGAAGAGTGGTAAGGAGTGCAAGACCACGGAAGAGATTAAACAGAATTGGTCTGCAGCTTCCAGAAAATGCGACAAAACTACTGCCTGAAACCTCATGAGTGGAATCAAATCCAAAATCAGAAAATTCTGGAAATGAAGTTGCCTTCATTCATTTTTTGTTTTAACTAAGAGAGCAAGACTTGAGTTAAATAATGCAGTAGTTTCTAATTTTTAGTTGTTTTTTTTTATTTCACATTTATTAAATGTTTTGTCTTAGAATCACCTGAACCACTAATTATACTTTGCAGACACAACCCACTTTTGCAGGCATCGTTCCGGTTATGTCATGGTTCGTTAAGGAATTGTCAATTGTTCGTAAGGAAAAATTTTCGACTCCCTGGGTATAGCGTATGATTGTACTTGCCACACAATCATACTAATGCAAAAATGGTACCTCGTATCGAAAGTTTTCAATTAACTTTCTGTAGAAGTGCATTTAGAACACTAAGTTAAGAGTAAGCAATAAGCGAATTGTTAAAGCAATAAGCTTGAAATGCTTAGAGAAGAAGACTTTGAGGAAACGACCACATTTTAAGATAGCATCTGCTGGGACGTTAAATTCCAAAATTGTGACGAGAATGCTGCCTCCACCGTATTCTAGAATATGATTGCGAATGCGACAGAACAGTTTTTACTTTAGAAAGCTTCAACTAAGTATATTAACACTCCTTGGTTTGAATCTCAGTTAAACTAGTCATCAAAACGCGCTGCGTTTAGGAAATCATACAAAATATAACTTTGTGAGCAAACCATATAAGCGGCTCAATTTTCAGCTTTATCAATCCTATCAGCATTAAATTCAACACAAGCTTAAAGCAAATCCGTTATTAGTCGGAGCAGCCTTCATCCGTGTTCTCCAATGATCAAGAGGAGACTAATATAGAGGGTATTGCCAACCTGTTTAGGCCACAGTTTGGTGGTGTTTTTGTCAACGATTTTTGTCACTGCTTGGGAAGCTCCCGTAGATAGCCCTGTTGAACGACACCCACCTATCTCAAGTGATGTTGTACGAAAAACTGGCCTTCGCCTTTAAAATCTCTATCTGCGTTAGTCCTGATGGAATTTCTGCCGTCATGATGTGATGTGTGATAAGAACCCACCATCAGTGCAAGGATTACCTATGGCTGCAGGACTATTCTCCGCAGGTTGTTCTGAGAGAATAGCCTACGTGATGGCTTCTTGTAGCAGGGTCAGCCGATCTCAGTGAGGACCTTCGGAAGACTACGGCCAGAAGGCCGTGTGTCTTCGCATGACAAGGGACTGGCGACTCCACGAACCCTTGTCCAGTCAACAAATCCTTCGACTGCCTTAGGCTACCCCCCTTGGGCAATCCCCGTTATATAGTTGTTAAAGGAACAGTGGAAATTTTGAGCATAAATGACTTATAAAATAAAAAAAAGTTAAGACAAAAAGAAAATTCCACGGCTATACTGAACTTTAGATTCAATTAACACATTTTATTTGTTTTTATTTGCACTAGTAAATGTACTGGGATATTGCAAATTTCTACTGTTCCTAATAATATAGTTGTGGGCAATAAAATGAGGAAGGATCTTACCAAAAAATTACATTTCAAATAACTTACCATAAAAGCATATCAGTCTCTATGTTGCATGATAAAATCAAGGGATACTACTTTCCAACGCATCTTCCGCTGCATGTTATTCGTATGGGACTAATTTGCTTGTATAGACTGATCCAATATGAATGGATCAAGAGCTTAACTGCATATACTGTGCTGGTTTTTACAAGGTCTCACTCTTCTCATATTGAAAGACATCATGAAAGACCCAATTGCTATATATACAAATTTCAACTTGAATAATTTACATGGAATTTCACACTATACAAATTAAATTACTTGGCTATGTAAAGAGCAGCTACAGTAAGTCAATGCGCTTCCAACCGTTCACTTACCGAAAACTCAACCTACCTCTTGTTGCATTATTAAATCCTCGTAAATTGAAATTTAAAGTGACAGTAAGTGTAGTGATAGTAAAGTGATAGCAGCAATTCACTATCAATTCAGTGATAGTAAGTGTAGTGATAGTAAAGTAATAGCAGCAATTCACTAAAATCTCGGTTTGAGGTATCCTGAAAAAGTTTGTTACATATATTGAAATTTAATAATTTTATTTTCCTCATATTTAGTGGTCACTATTTGCTGCTTGATGCTGATTTTATAACCTCATCTATGAAGTAAAATCAATAAAACCACAATTATCAAATATAATAATATTGTGAGTAATGATAAAGTAATGACAAGGATTGAACTGTAAAATCAGACACAAGCTAAATGAATACAACAAATCATATCCGCTCGAATTTGGTACAATGTTCATTTGCAAAACGGTAATGAAAAATACATTCAATAATAATTGCAAAAGCCTATCACCGACTCCGTTGCCACCTTCTGACATCTAATGGATTGTTACTGAAAAATAAATAAAAATTAGATATTTATTAATATCCTCCTAGTCCTGGAAATGCTAAAACAGTATAGATCATTCCAAAAATCAAAGATGAAATTTCAATAAAAGATATTATTTTATAAGACATGTTGTAATATTTTTTCTTCATACTGTTCTTGTAACATTTCAAAGATAGCAATTGGAGTAATCGAAGAGTCCAGTTTGATGATATCTGAAATAAATGGCTTATTTAATAATAATACCACCAAACAAAATATTTAAATATAATTCTTTACTGCTTAGAAGCACATGCCAGTCTTTTATGAATTTTGTGAAAATATTTTTTTTTTTGTCTTTTATAATTTCATGAAAAATAAATTGAGCCTTTTATGCTTGTCATGTTGCTCCAGGGTCTTACATGGTTTTGGAATGCAAAGATGATTCTAAAGCGTGCTGAAATTATTATTAAAATGAGAATGGAAAATATACAATATGATTTAAAGGTACTCGATCTTCAGTCGCACCCCCTCACTTCGCTATTGTCAGATTGACAACATTGCCTAGGCTACGCCAACCAGCGTCTCCATGTTTCAGCTGGCAGTCTTTTGTGATCATATGACTCGTGGAGGCGTGAGGTAGGAACTTGTAAGGACCGGAGGTCGGTTGCACCCTCCTTCGAAGTTGTCAACTCACCATTTGAAGCCCTGGAATTTTTTCCCTCCCTACCAAAAAAAAAATAGAATTAAAACACCAACAAAAAAAAAAATATTCCCTCCCTTCTCTCCTTCCCCCACCCCCCCCTCCGGCTAGAAAGAAATATTTTTTTTTTCCGTCATACAAAGGAAAGAGGCTGTCGGTATCGAACTACCATGGCATTGCGGCTCTATGTGCAGTTTCGAAACCTTGCCACCGAACAACATGGATTCACGTCGAAGAGATCCGTTGCTATTAATCTCATACAATATACATCTTCAATTATTCATGAGATGGAAAATTACATCAAGTCGATGCAATTCGATCTCTCGACTGCCTTCGATAAAATGAACCATGACATTCAGAAAGCCAAAACAGAGTGACTTGGATTTCCTGGTTCCCAACTTAGTTGGCTTTGCTCATATCTCATCAATCGTGATATGTCAGTCAAAATATGTGACCATGTTTCTCAATTATTCGCTGTTTCGTCTGGCGTACAGCAAAGAAGTTATAGTGGACCTTCTAAGGAACTTTTTCCAATAAGGCGATTCAAACAATGAGAGATTATCTGCTGTCTCACTCTCTTTCATTTATTACAGTGCCATTGTAAAACTTTCAGTGCTGGCTAGCATACTCTACAAATAGTAGAATGAAAAACGTAAAGGTGATTGGAATATGAATGAAAGAGACAGTAATCAAAGAGAGTCTCTCAATGCTAGATCGAGAGATGATAAATAATAGGGTCCTAATGAAAAAAAAGTCCCTAGCTTTCATCTTTTTACTGTATCTAAACGACGAGCAGTTTCATATTCGTTGCTCAGAGCTGTCTTACGCGAATGACCTCCAATTGTACTGTGTTATTAAGGGTAGGAATGATGCCTTATATTTTTAGTTGCAATTGGACGTTTTCACTACATGTTTTTATAAAAACTGGTTGGCGCTAAACGATTCAAAACGTGCAGGAGAAGCAGGAGAAAATCGTTAATTTGTATTGCGTATAGTTTGCAGCATCATATCTTAAAGCGTTCACCTTGGTTTTAATCAGCTTTTTGGCAACATCTCGAACAGAACTGCTTTTTTATTTGAGAAAACCATCATGATATTTCTCGGTCCATTTCTCATCAAACTTCCAGATGGCATTTCGAACCGCTCCGATACTCACACTTTTCAGTTCTGCCAATTTTCTTAGTGAAATATTGGGTGTTTGCTTTTCCTGCCTTTGTCCGTTCGAACATTTAAATAGAACATATAACTACACTACAGTGTAGTGTAGTGCAACCAATTGTCTACCGCGACTATTTTATTAAACAGATCCGAAAAGATTTACAGTGTGTTTCCGTACCGGGAGTTTTCGTCGGAGAAGGTCTTTCGTGCAAGTCGTGAATCACCTGTCTTTGCAATTCAGGACGTCAAGTCCCACGGTGAAACAGAAGTTGAATATAATAAATATGCCAAAAACTTACTAATGGGTTAAATTTTATTGTCTAAACGTTTAAAAAGGATCGGTCTCCTAAATAATTTTCTACCGCGTTTTTTCCGTGATACAATTTGATGTGGGACACCCTTTAACATGTTGTGTATTTTGGTATTTGAAATAGAAAGACAAATTCGATGAGAAATATTGGAAAAAAAAAGCTAGAGCAAAGTATATGATTTGTTTAAGGACATTCTAGCTCCGCTACGAAGAATTACTCTGATTCATTAACTTCAGAAGCTACAGAAGAAGCTAAAGACCACAGTCGTTTCAAGTTTGCTTGCCTACAAAAGCGAAATTTTTAGATTTTTCAATGGACCACCCTTATTTCTATTGTTGACACAAGAAGGGTGTCACTATCAGAAAACAATGTTTTTTTTTATTCCAAACTCAAGCTGAAATTGCAACTTTCCGTCTAAATTCGTGTTTTGGCCCACTGATCAATAAAGCGACGTGTATTGTTTTCTTAACTATGTAAACCGTAAATTAAACATAACTTGGTCACATCATATATCTGCTGTAGCAGTGTTGTTAATCGTTTACGTCTAACGACTGTTTCGTGAACTTCAAATTTGACAAATTTGCAAATTTGACTGAAGGCTTCCTCGAAGACGCATACAGACGTTAACGATAATAGAATAGCACAGCATTAACATTTAACACCTCGTGGGTTGAGCTACAATGTAGATTGATTCGTCAAAGACACCATTAGGCGGAATCATACCCTTTTACGCCTAGCTACGCCCAAATATCTATGGAAGATAGGGACGATTTGATATTTACCTTAAAACGATGATCAAGCTATCATACAATCTACAATAAATTAAAGGAAAAGATATATTGGAGGGCCGGGGGAAACAGTTGAACATAACAAATAAAATAATACATAATGGAAAGATCTCATCCAACTATCGTCCAATATGTGCAGCGATCTTATGATATTTTAAAGAACTTTCTTTTCATCGTATGGGAATGAAACAATATATTCAAAAGGCAAAGATTAGCCAAGAAACAAAAAATACATCTTCATTTTTCTCCTATACATTCTCTTAGTTAACTGAGCAATAATACGAACATCCTCGGAATAGTTGTTAACCTTAACCAAACCTTTAACGGTCAACATTACATAAAATACATCAGATAAAAAGTTGAACGGAAACTCCAAACAGCATTATTCAGATGCTGTAAGAATCGAAATTCTCTTGCTAGGTTGCATTAAGAACTAACCACCTTGTGTTGACGCACTCATTTCCCATTCTATAAACTCTAGACGCACAGCTTATTTTTTACAGCGAAGTAGTCGGTTCTAAATTTTTTTGAGTAATGTTTTGTTTTACGTTAATTAATGTTTAAAAAAAATGCAACGTGGTCAGGTTAAAAAATGTTGCAATAGTTAAATTTGGCTAAATCTACTATATACAGTACGCGTCGTTGTTGAACATACGATTGGCAACTGCATTGGAAAATATTGAGAACAAATT
Organism: Aedes koreicus; assembly: GCA_024533555.2. Classification (NCBI taxonomy): domain Eukaryota; kingdom Metazoa; phylum Arthropoda; class Insecta; order Diptera; family Culicidae; genus Aedes; species Aedes koreicus. The sequence continues at coordinate 48,226 of JAHHFK020001927.1, read as the reverse complement.
AGTCCAAATCCAGGGCTCTTGGATGGCAACATTCCCAATAATCACAATTCCAACAAAAACACCGCCCGGAAGATCCTTTTACGCAGAAGTTATCGTTCTTATCGTGTCAGCAAGCTGTCAAACCGAATACTGAGATAGAACCAAATGGCCAAAACACGCACTCGGAAGTTAAAAGGAGAGGTTCTCTCGAGGTACCCAGGACGCATACTGATGCAAGATGAAACGTATGTGAAGATAAACTTTGGGCAGCTTCCCGGGCAAAAGTTTTATTTGGCCCCAACACATACACTGCCGGAAATTAGTATAAAGACATGCGGACATAGAAGTTACGAAGCTCTTCAATATATTCGGATTCATCTTAGACTGTTCAACTTGAATTGCCCGTTTCAATTGGCCAGCCGTTTCATAACTCCTTCCATTATTCAATATATTATGCGAAAGTAACCCCTAAACCTTTTCAATTGGATTTAGATCCGGGCTGCAGGCTGGCCACTCCAAAACAGGGATGTCGTGATGCTTCGAAAATTCCTTGGTTGATTTGGAGGCATGACAGGCTGCATTGTCTTGTTGGAAAATTATGTGAACTTCTTCCAACAACTGGCAATACATTCGAAAGTTCATCCGCGTCGAAATAAAGCAAACAGGCGTTTTTCCTGTCAAACTAACACCGGCCCAGATCATTAACGTTCCTCCACCAAAGTTTCGTTACTCCTTTCTTGGTGTCTCTTGCCTGTTATCGTGCCTACGGCTACTAAAACCATCTAGTCCATCTGAGTTGAATTTTTTCTCGTCATTGAAAACCACGATCGACCATTCATCGTCCCATAACCAGTGTTTCTCGGAAAAGCCAAAACAGGCTTTCTTGTGACGAGGTAGCAGGCGGGGTACAGGTGTCGCTGATACAAACAAAGCATTGGAATCCACGTTTTAAACTTGAAGAATCCGACGAGCAGATATCGACAGACTCATTTCCTTCGTAATTTCTGCCAATGACGATTCTGCGATTCAACATAGCACACAAAGGTCCTGTATAGCTTTGACCAGATTTGGATAGCTGCCACTACTGTCAAGAGACACTTCAGTGGTACCGCGAAAACAAGGTGGATTTCATCATGAAGGACCTCAACCGACCTAATTGCCCTCAATGTCGCCGAATCAAGAAATATCGGGCTATTGTTAAGCGGAAGCGAAAAGAGACTGAGAAGGGGACTCGGGATGCTGCAGAGATGAGGAGATGGTGGAATACAATGGCCACTCAAGTTGACAAACAGAGTGTCCAACAAATGGCGCGCGAGCTATTTCAAGAAAGTTCATCATTTCATCAGAACCAAAATGGAATAAGACTTTTGATATTTTTCCCTAAAATTGCAATAAAAAACCTTTATTGTCACTGTTCAACTCTTTATTTCATCAAAACTGATGGTATAACTGATTTCGTGCATCCAGATATGACGTGCATCGAGTCAGTTTGCTTCCGATCAGATAAAACTTCAATCTAATAATCTAATTCGTCTTTTTTTGTTTAATGAAGATAATAAAAAACACACTACCAAAATGTCTTATGTCTAGCACATAAGAATGAGTTGAAAGAGATGAGCAAATAAATTTTTCTCTGCATAAGAAAAAGTACAAAAGGCTCGAATATTCCAAATGTGATCCAATATATTATATTAAATAGTCTCAAAATGAACTCATTCATTAAAGTTATTTCTCGATAGCACTAGCAAAATTCTACCAACACATTGAAGACGAGACTTGAAATTGAAATGTTCACAACATGGTTGCATCATTTATTTACCCAATCAATCGATTTCAAGACAAAGTGTGTTGGGATAAGTAATAAGAAACCCAATCACACAACTATTTCGAGCTTAGACCTTCCATCCAAAGCACATATTTTTTGCTTCTTTGCTACTACCAATGCTTCCACATGCTGAGCGATGTCTCGTTTTCCATCTTCACAGTTGATTGAGACAAACAACTTTCCCAATTTTATTTGCTTTGTTCTTTTCTCTGCTAGCAATGGACAGACGAGGAGCAAATATAAATTTTGCCATACCATTAAATCGAGTAAAATGGAAAAACGAAAAGTTGTTTTCTCAAATGGGGCACATTTTCATCGACAGAAGGCTGATTGGATCAGAACTGTGGATGAAATAGTTGAGAGTTTTCCGAATCCCCATGTCATGTAATACCAGCAATTAAAAGCAGCGTCAATTTTCCAAACTCCCTCCCATACATTATCCCAATTCATTTCCCCAATCCTCTAGTGATTGATCCAAATTACCGCTATCATACTATGTATGTTTACTAGCACCGACATGAAGATACATTTCCATATCCAGCAACTGTACATCTCCCACATTAATTACCTGATGCTAATGCGAGGCTCTCTTCCTGTGAGCCATGAAATTATCCGAAGTTTTCACGGCGCAACGATGCGGAATGTGTAATCCAAATTGCACGACTGTTCACAAACAACAAGAATTCAGCATTCAACTAACATTCGCTATTTACACTATACACAGTCAGTAGTAGATCTAATTGCAATGCGCACTCTAATTAATTGATCAATATGTACACTTTCATACCCACACGAACCGATATTTAACTTTCTCCTTTAATTAAATTATGCAATACTGCACTGGCCAGTAATTCGCGATCACACTGTGTCGAGCTTTGCAGATGGTACCACTTCACGACGACGGTGAATTTACAAACTCCACCATCGAACAAGAATCACACGACCCGAAAACTAGTCACTTTTATTTTCACTCGGTGTGGCAGTATTCAAAAAGCACTCGAAAAATTACGCGAATTAGAACCACTTAAACCGAAAGACCCGCTTGTAATAGATCTACCACGAAAACCGAGCGCAACTTGAGCTGCTTCAGCTGAATCCAATTTGCAGTAGACGAAGGTGAAACTTGAACTTTTCCCTCTTGGTAAGTGCTTGCAGCCAGTAAAGTTCAAGAGGACGAGTTGCTCATTCCTAGCACTGATCCTGAGGAAATCCTTTGCCTCAGCCCCGTTAGACAGGTTGCGAACGGTAAAAAAAAACACGCGAAATAAGATGAAAAGATGAAGAGCTAATTATGACTCTTTCATTCCACTCCAAGCAGCGTCGACGCGGGACTTGTTCTTCGACGGTCGGACAAATGTGAGGAAGTAGCAACTAAATCGCTCAAGTAATTATAATTATCCGCAGTGACTTTAACTTGAACTTAAAACCGTTACAACATGCCTCGTTTGCTCACTAGTTCTATCGAAATCCTTATCCTTCCCTCCACAGCTTCCTCCAACGAAAAGGAAGGACTTAACGCACGAAATCTGGGGCAGTGTGCTCGACGCGTGACGACCTGCAAGACTGATTTCAAGTGCACTGCAGCGAAGGCTAGTAGGTCCTCCCCGATGGAATCTCACTTGACGGATGCTGGCTGGCTGGCAATGGGCGAACGTTCGAACAACGACGGGACGGAATCTGACAGCATCCGTTGGCTCAGCTGTGTCCTTTGCTGGTCCTGTAACCGTGAGGGGATGCTGTTCTGTGAGCGAGAGAGGTGGTAATGATTTCGAGAGAAGTAGATAATGAGAGTGTTTTTTGGTGGGATTGGGGCCACAAGGTCGAAGAACGAATGCATGGAAAGCTTTGTGAAAGCTTGGATAAAAGCTCCCATTTGCAGTGCTATCAAATAGGTAGGTCGTTGTGTCTTTATTTTCTTTCTATGTTGGGGGTAGTCATAGTAATCATTCAATAGAAACATTTCGTCGAATGACATATTGTCGGAAGTCAGGTGGTCTAATGTTCCGTTTCGTCAAATGAATATTTTGTCGAATTGATTTTTAGCCGAATGAATTGTGGTTGAAAATAGGGGCTTCAAATGGTGAGTTGACAACTTCGAAGGAGGGTGCGACCGACCTCTCGTCCTCACAAGTTCCTACCTCACGCCTCCACGAGTCATATGATCACAAAAGACTGCCAGCTGAAACATGGAGACGCTGGTTGGCGTAGCCTGGGCAATGTTGTCAATCTGACAATAGCGAAGTGAGGGGGTGCGACCGAAGATCTTATACCTTTAAATCATATTCTATATTTTCTATTCTAATTTTACTAATAATTTCAGCACGCTTTGGAATCATCTTTGCATTCCAAAACTATGTAAGAGCCGGGAGCAACATGCCAGGCATCAAAGGCGGAATTTGTATCTCAGCATTTCAGCATACCATTTTATTTAAAATTGCACTTCTGAACTTCAACTATTATATTCATAAAAGGCTGGCATGTGCTTATACGTAATGTAGGATTATATTTTAATGTTGTGTTTGTGGTATTATGGTAAGATAAGCCACTTCTTTCAGAAATTATCCCACCGGACTCTTCGTTCACTCTATCTTTGAAATGTTGCTAGAACAGTATAAAGAAAAATATTACAAATATTACTATGTTTTATAAAATAACATCTTATATTGAAATTTTATCTTTTATATTTCGAATGATCTATTCTGTTTTCAGCTTTCACGGGACTAGTAGGATATTGATACATATCTAACTTTTTTTTATTTTTCAGTAACAATCCATTCAAGTTTGAAATTTGAATAAATTAGCATTTTTGTCTATAATGGTATCCTAATTTGTTGTGTACAAAATATATTATATATTAAATAACATATAACGGGGAAAGGGAGGGAACATCAGGGCACCCAAGTAAAACGATTTGGATAGGGAGCATGGGACTGCCTCCTCCCTATTGTTAACATTTCGTGGAACGAGGGCGGGCTCTTTGACCCCATCTATTGGGTTTATTCTGTCAATCGAGGGCTCGATTCTAGTGCTGTGAGTATGAACTTGCTTTTGGAAGGAGATTCTCTTCCCTATATTCGCGGGTTTTGCGTAAGTGTCTCTGCTTACGGGCCCACCCAAACGTTTTTGGCCTTTCATACAGGAGATTGATGATCACAAACAATAATAGAATCCTGATCAAACCGTTTTTCAGATTATTCCACTGCTATGGAAAGTTACCTTGCTGCAATAGATGGTAGTATTACATAATCATCATAATCATCATGTTTGAGAGAGATAGAGAGGAAAAAAACGATACAAAAGAAAGGAATGATGAAAGAAAGATTAAAGTGTTTAATTTATACCATTCAAGGAAAACAATCAACAAATAGTTGATGGCACAATTGATCCTTTCATAATATAAATATAGTTTGTCATTAGGAAAGGATCAATATCGTTATTATATTGTCAGTAAAGATCTAAGACATCACCATACGTCAAAGCAGATAAAAATGAAGATGACAACCAACATGATGACATAAAGACAAATGAGAGACAATAATGAAGAAATAAAACATCGGTGAGATCGTTCAATTTTTTTTTTTATAATTGTGATAAAACTTTTATAACTCTAAATACGCACCATAATTAAATACAATGCAGTTTTTTTTCCATTCTGGAAGTGGGGTTTTCTTTCCTATATCCAATTGATTATGGTAGTGTTCATGTGGGGCTTAAAACATAGAAGTAGACCTCAGAATTTCCGTGTACGAACAGGCATTCTCGAAATGGGTTGTATGTTGTGCAATATACCTATCTTCTTTCATATTCCGGGCTAAAAATGAATTCATCTATAAATAAATACAAAATGATAAACATAGATGCACTCAAGATTCTTTCATAAAAACACTTCAAGCCAGTGGAACATGGATGCACACACACAATTTCAAGAACCACATTAGTTTCCAGGTATTTCGAAATGGGTTTTTGCTTTAACTTTCAAGTGGCCTTAGTTTTCATAACGAACGACCACTAATTCCGATAATAACTAACCAAATGTTTTTTTACCTAGTTAACATCGCTGGTCATATGGTAAATACTCTATTCTATTCACATTTCAAATTATACTTGATTGTTTCCAGACGTACATTGATATGGCAATGGGGAATTAAATTAAAAATTGAGCAGTTTTTTTTGTAAAATGCCTGATATAAATAACGTTCTCGCTCCAGTTCAAGTGTCAATTGGAGATCATGCTTTGAGAACAAACTGAGAACAAATTTTTGAGAACAAACTGAGCAATTCAGAAGTGCACAAATTTGCACAAAAACTGCATTCCGTTTCCTCAAAACTATTTCCTGAATTGCCTCTCAGGCACTCGACTATTAGTATTCGAGTATTAGTACGCGACACTGAAGAAGTCTGCACATTGTAGACGAAATACGCGTAACTGTCAAGGTAAGCAATAAAGGTAGTTGGAATTAAATGGAAATTAACCATCTTTCTTCTGATTTTAATGAATTTTCACGCAACTATCCTGCCACCTGATGGTGAGTCTACCAATGCGTTGCTAATCGTAGCATCCGTCATTTACAACTTCCTCTCTCTTTTGGAAAAAAAGCGATAGTGTCAAATGGAAGCATGGTTTCGGCCACTAGATTTGCGAAAGAAAGGTACAGCAGAAAGTGAAAAGGGCGATCGAAAGCAAGGTGAGTTCATCGTTCCGCGCCTTGGGCCGAGAATTTGGTAAAACACGGAAAACGGTGAAGAAGTACCTCTGCAAGATGAACCCAGAAGAAGCGTCTGAAGGTGCTGGTGATAAACTTCTTTCCGGCGAAGCGTGATGTCTCGAATAGAGAGGCTCGGGTTCCTCTCTAGTATCTTCTTCACCATTCTGTCCATAGCACGACCACTTTTGTCACTTTTTGGTTTCCTTTCCGTAGTCAAACGTTCAAAATAATACGTTTGCAATACACTGTGAACATTGGATTTGGGCAAAGCCATCTCTCAAGAATATTTTCAAGAAAGGTCAGCTTTCACATTACGGCTGAAGAACATCCATTCATGCTCGTTTTTTATCCATCCATGACCATTTTGAATACTTCTTATGAAATATCGAAACCGATCTTATTTTTTTAAGAATAGACACCCAGCTCTGTGTGGAATATTTCACGCGTGGATGAAATTTTTCAAAAGATACAGTGTTTTAAATCTTTTTTGAACAATTTTTTATTAAATTTTAAACCGGTAGGAGCTTGTATAAAAAAAGTTATCGAACATTATTTTATGACGATGCTCATGATTACGCATGCATAGAAAGTCTAGTAGAAAAGTGTTTCATAATGTTTGATGCCACAGATGGGTTGGCATCATTGCCTTTTATGTTTTCCACGAACCAACTTCATTGCAAGATCCGGGCAACTTTTCAGGATAAACCTACCGTTCGATTTTTCCTAATGCTACCCTTTTCTCACATCTCTCACGTAAGCATCCAAGCTCATCCGAATCCCTCACAATTTCCCTGTTTCTCTCGCTATCTGCCTCCCAATGGTAGCTTGCATGCTACCATCCACGCGTTGGTTGTTACTAACTGCACGCATTCTCCAAAAGCCAGAGCATCAGAAATCAGCTGGGGTTGCCAATGGCAACGAACTACCGAGGCGCGCTCGACCAAGCCGAGTTCGACGACGATGATAAGGATACGCGGAGGATGAAATGTGATTCTACTCTTTTCCAAGTATCGCACAGTTCGTATCAAAAAGTAGATATGGCTCGAGAAGGACAGGCCAACAGCGTCGAAAGCTTCTGATAGCAGCTGGACAGTGTTGTCGTTGGTCCTTCGGATGCTGTGATTATGTATAAACATAGCTATATTGATTCAGCTGTCCACTTCGTTGGTCAGTCAATGTAATGCAAAACTGAGGGGGGTTTTGCTTTTTAGCATCACCACTCGATGGTCGGTATCATGTTTGATGGCCCATGATGTGTGTGAAGGGGAAAAAAAACTACGGTCTGGGCTTGAGTGCATGGTTATAAAGGAGGTCTGGGGCTCGATATGGGAGAGATAATATCATTTTCAACGAACGTGGCAATAACACTTTGCATAAATATGTGATCGAAACGCAGTCGCAGCAGGTGGGTTGGTAGGTATTGGCAACCATCGCCCGCGGCCAGGGAAAAAACCGTGTGCTACACAACATTGCTGATGCCTGATGGGAAAACTGGCTGGGAGGTAGTGATTGGAGCGGATGTCGGTTAGCGAGAGTGACCTGACGAACCACATGACCTCTGACCGGGATGGTTTGCGTTTGGGTTTCGTGCCGGTCGGTTTTTCGGTTGGCGCATAAGTTTTTAATGCGGCACTTTTCAGTGCGGTGAGCATCGTTTTGACGGGTTTGAAACAAGAAATCTGGTTTAAAGAGAAATAGGAAAACAATTGAAATCATTAATTTAAAATGTATAATTATCACTCAAGACTTTTGTTGTTTCGATAAATCAATCTTTCAGAATACTACAATATATTTGGAAAGGATGCGAGAACATGGCCACTGGATCACAGTATGGTAGTTTTGTTTACAACATTATCATCACAAAGAAACGTCGACAACAAAAACAAAAACAGATTTTTTGAGTGGTTGCGAACCATAATTTGTTTTTTTGGGTTAAGATAGTTTAGTATCTTACTGATGAATTTTAAGTTGTCTCGTGAAAGCAACTTCAACAAATAAATCTGTATTTCCACAAGAAACGGTAAGATTTTTATGCATTATAAAAAAAGAAATTATAGCATTATTGCTTGACTCTATTAAAGGATTTAATGGACAAGCACATATGTTTGTGGGATGTGCTGTATTTCAAGGTTACAGCTGATTTAGTAGTGTCGCGTAGTGTTAATATTCTGAAATTATGTTTAACTACTTAAAATTGCTTATCTATTGAATACATTTTTCGAAAACTGAAATCACATAAGCTAGGGAACGGCTCACATTAACCTGTAATACTATTTTTTCAGTATGATGCTTCACTCGATGAAGCATCATATTGCAAAAAAAAAGAATTATAAGCCGTGCTTGGAATATGGGAAACCAATTTCTGATCCCTGTGCTCAACAATCTGCTTCCGTAACACCACGTCGTGGAAGCTAAACTCCTTTGGCCTATATCCACCCAATGTTGGTGCAGGCTAGCAGCCAAACTGCAGCCGTCCTTTCTATAACTCAAACCTCGAATAACGTTGCAATCATATAGGGTTCCTCATCGTCTTCATCGTCATCCAATACCAGAAGCAGCAGTAGCAGTGTTACGACCCTTGTTCCAACTCAGCAGCAGGTTCACACTACCCAAAGCAACAATTCGAACGAATCCATGCCTTCATCTCCGACCAGCTCTCACTCTGATGGCACGAGTTCGGCCAATGTTACCGTTGCTGCCGTTCCTCCTATGGGTACGGCATCCCCTTCCTCATCCACTGCCGAAATCAGCTCGCAGCAGTTGAACGAATGCATTCCAGCTACGCAACTAAATAAGCCGGGTCCCTCACAGGTTCAAGTTTCAGCTGGTCATCCCAGGCGGTGGCCCTTGTTTCTCCCACATCAAAGTTACACCACAAAATAGCAGAAACGTCGTAACGCAGTCGGCTCAGTCATCGCCACATGCACAGCAGCCACCGCCGCAAGAGCAGCAGAACCCTGCCCTAGTACCAGCGGTACCTCGTCTTATTCCCAACAGCTCACCCTCAGTAGCTTCTACTTCGAGCAACACCGTAACTACGTCACAGGCTGCCGCTGGGTAACAGTTTGACTGACAACGTAGAACAACCTGGCGAAAAGTCCGCCCGGTTCACAAGCGTCCGTGAATGCAGAGCGGTGAGTCATTCCAAGATGTTACAGAGTCAGGGCTGGACGTGGAGTATCAGGTTCCGACGCCATCACAGCGAGACCAAGAGGATAATATCATCGTGGTCGACTCCTAAAAAGAAGGTATGGTCGACGGGGGGACAGCAGATGAAGGTACCGCCGAAGCCAACGAAGGACCTTTCGAAGTTTACAAAGCTGATGAAGCAAACGAACAGGACGAACCGGAAGTGGCTAGCAATTATGACAAAGGTAAAGGTCCCGATATAGACGAAGACAATGTGCAGTCGGCTAACAATGAAGTCGACGTAGATGATGACAATGAAGTTCCTAACCAGTAAGTAAGGGTAAGTCTTCGTCAACTACCGGCGCGCAAGTTGCTCTGGATGCAGAAGCCTCCAGTACTAGCGTCAGAGTAGCGGACCTTTAACGTCCTCGGATGGCCAAGCTACGGAAAGTAAAGGGTGTTCCGATCAAAATTTGGTCAAACAGTAATGTGTGTGAGTCGATCAAAGTTTTTATTAATAAGTCAAATTCTTTTTCCTTTTCAAGTTCAGTTAATACAGAATACAGGAGAAATATTCAGCTAAGCTTCCTTTTTCCCGAATGCGAATTGCGCATTCGCTGCCATAAGACGTTGTACAGTTTTCTTGTCCACTTTATTCGCCGCAGAACGCCAGTTTGCCTTGAACTGTTTCTCGCTCACAACAGCTTTTTGAGTCTTCTTAAGGTTCCGCTTGACGATGGCCCAATATTGTTCGATCGGGCGGAGCTCTGGCGTGTTGGGAGGGTTCTTGTCCTTGGGCACCACTTGAACGTTGTAAGCAGCATACCACTTCATGGCCTTTTTTCCGTAATGGCAAGATGCCAAATCCGGCCAAAATAGAACGGAACCATTGTGTCGCTTCAGGAAAGGCAGTAGACGTTTTTGTAGGCACTCGCTCAGATAAATTTCCTGATTGACGGTTCCGGTCGCAATGTAAACGTTGCTCTTCAAACCCGAGGTACAGATGGCCTGCCACACCAGATATTTCTTCGCGAACTTTGACAGTTTAATGTGCTTGGAAATATCTGACGCTTTTCTCCGTCCAGTTGCCGTATAAAATTACGGTCCAGGAAGCTGCTTAAAGTCTGCCTTGACGTAAGTTCTATCGTCCTGTACCACGCAATCATACTACGTCAGCATCGTCGTGTACAACTTTCGCGATCGTGCTTTGGCCGACGTGTTTTGTTTATCGTCGCGATTTGGAGTCACCATTTTCTGGTAAGTCGACAGTCCAGCTCGTTTTTCAGCTCCATCCACGATTGAAGGCGCCACTCCCAGCTTTTTTGCGACATCTCGGACGGAGAAGTTGGGGTTCCGCTCGAAACAGCGGGCAACTCTTTTTGTCGTCGCTGTGGCTTTCGATTTCCCCCCAAATCTAGCTTTCCTGGCTGTCGACAAACGTTCAACGAACATTTTGAATACTTTGGAAACAGTTGATTTAGCCACATTCAACAATTTTGCCAACTTGGCGTGAGAGCAATTTGGTTTTTCGCCATGCACGTGCATAATTTTGATGCGTTGCTTCTCTTCCTTCGACGACATTTTGATAACTGAAGTGCTAATCTCAAAATCAATATAAAGGCATGATGCTAAACGCACACATCTTCAAAAAGAGGGGTGTGCAAAATTTTTTTATGCACGATAAAAGGAAATTCGTTAAGTTTAAGTCGACCAAATTTTGATCGGAACACCCTTTACCAGCCAGTTGAACACAAACGAAGTGCAGCAAATCCAGAGCATCAACAGTAGCAGTGGTGAACCATCTGGTCCTTCGACTTAAACTTTGTCTTCGTTGAGTGGCTCTTCGGCCACGGCAGCAGTCGCCGCTTCCAGTGTCGGATGCAACAGCTGCAGTTACTGCTCATGCAGCAGACCTACGATCGCATCGTGCCAAGCACAAGGACTTTGTATGTGCTGCGCCGGATCGACGGTTTCAGTGATGCCGTGAGCTCACCGCACCCGCATAAGTAACACACAGTTATCATTATTGGTTGCGGCAACTTAATTGTGACTCAAATAAGTAACATAGAAGTCACCTCAACTGATTTGCAACTAGTATGCTACTAGGGTATACCAAATGCGAAACCAAAATGGAAACCGGTCGATCCGGCGCTAGTCTGGCTGCTGAAGCCCACCAGTTGTTGCCGGAGGGTATTGATGATACCCGGATGGATCATTCTCAGCTGGACGAGTCTAGTGCCGCTAGTGGCAGTGGTGCTACTGGCCGTAGCGTTCCCAACAAAACACAGCTGACGTCACCGAACGAACACACGCTCATCCGGATCCATCCAAAATTGAGTAAAGGTAACCCAAAATCATGAAAAATGGAACTACCCCAAATTTGGGTAAACACCGATTTATTTGATTTTGGTTTAGTTCTACCCATTTTTATAAAATGGTATTTCTATGGAAATTGGGAAAAAAGGCTTGTTTTTATTCCTTGAAAAAAAAAGGTTTGTCAATTTTGGAGTTTCAATATTTTATTTGTGGTATGGTTAAACATGCTGAATAAAGTTCACCTGTGATTAAAATTCGAGTTACTGGAATGATTTATTATCTACCAATATCGAGCCGGAGTTGGAAAAACGAGTATATCATTCATTATTAAATTCAGTCATAAATACACATGCACAAATACACATTTACATGCAGCGAGCAGGTTGACCAGATAGTAGCCCAATCCCTGTACGGCACCCGCCAGCGAAATCATCGAAGGGTTGCTCTCCTCCAGAAGTTGATCTTCGACAACACTCATCACAGTGTCCAGAACCCGGTGCTGGTGCCCATTGGTCACGCATCGCGGGACTACCTTGGTCTTCAGTCCGATCATCTCGGACAGGCTATGTTGGAGGTGGTTGGTTTTGTTGATTGAACAAATTGAATATCTAGAATGGATTTTTTTTTTGGCAAATTATTAGAAAATTGAACAAAAATTATAAATCCTTTCAATTTACGGTACGTTTCCATAGCCAATTCGCTGAAATCCGCTGCAATCTGCTCCCTTAGCTGAATAATCCATTAGTTTTTAAATTTGAACTTTTTTTAATTCTACATCTCATTTTGGAAAAATAGCGACTAACACAGCCGAGTTTTCACTATAGTCTAACAGCTTAATTAAGAATTAAACCAGATTTATGAAGAACAGAGTAAGATTTACTCACTCTCATACATTGGCTTGACGTTTCAGCCTGTTTTATGAAAATGGGTACAAGTTACTAAATTTTGGGTAAATCCGAATGCGTGCATGAACGGGCCGTCGTTCACGGAGATTCGGCTGTTCCGTCGAACAGAAGTAACGAAGCCGAACAAGCGGAAAAACATTTGACTCCAAGTGGAAGCTCGGTTGCAACTCTGGAAGAGGTTGAAGGACACTAAGTTGATGAACCCATTGCAGAACCATCTGGAGTGAGCAGTGAAGGCGGAGGACAAGTTCCGGAGGTTACGGTGTCTGCCGCGGAAGATGACGATGACGATTACGACATGACGGAGTTGACCATGGTAGAGACGAGGGTAAGCGATGAACAGGCCGCAACCACTTTAGAGACAACAGCAGCACAGTCCAGAGATTAGATGGAGGATGATGATTTGGATATTGATATGGAAGAAAATTGGGACCAGAGCACAGGAACCGGTGAAGAGGATGAATCGGGTGGCGGTGTTACTTCGGAAGGTGAAAAACCAGGAACATCGACTTCATCTCTCATGGAAGAAGGAAGTGAAGCAGAAGTTCTGCCATCTCAAACCACGCGGGCTCATGGTGGAGGCCGCGGTCGTCGTTTTGGACAGCGTGGCAGTATTGTTAGAGCTACCACTTGGAGTGAAGGTCGATCTTTGAATCGTTCCGGACCATCAATGGTTCCCATCAATCAACAACGACCACCGATGGGCAGTCCCAACAGAGCATTCCATCAACACTACGCTCAGCAACAGATCAGTCCGCCGATGCGTCGAAATACCCGTTCGACACACGCTCCTTTTTCGGCACTAAACTATCATCCTTTAAAGACCGATGACAGCCCACGAGACGAACACGTAAGATAATTATTAGAAGCATCAATCTAGACTGAAGCTTATTAAGATGCATATTTTCTTCTCAGTTTATTTTATCTTTCAATTGACAAACTTTTGTTGTACAAAATTGTATTTATAGCTATTATTCCGAACTAGCGTCCGATTCATCAGCGGAGCATTCTTTAGGTTATCACATACTGTAGATTTAGAGAGTATGAACTGTGGGCGTTCACATATTCTTTTACTCATCATTGATTCGATAATTTCACTTCACCCGTTAGATGGTTTGCTAAAAGAAAAAACAACTTTCTGTTGAACCAAAAACAAAAAAAAAAACCCCCCGGGGCCCGACGCCTCCCCCAACGTCGAAAGGCCAAAAACCCCAAAAGACAAAACGACCAACCAAAAAAAAAAAAAAAAAAAAAAAAAAAAAAAAACAAAAGCAAAAAGAAAAAAAAAACCGAACCCTCAAAAGGTTGCATGGGTCAATACTGCTAGACAGGATTAAATTATGTAATGGCCTGTTTAAGAATGGCCAATATACAGGGTGTTCGGTTCCTTGGTGCAAATATTTTAAGGGGCGATAGAAGATTATATTTGAAGAAAAAAAATGTTCTACGCATATGATCAAATCTCAAAAATCACTGAGTTATTAAACTTTTTCTGTTTTGGTCTATGCTTGCCAGAAATTGGCTCTAACTCTAAAACTATGCCATCAAACACAAAACTGTTACTTTCATCGGATAGTTTGGTAAATTTCCAACTTAAAAGCGTCCTTTTTACTTTCTGTAAGTTGCATTTAGACACATTTCAGGGATAAACGAATCTAAAACTTTTGTTTTTCTACGGATTTTCCCTTATTATTTCAAAAAATACGTAATAAAGTTTATTGTTTTGTCTAACCAAAAGATGCCTCTCAAACCGCTCTACAACTCTCTTTTTGACACCAACTTTCTATCTTGTTTAGTTTTGTCGCAAATTTGTACTAAACACATCTGGTTGGGTCGTTAATCAACGGTTGCGTAAAACACGAATTCAACCCACCGTGCGTTGCTGTTGACGTCTGTTTGCAGCGCGCATAGCACACTTGATCGCCACGTGGAGTGACGGTATGAAAGAAGAAAAATCTAAACAGAAATTTACAGCTGGCAGAAAACAAACATGTATTCTCCAGAAGAGCTGGCGGATATTCATCTCTGTTACGGTTTTGCCAACTGTGTGGCAACGAGAGCCCAACAAGAATATGGACGCAGATTTCCCAACCGTCGACTTCCAAACGCAAGTATGTAAAAATAATACAAGTATGTAAGATGTTTAGTTTGTAAACATTACGTTGAGACAGGAACCTTCACGTCTACACACCGTCGGTTCCGGAATGGAACGTTATTTTGGACTGCAACTCAAGCCGACCAGCCCCGCCGGTCGCTGACGCCGGCCATGGAGGAGAGAATGTTAAGAACTGTGAGAAACGATCCCAAAACCAGTACAAGGCGAGTTGCAGCTCAGTTACCGGTCTCTCACTGGAGCGTATGGAACGTTTTAAACAAAGAGAATATGCATCCGTTTCATACGCTGCAAGTTCAGGAGCTTCTGGAAAGAGATAAACCACTCCGGCTTGAGTTCAGCAGGATTATGACAGCGAAAAGGGATGAGGATGCATTTTTCTCGAAAAGCATCCTTTGGACGGACGAGTGCACCTTTACCCGTGCAGGATACTTCAATACCCACAATGACCACACGTGGGCAATTGAAAACCCAAGAGTGGTCAAAGAAACAAGAACACAGTACCGGTTTTCCGTTAATGTATGGGCCGGTATAATTGACCGACAGCTCATCGGGCCGTACATTATCGAAGGTTCGCTAAACAGTGTGAAGTATTTGGAATTTTTAGAGAACGAGCTTCCAATCTTGCTGGAGGATGTCCCACTTGCTGTGAGACGGCGCTTGGTGTTTCAACAGGACGGAGCCCCACCTCATTCCACAAATGCGGTAAGACATTTTCTGAACGCCAACTATCGGGAACCGTGGATTGGACGGAATGGGCCGATTCCCTGGCCCCCAAGGAGTCCGGATTTGACTCCCATGGACTTCTTTTTATGGGGGTGCATGAAGGAAGAGGTGTATTCGGCGACAATCAATACTTGCGAACAGCTAATTGACCGAATTTTTATTGCTGCCCGAAAGATACAAGAGAAAATGAATAATATTAACCTTGTGGAAGAGACCGGAAGGAGGATCATGTACTGCATCCAAGAAAATGGAGGACACATTGAGCAACTATTGAAATAAATTTATGAAAGAAACGAAGATCAGTGTTTTAATTTGAATAATCATTGGAAAATACCTAATTAGTTCAATGAACAAGTTCAATGTACAATGGTATCGAGAAAAAAAGGACATTTTCAATTTTCATCATGCGTTCAATTGAACCGTCCGCAGCATTGTTTTTTTTTGTCACACTTTTCATACCGTCACTCCACGTGGCGATCAAGTGTGCTATGCGCGCTGCAAACAGACGTCAACAGCAACGCACGGTGGGTTGAATTCGTGTTTTACGCAACCATTGATTAACGACCCAACCAGATGTGTTTAGTACAAATTTGCGACAAAACTAAACAAGATAGAAAGTTGGTGTCAAAAAAAGAGTTGTAGAGCGGTTTAAGAGGCATCTTTTGGTTAGACAAAACAATAAACTTTATTACGTATTTTTTGAAATAATAAGGGAAAATCCGTAGAAAAACAAAAGTTTTAGATTCGTTTATCCCTGAAATGTGTCTAAATGCAACTTACAGAAAGTAAAAAGGACGCTTTTAAGTTGGAAATTTACCAAACTATCCGATAAAGGTAACAGTTTTGTGTTTGATGGCATGGTTTTAGAGTTAGAGCCAATTTCTGGCCAGCATAGACCAAAACAGAAAAAGTTTAATAACTTCGTGGTTTTTGAGATTTGATCATATGCGTAGAACATTTTTTTTCTTCAAATATGATCTTCTATCGCCCCTTAAAATATTTGCACTAAGGAACCGAACACCCTGTATCGACGAAATAAAAAAAAGTGGGATATGGGTATTAGCGGTGAGACTATTAGGTGTGGCCCATTGATGTCTTCTACAATGTTTCTACATATTTTAAGTAATTTTTGTTTTAACAAATTTGATTTAAGGGGTGTACACACCTAGATAAAAAAAACTTTTTTTTCTGGTTCAAATTGATTACCATGTATTAAAACAATATAGATTAGGTCATTTCATTAAACTTTGTTGAAGACAAAAACGTTCTATTTTTTAACTTGACAAAATTGTAGGGTGATAAAGGAATGAAAAATGTAATACCCCCTTAAAATTCGTTTTATTACCATAACTTTTTATTTTTTGAATTTTTAAATGTTTTACTCTTACTTTTTTATTTCAAATTTACCAACATATAAAAAGCTGTAATTTTTTACCTATAAATCTGAATTGAAAAACTAAGAAAATTTAAATTAACACTTCACATGATCATTTTTTCTAAAAAAATAAAAAATTGAAACACTTTTTTTAAACTATCACTAGTAAACGCGAGAAAATTCCGTTCAATTCCACTACAGATAGCTTATCTTTTGACAGATAGGCCTATTTTGTCTGCGACTTACAGACTTTTTCAGTGTCGAGTGCAGTGAAGTGATAATTTAAATTTTCCTAGTTTTTCATTTAAAAACGTTCTACTAATACGCTCGCAAAAGTGTTTTAAAAAAAACGTGCTTTTTTAGAAAAAGTGAAGCTATCAATCTTGTCAATATCTTTTATCGTTAGCGAGTTATTTACGATTTACTTATAATATTACGCCTTGCGTTTTACACAATCTAAAAAAAAACCTATCTCCTGTTCTAAAATACAATATGCAATAATATAAAACCTTCCCAATGCAGTTAAGAAATATTGTTTATGTCTGCCCCAACCAGAGAGATGAACATTTAAAAAAAAAAACCTATATTTTTACAAAAACCATAATAACTTTTGTTTAACATACGATCGCGACGATTTTAGTACATCAAAAGTTGTATCTTTTATTGTTCTAGAATCAATGGCGATACAACTTTGCTGAAAAATTTGACATAAAAAAGTAAGAGCAAAATAACTGATTTTTATAGGGACACCCTTGGCTGCGTAGGAAAAATTACTCTAATTCGGTCATTTCAAAAGCTACAGAACATTTATTCAACCAAAGTTGCTTTGTATTGTATTATCTACAACTATGCCTTTATTTCTGCAAATAAAAAAGTTAGATTTTCAATTTCTCTGACTCTGAGGACCACCCTAGTTTTCATTCAAACCAAAAGAAGGGCCTCATTATTAGAAACAACTTTGTAGAAAACAATTTTACTCCAAAACATCAAACTTAGGCTGAAAACGTATCTTTCCAGCTAAATTCACATTCTGGATCACTGTTCATTGGTGAAGGCCCATGTGTTGAACGGTTCGATATGCAACGTTTCGTACCCAAGTGGCTGAAAGTCACGTTAATGCCTCATGAAGAAAGAAAGAAAGCAAGAAAGAAAAGACAATAAAAATTATGGATTTTCATATGCCAATTCTAGCTTGTAAAAGGGTAGCATTAATCCATGAAAAAATCAACGTGTCGCTTAGAGAATAATTTTCAATTTTAATTTCGAAAGATAATATATGAATTCAGATGCGTGAAACGAAGAGGAAAAAGATGCACTCCATGTCTGTTCTTTTTTCACATGTGAAAGCTCATATAATTTCGGGAAGATTATGATGCTCTAACGAGGAAGTGAAACCTAGAGACGGCTGTCACGGATGGCGACGGAAACACATTGCGACAGTCACGCTGACAGTAAATTTTCTGAGGTGAATAAAATTTCAAATAGGCTGGCATGCGGAATTCCATCTCGTTAGGGAGGCTCGCGAGTTCGAGGTAATTCATTGAAAACGTGCATATTTGATTTCATTCCTTCCAGGACGACGACGCGTTGGTTGTGGCACATGTTTAAAATTCTTTTATTTTTCATTCATATGCTATCGTTTCTTCGGCATTCTCAAGCAAACATATGGTATAGGCATTTTGTGCAACAGCGTTGGCCCACCTTCCTCAACTAAATAAGTAAAAGAATAAGTAATGAAGTCGGTTTACTTGTGTGCCTGTTTGAGGTTATTTTTATCGTATTACATTTATTGTCATCTCTGGGTTGATTCAATGGTAATTTTCTAATTACAGTCAGAAATTTAGCTTATTCAGATCCAACTCCCAGAAAAAAAAAACTGCGTATTAACCTCTTCTTGCTCATACATGAAAACTTCGTTAATATTATTTCAAGTCTGGCTGATAAAAACTGCGTTGAGTTTTGGTTTTAAATACATAAAAAACGCATCTATTCTTTGACTTAAACCACAATTTCTTGAAGTACTTGAAGTACTGTACTAGCAAAGTAGACGCTTAAATATTGTGTATTGTCTTCAAGACATATTCAAGTTGGTTATTATTTTATAATCTTTTATGAGTCTTGTTGAAAGCATCAAATAGCCTAATTGATAAAATGAAAATTTTAGTTCGTTTCCCGATCCCCTTTAAAAGATCTTTCGAGTTGGAAGTTTTGTCGTGTAGAGTATTTTTGAATTAAGCACACCAAAACAAAATTCATGTTTGCATTGAAAGTTGTCAATGAATAACTAGGAAAGACCACACAAAATGCTTGCAAGGAGATGATATGAACTGTTGGAATATAGTCTTAAGTTTTAAAAACATCCAAAGGTTAGATTTTTCATTCAAAGTATGAGCAAATTTGTTTTAAAATGCAAATTTGGGCTAAATTGTTGGACCTCTTCATCGTTTCGAACATTTGTCCAACACCCACTTGAACAAAATGTTCTGTTTACCTCCATCAACATGTTTGGGCAGGTAAAATTTTTCAAACTGTTTCGGCAACAAAAACACCTGTACTGATTCACAGTCAATCAACTACAATAATGTTTTCTCTGACCACCAACTGCGACCACACTCGAATTTGCACACTTTTTTATCCACGTTCACCCATTCACCGAAATCTCACGAAGGTTGGTGAACAACCTTCTGTATGCAGTTGATGTTAATATTAACCATCTCACCCAAACTTCTCCACCGAACAATACAATAACTTCCATCACCGCACGGATAAAAACAAGGCATAACAACCACCTCGTTCAGCTATTGTTCTCTCATCCTGTTTTCGGAGCTCTGCGTATAAAAAGGAAAATAAACGACGAGCAAAAAGCGAGGTGGTTTCATTTTTCACCTCAACGTGTAAAATGAACGCCCACCCCGCCACCATTGCATTGCCGTTCCGCCAGATCGCATTATGTATTTCAACACAAACGGAGCGCACATTTTGATGCTTTTGTAGTGCCGGTGGTAATTTTTTACCGTTGCCACTCTGACGTGCTGCATTGCAGCAGTTTTATGATGCATCAAGAGTTATTTGTTCTTTCTTATCTTTAAAGATTTTTTTTTCAGTAATTAGGAAGCACAGAAACAGTTACTAATCGGTTGTGTTCAAGACTGTTTATTGTTTTGCGTAATTCCAGTGCGTTTTAAGGCCACTAAAAATATGTGCTTTTTCACATTAATGAAAGTTGCATTAGATCAACCAATGATTTTCAAAACTGTTCCATGCAGCTGATATGTTGATTTCTCGAGTTGTTGCTAAACTCGTTGGGCACACTGATAGTTAAGCTTCTAACCACTCCCCTGAACAACCACTAATCAAAACTACTATCGAGGACTCCCTCAACACGACAAAGGAGGGGACAGAGTGAAGTGAACCGGAAACGGATGCGTTTCTAACCTATTATCAAATTCAATAGTTGTGCTCCATACGTTAGTGATAAGTTTACTAAAAATTCAAACCTCTAAATGAAAATATAAGAACCCTTTCATCTATATTTAAAAATTACTATTTGACAAAATAAATTTCAGCTTTGAAGCTGCTACATTGGCAAGTGAAAAAAATTTTGAAAAAAAAATCGGTTTTTGGGACTTAGCCAATGTTTGAGTTGGGAGAGTGAATTTAATTTTACTGCTGAGATAGTCATGGCAGTTGAAACATATCCTATATCATCGTTGGCAACTGCTTACATATTATATGTGATATTTCATTAGGGTGGCTCACTTAATTTCCATTAGGGTGGTCCTTTTTGATGAAAAATTTTAACAAATAAAAAAAATGAAATTGAAAGAAACATAGAAGATGATAGTATTGAAACATCTCTTAAATCATCATTAGCCACTGTCAACATGTAATATGTGATATTGTGTTAAGATGGCCCACTTATTTTCCATAAGAGTGGTCCCTTTTGTCAAAATTGAAAAAAAATCCAAAAAATCAGAATTTGAATGGAATATTGAAAGCAATATTATTTCAACACATCTTTCATAAGGAGTAGGCCATTTTCTAAACTAGATTCATGATATTTCATTAGGGTTTGCTCATTTTTATTCCATTAAGGTGTTCTTTTGAAAAATAATTGAGAATTTGAATGGAATAGTGAAGACAATAGTATTTACACACCTCTTGTATCATCGTAGATCATTTTTAACATTTAATATGTGATATTTCATAAGGGTGGATAAAGTATTTTCTATAATGGCAGTTTTTTTTTTTTTTTTGTCTTGATTATCGAGATTTTCAGCCTTGGGCTGGTTCATCTCCCGTCGTAGGTACTCAAATTCCCTTTTTGGGCATTTTCGTAACTTGTTCGGAGGTGAGATTCGAACTCGTGACTTTGGCGTGAGAGGTATGGATGTTAACCACTACGTCGGGGTCGCCCCCAAATGTAATGGAAGTCTTTTTTGTCGAAAAATTAAAAACAAAAACAAAAAATATCGAACTTGAATGAGATATTAAGGACTTATTTATTTAAACATCTCGTATAAAATCATAGGATACTGTTAACATACAATATGTGATATTTCATAAGAGCAATTTCCTCATTTTGCCCCAGGGCGAACCTATATTTTAGAAATTTGAAATAAAAATTTACATGCAACACTTCGTTAAGATATTTTCATTCATGTTTTCCGTTGAATAGTCAAAATAGAACGTAGCAATACGATAACATATAACACAAACTGCCGTGGGTCCCAGAAAATTTTTCGAGCTAACACCAGTTCTCTACGTTTCATGCATTTCTAAGACCTTTGGTATCAAAAAAAAAAATCGATTTCGGAAACTTCATGTACCCACCTTGGGAAAAATTTCATGGGTCAAAAACATTTGAGCGCTACTCTTTTTTGAAATTCGGTGGTCAATTTTTTCCCATAAATTGCACATTAAAATGAACATTAACCGTCCAAAGATTGGAGGCAGCGGCAGTAGTAACAATGGAAACATGGCTCGTCGTCTCTTGAGTGATCCATAATTTTTTTTTTTTTTCGTAAAATGCACTATAAAATTATCGATGTATATTTGCAAATGTATAATCAAAAAATATGTAGACCTCTTTAACTGTGAAATTAATCTGGTTGAAAATTAAAGCTACTAGATGGCACAGCATGAATCTGGTAACAAAAATAAAAATAGTGGCAGTAGTAGTTATCGGAGTAAGCACTGAAAAATACATGTTTAGGGTAAAATGGGGCGAAATAGACCATTTCTCGACCCCGGCACAGCATGAAGCTAGCACCATTCGATTCCTGAGAGTTTTTCACATAAGATATGTTCTTTTTCAAGCAAAAAATATAGCGGCAATTGTAGTTATCAGAGTAAAAACTGAAAAAACACACTTTTAGGGTAAAATGAGGCGAAATACACTATTTCTCGACCTCTGCACAGCATGAAATTGGCACCATTCGATTCCTGAGAGTTTTTCACATAAGATATGTCCCTTTTGAAGCGAAAACTACAGCGGCAATTGTAGTTATCGGAGTAAAAACTGAACGAACACACCGAATTAGGGTGAAATGGGGCAAAATGAGCCACTTCAAATGCTCTGCACAGGATTAAATTAGTGGCAATTAATTTATTGGCGTTTTTTCCTATAGAAAAACATCAGTTCATGTACAAATACCAGCGGATTTGAAATAAGTCCGATTACAGCTTCGATTATGCCCACTGTGCATTGGATTGGCACCCTAGTTTTACATCTGCGTCAAGCAAGAAGTCACGTCAGGTTCAGCTACACTTGGAGCTTCTGGAACAGCAGAATTAAATCAGAATGAAAAAGTTGTAAGAAGAAGAGCGATATTTGAATGAGCGATTCGAAATAATGATGCAGTTGGAAGAAGAGGATAATTTGGCCAGTAACCGAATCAAAGTAAGTGCAAATACGAAGCGAAATCGACTAGAGAAATGGTTGGAGCAAGAGAACACCGTAGACCCGGAAAGGAAAAGAGATGCCAAGCGAAATTCAGTGCATGAGATTGGAATCCATGAGATTACGTAAACCGTCTACAAAGAACGACCCTCCACAATTGCTGCCTTCGAAACACAGTCTGTTTTAAGGAAGTTGGAAAAGCAAGTCCAAGAGTGCGTCGAAAATTTCGTCTCTAACTTCACTAAATAACATTACATCTCGTACCGTTGGTACAGATCCAACAGTCTCTTCGAAAGTACAGGACTATGGGTCAGTTCCTCCAGCTGGTAAGTGTATGCAACCATTCGAATGCATTCCTTCAGTACAGAACACCAGACCCAGAGTGTCTTTCAACACGTGTACTTCAAAAATCCAACGGACGAAAGTACACATCTACCATGTTTTCGTGTACCAGAGAACGAACCGATCATTGTAGACAGGATTAACTCACAACAATTTAGCAAGCACTTACTACCAGGTGGTGATTACTGCAACGGTATTTACACACCGCGAAATGAAGAATTTGGGACACAATCAGCCACATCAAGGAAATGTGGAGAACTACCATCCAGAGCCGGTCTCGCCCGGCCCAACAATACCACAGCTAGCAGCTCGACAAGTCTCTGTTAGAAGCCGCCTATTGCTGCCGTCATCAGTCGATAGCGTTATAGCTACACTTCGAATGCTTTATGGTAGACCAGAAATTCTCATCAACGCACTCGTCAACGCGTACGGGTTTCGCCACCCCCGGAAGCAGATAATTTGAAACCGATTGTGGATTTCGTCTGATAGATCATATTATCATAGCACAACAACAGACTCAATATCAACGATTTCTGTGGAGAAAACAAGAATACCGAAGCACACGCTTCGTCCCATCCAAGGGCTGCCAAAGCTATCATTGAGAATCATTATGTGGACGATTTCCTCGATAGCACTGATACGGTGGAAGAAGCCGTGCAGCTCACAGAACAAGTAAAAGCTATGCATGCTGCAGCAGGCTTTGAAATCAGAAAGTTTAAATCAAATGCACCAGAAATCTTCGACGCAATCGGAGAAACGGAAACGGGTTCACCAGGGAAGCCTATCACATCGGACAAGCAGGGAACGGCCGACCGAGTATTGGGATTATTCTGGGATCCAGTCAAAGACATCTTCACATTTGATGCTTCATGCCTGAGTAATCAACAGCTTCTCAACGGATGCGTAAGACCCACAAAAAGACAGGTGCTGCAACTAGACAATGAGGTTATTCGATCCCCTAGGATACATCTCGCACTATACGATCCATGGGAAAATTCTTAGGCAGGAGACTGGATTGTTCCGAAGGAACACGATGTGCATTCGTTGCTTCTTAGACAAAGGTAGCACCGTTAAAACCGCTATCTATTCCACGATTGGAGATTCAGGCGGCTACGATGGGAGCTTGCAATCAATCTGTTCTTCTATAACGCTACCGATCAGCAAAAGGTACCTATAACAGACTCCAGCACTGTGCTGAATTCGTTCGGACAGCCCATGGTATCGTCAATATGTCGGATTCCGTGTAGGGGAAATTCTTTCACTTAGATCAAGACTGAATGTTGCTGACGAAGCCACAAAGTGGAAGTCGGGGCCTACATTTGACCACCGCGATCGTTGGTTCTCCGGACCCGAATTTCTTGTGATGAACGAAGATGAATGGTTTACCAATTCTAACTGCAATCAAAATACCACTAATGAAGAGCTGCGCCCAATATGTTTACATCGTTGTATCGTCATGCAGCAGCTGATCGATGTGAGTCGCTTTTCCAATTGGAATCGCCTAATTAGAACTGCTGCTTATGTGCATCGTTAGATTAATGTTCTGCGGAAGGAAATGTCAAACGAGGCACGAGGGATAATGCTTCAGAGCCCCGAAATTCAAACTGCCGAAACTACTCTGCTACGACAAGCACAGGCTCAAGTGTATCCCGATGAAATAGCAGCAATGATGAACCACGAAACAATTTCCAAATCGAGTGCTCTCTACCGGCTGAATCCTTTCCTTGACGAAGTTGGTATTATCCGAATGGGAAGCCGAATTGCAGCTGCACCTGAAGCTTCGTACTCCACCAAATATCCCGTAATATTGCCGAAGCAACATCCGATCATAGAACTCCTCATCGTCAGTTTCCACCGATGTTTACTATACGGAAATAACGAAACAGCTCACAACGAAATGCGACAGTCATATTATATCACCGGGCTGCGTAATTCGATCAAGAAGGTTTCGCGAAACTGTCAGTTATGCAAGATAAGAAATGCAACTCCAAAGCCTGCCTTGATGGCACCACTGCCTAAGGTTCGTCTCACACCATTCGTGCGTGCATTTACCTATTTCGGTCCACTGGAAGTAAAGGTCGGACGAAGTGTGGTCAAACGATGGGTTGCACTGTTTACTTGTCTTACGGTGCGAGCAGTTCACCTGGAGGCCACACACAGTCTCACAACGCAATCGGCTATCATGGCATTTAGAAGATTCATTGCACGCCGCGGTGCACAACGTGAAGTTTATTCTGACAATGGCATCAACTTCGTGAGGGCCAATCGCCAACTCAAAGAGGAACAATCCAGAATACAACAGACCAACCGTGAATGTGCTTCGACATTCCCGAACCCTTACACTACCTTGCACTTCAACGTACCCGCCGCTCCTCACATGGGTGGACCGTGGGAACGTTTGGTGAGATCCGTGAAGTCAGCTATGAAAGTAATATCGGAAAGCAAACAACACCCCAGTGACGAGGTACTGGAAACCATACTGTTGGAGGCAGAAGGAGTCGTCAACTCAAGGCCGTTGACGTATGTACCTTTGAATGATGCAGATGATGAAGCTCTTACACCTAACCACTTTTTTTGTATGGATCAAGTGGAGTAAAACAACTAGAAACAAAACCGATAGCTGGGAATAGCAGTCTCCCATGTTGACTCGACGAACGAAATGGTTTGAAAAAGTTAAACAGATCGCACCTGGAGATCTGGTTACAGTTACCAGAAGGTGAGAAACTGTTGGATCCGGGGACGATTCTTAGATACAACAAATGGCTCAGACAATCAAGGGTGACGGGCATAATATTAACGGCCAATGGAATCGTTTCAAGGCCAGCAGTGAAGCTGGCTATACTTGAAGTAAAACCGAAGCTACAGAGCAACTTACAGTGTGTCCCATAAAAAAAAATGCGTAAATCCATACTTCAGTTTCAAATAAGTTTTTTTCATAGAAAATGTTAAAAAAAATCATAATTTTATTTAGGAAATCGTTTATTAAGCCTTTCATGATTACATTACTGAATATGTTCACCATTTTTCTCGATCACCTTCTCCAAACGGGGACGGAATCGAGAGCATACCTTCTCAATGCATGAGTCAGTCATCGAGTTCCATGCCTTGGTAATAGAAGCTTTCGGGGCGCCAACACTGGGGTGAGAAAGTTCACAGGCCTTAGCCTGAACATATGCCTATATTGAGTAATCCAAAGGATTCAAGTCCGGGCTGATAGGAGGTCAAATGTTCTTTGGCCAAAATTCTATGTTTTCCTTCAGCCACGCTTGATTCCTTTTTGACGTGTGACACGGTGCTCCGTCCTGTTGGAAAATGCCGTGTATCAACGTGTTTGGTTCTCATCCATGGCAGAACGTTGTCCTTCAGAATGTTCATGTAAACCGCGGTATTAACTTTTAATCCAGCTTTGATAAATACCGGAGGCATTTTCAAGCCATTGGACGCAACTGCCCTGAAAAGCATGACTTCGGCCGGATGTTTGTTTGTAAACTTGAATTTGACGTTTCTTGGAACATCTACAATCTTCTTCGGTGAAATAAACCCGTCTGTACGTGTGTTAAATACGGGATCGATAGTGAACATTTTCTCATCGGAGAATACGATGATGGTATGCTTCTTTTTTAATGCTGACACCAAACGTTTCGAGCGCTCCAGCCGAAGTTGTTTGATTCGGTCCGTTACAAGGTGGCGCTTTACTCTTGCCCTGGACGACATTGTAAGTCATTTTCGAACAACCGTTGCATGGTAGTTTTTGAAATATCGGCTTCCTTAGCCAATTTCCGGATCGATCTTATAGGATTTCGCCTCACTTTGTCTCTCACTGATCTGATAACCTTCGGTGTGCGAGTGGACCGTGGACGGCCACTTCCCGGCTTCCGTGGACGCGGTCCACCAAGGAGTGAACGTTCGATACGGTAAACGGTAGCCAGGTGGCGTCCCACAATCGTTGCAATTAGTTTTACGGGCTTTTGGGCGAGCAGCAAACTAGTCACAACCTCCTTTGCGTAACATTTTTCTCAACTTTGTTACTCGCGAACCACTGTTTTGTTTACATCGTCTCAGGGTATACAGTCAGATGGTTACACACACGGATTAGAATAGTAAAAATAATGTTTAAAGCTACCCAAAAATAAGTATTGAAAACTTTCGCATTTTTTTAAAGGCCATACGATGGTAGATTGGGAACCGAGGAAGCTCACCGGTCGCAGGAGTGTTGCCGAATTCGCTGGGCACACTGATTGTGATACTTCTAACCACTCCCCTGAACAACCACTAATCAAAACTGCTATCGAGGACTCCCTCAACACCACGTCAAAAGAGGGGACAGAGTGAAGTAAACCGGAAAAGGATGCGTTTCTAATCTATTATCAAATTCAATAGTTGTACTGGATACGCTAGTGATAAGTTTACTGAAAATTAACACTCAGCGAAACAAAAATAGCACCACCATATTTTTTGGAAATATTTCTCAACTGTCCTTGTTTCTCATGGTTTTTTTTCACCTTTCTATACATTAGTTTTTTATTTACAATGTTTTTGACTGATTTTGCTGGTAGTTTTATGGAGCATTAACATTTAAGCCAAAAAATTCATAAAAAATGTGCGAAATAAAAATAGCACCACCCTGTATTCAAGACACCCTGTCTGTCATTTGACAGGTGTTTGTTTTTGTTTGCACAAAGTTCTTTCAGAGTCTAAGTCTTCTTCAAATTGTAGTGATCTTCGATTATTTTTTCCTGCAATTTATCGACCATGGGTCGATCAAAGCATCTTACGTTCGAGGAGAAGGTAAAAATCAAGGCGTACCATGATGCATGTCTCTCTAATAGAGATATCGGTCGGAAAATCTTCCGATCACACACTGCTGTCGGAAACTTCTTGAAAAATGGTGATAAAAGTGGCCGCATAGAGAAACGTGGAAGGAAAAGTAAGCTTACAGCGAAGGATACCCGGAGAATTTGTAGAATCGCAATGAACCAGAAAAGAACAGCATCGCAAATCCGCGCGGAGATGGAGCTTCCGGTTACCACACGTCGTGTTCAACAAATTCTGTCGAGTAGCGAGAACTTGGAGTGGCGTAAAAGGCTGGGAAAGCCCAACCTCACAGAACGGCATAAGCTGAATCGTTTCAAATTTGCAGAAAAGTACATTTCCTGGACCGATGAATGGAAAAACGTGCTGTTTTCGGATGAAAAGAAGTTTAACCTTGACGGTCCGGATGGCTGGCAGTACTACTGGCACGACTTGCGCAAGGACCCGGATGTGAAAATGAGCAGGAACTTTGGTGGTGGAACACTGATGGTTTGGGGCGCCTTTTCCTTTCGAGGAAAGCTTCCGTTGGCGTGGATTTCCACTAAAATGAAGTCCGAAGATTACGTGGAGATGCTCGAGATAAGCTTGATTGAACACGGCGAGTCACTGATGGGTCCAGACTTTGTTTTTCAGCAAGATAATGCGGCCATTCACAACTCAAAACTGACTAAGGCGTGGTTTTCTGACAAAAACATTGAGGTTCTCGACTGGCCAGCTTGTTCTCCGGATCTGAATCCAATCGAGAACCTCTGGTCTATTCTTGCTCGTCGCGTTTACGAAAATGGCAAGCAATTCGACAACGTAAACATGCTGAAACAACGAGTTCGAGCATGCTGGGAGCAGATTAAGCAGGATACGCTGGAGAAGCTGATTTTGTCCATGAAATCGCGACTAATTGAAGTTATCCGAAACAATGGCTCGTATACACATTACTAAGTACTCCTTCAAGTTGAATTTTGAGAAAATAAATTGTTTTTTGGTTAAAAGAAAAGGTGGTGTTATTTTTATTTCGCCCTATTTTTTCGTTTTTTAGTACTGAAATGTAAATAGTCCCAGAAGACTAAATAATTTTACACTGGCTTGATTGGTAACTCATCTGAGAACATTTTACAAGAATTCAATTAAATGATGGGTAATTACACATTCATACATATCAAAAAAGCATGGTGGTGCTATTTTTATTTCGCCGAGTGTATTTTTATACCTAGCAGAACTAAGTTTGCCACAGAGAAGGAATGTTGAAAATTTATCCCGTGCGAAAAAAAAATAATTCACACCACTTAATTTTTCAACGTAGCTTTCACCGCACTGTAAAGGGGGGCTTCCTGTAATGAAACCAACTCGGTATATTAAAACCAGCTTTCAGCACCATCGTCGAATCAGAAACTCTTGGTGAGCAAAGTCAACAACAGTAACAATACATTACTAGGAACTACCTGACAGGTATTGTGCTGGAGTTGGATAGGATTTTTCGGGAAAAATGAGCTTCGGAGGCAAATTTTCACTCGTGTTTCTGCTCCTGGCAGCCGCGTTTATACTGAACATATCGGGATACCCCAGGGGTTGTGCAACCTACAACAGCACCTATGTAGGTTTTCTGAACATTTACGTAATATCATTAAATTTACACAATAATGTATACCCTATTCTAGGTTCTCTGTGCAGCAAACAATGGAACCGGTCACAGTATGGAAAGAGGAGACCGCCATAGAGAGGACCATGGTCGTTGGATGATTTCCGGACTACTCAATCTGGCAGATGTTAGAAATCATCCTACCACGAACAATAAGAAATCCTGATTGCAGTTTAGAAAACGGCAATAACTTTACTTTTATGAGAGAAAAATCTGTAGAAACAAATCTTGAAAAAACACAAGGCACAGAACAGTGGTAGGGAACAATGTCAGTAAACAGTGTGCAATGTCTTCCTAAGTTTAATTTCTAGCAAGTTGCTGCTTCGTGTGGAATAAAATACAGTTTGATAGGCATCAATATTAACATCACAATGAATTTTTTTTTGCTGTATATATTCTGGAGTTTGTTTTCAAGTTTTAGAAACATGAGAGTCAGTGCCTACGGCCACCAACAAAGAGCTGATCACAATTCGCTGGAATGTGTTTAGCTATTGTTAAAAATTGTTCATAAACCTTTAACCGCTCAAATCTAACACTGCTTTATCGACAAACATGTTTCATGATAGAGGGTCTATCCTCATAAACTTCATGGTGCTTCGAATCATCCTCTGCGAATTGATCATGATGGATAACCTGAGCGATGTCAGTAAATTGGCGGAAGGAAAATTTGGTTGAGGCTTGCGATTTTAGCCTCAATGAAAAATCAATATCAGAATTGATTCTTCTTGTTGAAGTGCTGGAAGGAACTCGGAACGATTATAATTTCAGCATGTTCAAAACAAGCATTCGGAAAATTAAAAAAAAAAACGCACATCAAAACCAATGGATTACAATAATCAGAAGAGACATTTAAAGAAAAACTATCTTTCGAATGATGACAAATTATTAAGTTTATATTACCTATATATTTTTAAGTAAGGTAACTATTTCCATAGACTAGTTTTCTGGCAAATCAACCAATGTGGAGGCACGTCTATCTTCGAATTGGATGAAACTTTGCACATTTCTTTGGTATACGAATCTTTGTTGGTTCTAAACCAGTCTAAAGATCGATGTAACTGTAAAATAAGTTTTAAAAAGGGTCTATGTGTTTTGATCATATATTTTTTAAATACCATGGATCAGAATATGAATAAACTACATCTGAGAAGAATTTTTAGAGAATCAACAAAACTTTAAAGCAAACATATACTGAGTAAAAAGTCAAGCTTTATTAAAACAAAAAATAAAATAAATTTTCTAAAAAGCCGTTTATTTGGAAAAAAAATTAAATTAGAAAACAAACAAAAGCATTCCATAGATGTCATGTGATGTGATAGGAAGCCACCACCAGTGCAGGACTTGCCATGGCGTACAGTTCCTCCTAATGGCAAGATCAAACTGTGCATACCTGTAATCCTCACTAGTCCATTGTATGAAGGGCCAAAAACAGTGGTGTGAACTCGTAAGCAGAAGCTCTTACACGAAACCCACGGAAAGGATAGAGAATCTCCTTCCAACGAAACGCTCTTGTTACAGGCCATCTACAGTAAGCAATACACATTAGGATTTCCATTTGGTGGTTTGTTAAAATAGGGCTAGCAAACTCACTGTAGACTGTCGGAAGATAATAAGACCTTCGCTGATCTCGATCTGATGATGTCCATCAAGGAAGGCATAATTGTCATCCATGACTTGGGCCAGATAACCACGAATCCCGCATCCAGACTACACTTCGTTTGGCACCCTGTATTCCCCTTTACCTTTTGTTATTGAATGTACGTATGTAATTTACGTAATAGAATATGTATTTACAAAATATATTTGACATCTACTGGATTGTAACTGCAAAATAAAAATTAGATATCTCGAGTACTTTTTCACACAGACGTATCTGCTTTTGTAAACAAAGAGGGGAAGTAAGATTCAAACCTAAATTTCTCAAAACTCTCAGCACTCTCACGAAAAGTAGCGCCACCATCATGTTGAGGAAATTTTATTCATTGTGTTGGAAGCACTAGTTTGCATGAAAATGTTAAGGGTGTCATGAATTTAACGTCCAATATCGATTATTTGATTTCATTGATTAACTTGATGCATTTGAATTAGTTCTCAAAAGACCTACTCGGTGTCCAAATGATACAAACAAACTATCTTAACGCTATGAAAAACTGTCTTCTTGTATAGTCTTGCGACATATCAAAATCAAAAAACAGACGACACACAATTAAAGGCACGTTGCAAAGCAATCATTCCAGAATTCGTCCCGTAGACGGTTCCCCTGTGTGGAACTCTAAGGAGCGAGGTATTTCGTAAGATATGGCAACGATCCTGGAGCATATCGGCGAGCAGTGAAGGGCAGTCTATTCGATCAGATAGCGAATCAGCAACGATAAGTGCCTTCGCGGCTTCACGACGAATTTGAAGAGTGTCCAAATGAATCATAAGGCAGCGACTCTCGTAACTCGGAAGGTTGAAAGGGTCCCGCCAAGGCAGTCTACGAGGAGCGAATCGGATGAAACGTCGTTGAATTGACTCAATGCGTTCGACGCCAATTTGGAAATTGGGGGTTCCATACCAGGGAAGCATATACCAGGGTGGACCTCACCAACGAATTTATTGTCGAGTATCACACCAAGGTCCTTTACATTGTTGTCTCTTTGCAGAGGAGTTCCTACCAAGGAATAACCGAAGATAATGGGATACTTCTTCATAGAAAAAGTGACAACGGTTCACTTTCCCTGATTCAAAAGCATACAGTTCACCAATCTTCTTGCAACTGTAAAGCGTCTCGTAGCGAATCCACGAGAATGTAGATGTTGAGGTCATCAGCAAAGCTTAGGTGATGAGATTTCAGCAACATGTGGACATCGTTGAAATACAAGAGAAAAATCAGCGACCCAAGAACGTTCGTTTGTGAACCAGCTGAAATCACATCCATGATGTAGAAAGTGAGTGATGGAAGGTTTGTGGTCGTTAAACGCTTCGGCATAAATCCATGTTGATCTTCGCTGGAATATTGCTTCACGTGGAAAAACACGGGTTACAAAATGATCAGTTCAAACAGCTTAGAGGCTGCGCAGCAAGTTCGGCGGTAGTTGTCCCTTTTTGCGCACAAGAAACATGTACGCTTTCTTCCATAGTGTTGGAAACTTACCGGTCGTCAATGATGTCCGATAGATGTGTTTAGGACACATGATGCGGTCAGTGAAGCAATGGAATGTTTTAGAAACACGGATGAAATACCGTCCGGTCCAGCGGTGCTTGACATCTTCAACTTGTTTACAGCAGCAACGATATCTGCATCGGGGATTACGTTGAAATATCGGTCAGACAAAGGGACGTTATTCGAGGTAACTTCGATTTGCTGTGGCTGGAGGACATCTGCGAACTTTTCAGAGAACATGGTAGAGATTTCGACAACGGACTCCGCGATAACCCCGTTCCGAGAGATGGATGAAGGAAAACCGTGACCCATGCGTTGCTCATGAATGTGTTGCCAGAACACCTTAGGATAATGCTTTGGATTTTGCTTTGGAGCTTGCGTTCGTTGGTCGAGAAGTAGCTATTCAAGTAGCTCAAGATGTTGGAGAACGCGGTAGTGGCGTTAACGACGTGGAGGATTTCATTCCAATTAATACTGCTAAGCACATCGAGAATGCTGTGCTCTCTTTCTCTTTCTCTCTCTCTCTCTCTCTCTCTCTCTTTGACTAGCCTCCCCCCCCCCCCCCCCTCACTCTCTCTCTCTCTCATTGTACATTGTACATTGTTCAGTTTTCCTATCTTTCCAGCAGCCATGGAAAAAAACAACTACGCTCGATTATTTGTTCATACTGCCAGCTCCATCCCAAAGCGAAGAAGTTGGAACATCGTGTGGCACTTCATGTTTGCCGGATGTATCCAATCTGGCAGTTACCAAATCCTCTCCTCTCCGGTAAGAGATAAGAGGTAAGAGCAGAATACTAATTCAAACCTCCCCAACAGTGCTGCGTGACCTTAAACGGCTGCAGAATCTTAAAAGGAATATCGAGGGCAAGGTGACCTCATTGTTTCGTGCTTAGCTTAGTAGTTAGTGGAATCGTTCAAATGGTGAAGAAGTACCTAAGCCAGTTGGACATTGCTATACGAAAGCGTCAGCCGTGTCTGACCAGCAAGAAATCACCCAGAAAAACATCTTCTGGCAAAGCGCGACGTCGTGGTCATGATGTAGACGTCAAATATATCTCCCAGTCAGGTCCATCCGAAATAAATGTATATGTTTAATGCAAACTGTATCCCAAATTCTATTTTCAATATACGTGCATCTTAGTTACATAAGTTCATCTGGGATATTATTCCATATTTATTGATAGTCACACTTGAAAGAGAACTCGATGTTCTAGTCTTGCCTTCATGGCTTTAATTGAATCGTAAATTATTCCAGTTCTGTTTGTTAAATAACTAAGCTGTATGATTTGTTTTACTTATTACTATATGCATCAAACAAACGCTAAAAAATATCTGGCGAATGGGATATCTCGTGACATATTTTCCAATTGTGCTTCTCTGGATTAATTCAAATCTGCAAATATGTCGTTACGCAGACGTGCAGACATAATGCACGTGATTTGCCAATAAGTAAAGTTGTATTAAATGTTTGTCATATAGGGTACGGAACGGGCCGTAAGCAGTACATGCATAAGCTGGAATATTTCATGAAGCTGTATGTGATTTAGACGTTAATCCCTCTGCTTACTTCTTATCTATATGTACCTACCTTCAGAAACGAGCTTTGACCTAAGAAAATTTCATAGCCATGCGATTAGGCACTTTATCGCAAATTCTTATTAAAAGCATGCGAATT
Source organism: Aedes koreicus (assembly GCA_024533555.2). Lineage (NCBI taxonomy): Eukaryota > Metazoa > Arthropoda > Insecta > Diptera > Culicidae > Aedes > Aedes koreicus. Next base: position 13,641 of record JAHHFK020001927.1, on the reverse strand, counting down.
CCATTCTGATCATGAAAATGTTTTCTTCAGCTCCGCAATCCGTACATGCACTAATAACAAAGAGTGCGATTCCGTACATGTGTGAGAAGGCGAAATGAAATAGGACAGTTGACGGTTTGCTGCTAACGTCAATTTCCTCAACCCACTCCTTCGTTTTAACCATCCGCTCTCCAAAACAATCAACCATCATAACACGTCGATTGCTATGATCAGAAACTCGTCTTCTAGCAGGTAAAACTATCTTTTTTACATTACATCACTGCTTCTGGATCATCTCACTATGGAGATAGTGTAGTGTATGAATGTCCCTAACTAAAGTATCTAATATGGGATGTGGAAGTAGTTCGCCTCCCCACGGTGCACCCTGAAAACTTTAAGCTCCCCTTAACGGCTAAACGAACTACAACGGAGGAAGCGCCATACGGTGCGGTATTCACGCCCCCGGACGTTCTAACCCCGGTCCTGGCTTTCTGGAGGTCCTAGAGGAAGGACTATACGACCTGAGGTTCGGCCGGTACCGTAAATGGCCGGGCAGGGAGATCGCGGACGATCTGGTGCGGACGTCCCAAACCCTGCTTGAATCCCGGAAAAACCCAGTAGTTAGATACACTCAGTAGCAAAAAAAAGCCGAGCAAAATTTTGCTTCCAGAAAACGCCATGTTCAACCTTCTGTAACTTTGTCAATTATCAATATTTTAAGCTGAAAATTTGACAACACTATAACTAATAAATAGATCTTATGCGACCAAAATTGTCATGTTGATAAGATTTATAAATTGGAAGTTTTCATAACAAATGTGAAAAAGGTCATTTTTGGTCATACCAATTTCAAAAATCCGTATTTCTGTGAAAAATTTAGGTAGCATATTAAAAAATTTCATCAAAGGTTAAAAAAATATAGAAAATGATGTGGACAAAATTTAAGTGCTTTCATCAAGTGGTTTGGACTACAGCTGGCGGCAAAGTTGACTCACCAACATGAGTATTGCCCTTTTTTACCCGATATTGACCATGCTGAAATATTGGTGCAAAAAAAGCCGAGGCGAAGCCGATATTTTGTCCACATTATTTTCTATATTTTTCTAGGCTTTGGTGAAATTTTTGAATATGCTACCTAAATTTTTCACAGAAATACGGATTTTTGAAATTGGTATGACCAAAAATGACTTTGTTTTGAAAACTTCCAATTTATAAATTTAATCAACATGAAATTTTGGTCAAATAAGATCTATACATTAGTTATAGTGTTGTAAAATTTTCGGCCAAAAATATTGATAATTGACAAAGTTACAGAAGGTTGAACATGTCGTTTTTCGGAAGCAAATATTTGCTCGGCTTTTTTTTACTACTGAGTGTATAGTGGCACCCTTATCCCCACAACCTGAGTTATTCAGAAGTCTGTTAGCAGAGTTTCCATCCCGTCTAAAAAAAAAGTATCTAATATACGTAAAAAAGTGACTATTTGTTTATGTCTGCTGGCCGCAATATCAGCAATTGACTCTTAATTGGACTAGGAAAATAAAATGCGGGAGCTCTATTGCCCTGTACGGTATTCAAAATTCATAGTCAAATATAGATGTAGGCTTGAGGGCCTCGGACTGCCTCTTTGGTAAAAGGTTCCATCAAGCCCGAAGTAAGAGGTTCAGTTCTTAGTCGAGGAAATCTTTTCGATTCCCTAAAACGTGAAATTCATGCTCTGATTCGCATTTATTGTTGTTTCTGTAGAGACAGAATCAGAAAATTAATTTGAGAGTCGGCAAAGGAAAAATAAGCAATGTTAATAACAGCCACAACTGCAATAATTAACAAAAAAGTAAGTCGTTTGGATTTTCAATGGACAATCCACCTTGCCGAACAAAGCATCGACAAAATGTGTATTTGTTGTATTAACCGTCGGTTTCCCCTGCTCTGACGTAGCGGTGGTTTCCGGATCGCTTCCGCCTACTATATAAACTACAGGTTTCTGCCAGATTTGGTAAAATATTTAAGTGTTTATCTTTGTTGCCGGCTCTGATCAGTACGAATGACTAGGATATAAACCTGGCCACAAGCAGCACTTTTGAACCAGTGAGAGTTTGGTGTTCAAAATCAGTTGCAGTGATAAAACTCGCTTGCCGCATACACAACAGGTGCACTACGGCTAGAAGTTTGTTCGTTTGTTTTCTCCCACCTGGTTTTCTAGAAAGGAAGCGTTTTATTCACCCGCACTGTTGCAGTTCTCGTGAAACATGAGCTCCGGAAGTAAAGTTTCCTTAGTGCTAGTACTGCTGGCAGTCTCATTCGTACTGACCACATCGGGGCACCTGAACAACTGTACCGCCATTAACAGCACCTACGTAGGTTTACCGAGTGGTTGTCTGATTTCATTATTTTCACTCTTAATGTGTTATCATTCTTCCAGGTCATATGTGCAGTGCAGAATGGAACCATGGGAGGTGGTTGCCGCCACAAGGGACGTGGTCGTGGTATGATTTCGGGACTCTTCAAGGTGGGGATATCTGAAAATCGCCCCACTAATAACGCATCTCCTCGACTAAAGGAAGAGGCTAACATGAACAATCCGGTACCGCATCTTTAGGATGGTAACAGAAATAAGTGGCATTTTTTCCGCTCGAGACCCATTCAAAGGAACTATTTTTTTTCATGAATAAAGAAAAATTTTCCCGCAGCACTCAGCTAGCATGACACATTGGAAAATCAAAGCTTTTCCGTGTCTGTTGTGGGGCCTAATTGGCATTAAATGGTTGGCCAACCAGTGAAAATTCCCTCCCCAAATTGGATCCACCTAAGTAGAAAATTCGAACAACACATTCGATGTGATTCGGGGGGGGTCTCCGAATCAATTGTACAGTAGACGCCCCATCGTCATATCCTAAAGCACAGCTTCACTTTATACAGACTTTGTCATTGATTGTGTGGATGATTCATGACACTATGGGATCGACCTGGATAAAATCAGGATTACTATGGGGCGAGATAGTAAAAAACTGAGCAGCTCAAGTTTCTCGGAGATTCTCCCATTCATCTCGATTTCTCTCACAATCACAAGTAGTGTTGCATAAAGTTTATCAAACTTCACTAGCTAAACTTCATCTGGCAAAAGAAACTTTCGGATGGATATATCTTTGACTGGAACCAGAGTGTTAGCATCTTAGTTTTGAAACTTTCGCTCTGGTACGCTTCTACGGTTTCAAATTCTGAGCACAATCAGTGAAATTTTTAGAGGAACTACTATGGAAAACCTCAAATTTTTGTTTGCATCGCTCTAAAAACTCTCGTTTTTAATCAATCTTTTGCCAACGTACGAGTAATCAAGTTTACAAATTGACAATTTACTTAGCAACAACTTTACAGAACATAAAATATTCGTATCTAAGGAACAATTAATTAGGTAATTATTCAAGTCACTAGTGTTTAATGATTTATCTCAATCAACTGTTCAGAATTGAAAGTTTCCGCTATTTAAACCCATTGAGGAGAGAGAGCACTCTTTAAAAGTGCGCCCCTTTATCAGTCAAAACCGGATTAATTGCAAAGAAAACAAGCAATGACTCCGATACTGACCATGCAGCTAAACCCTAGCCCTAACCAATTCAAACTATACATAGACGGGGGCGACCCCTGCGTAGAGGTTAACATCCATACCTCTCACGCCAAAGTCACGAGTTCGAATCTTACCCCCGGACAAGTTACGAAAATACCCAAAGGAGGTATTTGAGTGACTACGACGGGAGATGAACCAGCCCGAGGCTGAAAATCTCGATAATCAAGATAAAAAAAAAAAAAAAACTATACATAGACTAGAAACTAGAACATCAAATAGAAAATGAGAGTTCAAATAAACCAGAAGAACCATGTATTCCTTATTCCAAACTCATCTTCGGTGACTCAATCTGAGTTATGTTACTTTTCACAAGAGAAAAAAATGTAATAAGGACTTTAACTAAGGAGTGTATCGAATATAAGCTATCCACATACATTTGCGTTTTACGCATGTATTTGTGATGGTTTTTTATGCTCTGAACACCGCATGCTGTGCGTTTGACTGTCAGCTTTATTTTGTTTACTTGTTTGTGCGGTTCAAATTCTGCGTTTTCAAAATGTCGCGTATTGAAAAGGAAGTGAAAATTAAGGTTCTGGGCACATGGCTAAGTGAGAAGGGTATTACTATGCGAAAATTGGCGAAGCGGTTTGGAATTCATCATGCGAGTGTTAAAACCATCATTAATAAGTTTGGGGAACACTTTTCTTTGGATGAGCTACCAGGAAGAGGCAGAAAACCCGGTTCTTCCAACCCGAAACTGGAGCAGAAAGTGGTATCTCTAATCATGAAGAACAAATCAATGTCAATACGTGATTTGGCCAAAAATGCAGGAACGAGTGTCGGAATGATCCAGCGTACCAAGAGGCGAAACCACCTGAAGACCTACAAGATGCAGAAAATCTCGAAATAAAGTGCAGAACAGAAGAAGCGAGCAGCAACAAGGGCCCGGAAATTGTATTCGCGTCTTTTGCAGCGTCCGGATGCATGCGTTTTGATGGACGATGAGACCTATGCGGAAAAGGGTATAGATTTCGTTGAGAAAAATATCAATCCACCGAATTGCCCTCAGCTTCGACTCATCGAACGTTACTGGGCAATCGTGAAGAGGGTCTTCAAATGCGATGCAACACTTGTCCGGAACTTGATGAAGAGCATTCGATCCAAAGTTCGAAAATTCGTGAAGGAATAACTTAAATTTCATCCGGTCTTCATTATGTTCAAGTTTAACCTCGTACAATAGAGGATCAATTTTTTGTATGAATAAAATATCGGTTTTCAACAAAATTTGAAAGAAAGTTTGTGGATAGCTTATTTTCGATACACTCCTTACAAAAACTACGAGGTACAGCCCAATAGGGTTGTGCGCAAAGATGACGTAGGACTACGCAGCAATCTAATTTCCATACACTTTCCATACACGTCAGGGCCATCCGCAAACTGATTTAAGTCAATCGGGAAGATACGCTTTCAATCCGCTCGGAAATGTCATTGACGAAGCTGGTCATAATGCTTATCGCTTTGGAGGAAACGACAGTATCGGGTTCAAATGCTTCAGCACCCGGTAGATGTGGTGCTATCCGTTTTCTTTTTCCGAACTTTGCTACTGGAACTGTTTCCCTTCCGAGATGGTGGAGCGAAAATGCACCATAAGAGCACATCCTGTTGATATGATCGACCACCTGGAGGTCATTATATGAAATATGAAAGAAAATTCTATTGTACACTCTTTAGGAAGCATTTGGTGGCTCTTAATTATGATACGGCCCCGGTTGTATTTTCTACGATGGTTGAGAGGGCCACTTATCTTCAACCCGTAGAAGATATGGATCTGTTGGTTCGTTGGTTGTTCAACGCGCTTTGCCATTAACTCCGGGACGCGGCGTTTAAGGCAATGCCATGTTCATCCGGGTAATGGAAATTTTAAACAGCACAAGAGAAAATTTCAATCAAACAAACTATTTGATTGGCAAACTGATTTGGTCGTCCTGTAAAGGATTTAGTTGGCGGGGGAGAAACAGTTCGCGATTGAACTTGGGCTTTCTTCTTGGTATTCTTGGTTCAGTTCCTCGTCGTTGCGGGCTGCCATCTGTAGGTGACGTGGGATAACTCTTGTCTCGTTGTCACAGGCGACCTTTTCCCGCCAACTCGTAGGCTTCAGCAGCCATGTTTCTCGCTACGAGGTTGACGGGAGCATCGACAACAATAGCCAACTGCACCAACGCCTCTTTGAGCAACGACTGCTCGCCAGTGCACCCTCCAGGGAGCTTGCTGCCGCCAACTGCGATCGGACAGCAGTTCCTACTCTGCACAGCTGCACGACTGCCGAAAAACTAAATCTAAATTACCACCACTAAAATGTACCTTTATTTCTTGTTTTATTTTTTTACATTTGATTTAACATTTCATTTGTTTAGCCAGTGGGGCTCTACATCTTTGTTACATATTTTTATATTTTTAATTATTGTTTTTATTGTGTTGTTCTACATGGCATACCTTGTGATCAAAAAGTTCCGGTAATTTTCAATTTAAAAAGGCCGCCTTTATTTTTTCGGTAAAATCTTTTTAGTGTAAGATGGCAACACTAGTTCTGATATTCTGTCAAAGTGTGAGAGCAAATTATCCATTAGTTTTGTTTTGACAACTGCTTTTGTTAGTCGAAAAATAGACGCTCGGCGATTTTTACCATGGATAAAAAATTGGAACAACGCGTTTGTGTGAAATTTTGTGTTGCAAACGGATTTTCTGCAGCGGAAACGCTCAGAATGTTGCAAAAAGCCTTTGGTGAGGACTCTATGTCACAAAATCGTACATTTGTTTGGCACAAAGACTTTAAAGAAGGCCGTGAAAGCGTGAGTGACATGCCGCGTTCTGGACGACCATCGACCTCAACTACCGATGAAAACATCGCTTCCGTGAAGAATTTAGTTATGGAAAACCGCTCAATTAGCATTCGGGAGATAGCTGCACTCCTTGATATCTCATTTGGATCGACCGAACACATTTTGACGGAAATTCTGGGCATGAAACGCATTGAAGCACGACTTGTTCCAAAAGAGCTGAATTTTTTGCAAAAACAGCATCGAGTTGAGGTCGCTAAACAGATGATTGCGAACGCAGATAGCGATCCCACATTCATGGAACGCATCATAACTGGTGATGAAACGTGGGTATATGAATTTGATATGCTCACAAGTCAACAATCGTCCGAATGGCGCGCCGAAGATGAGCCGAAACCAAAAAAATCACGACAAAGTCGCTCCAAAATTAAAGTTTTACTGACCGTTTTCTTTGATTTTCGCGATGTCGTCCATTCTGAATTCCTTCCAGAAGGTCGAACGGTTAACAAAGAGTATTATTTACAAGTTATGAGACGTTTGCGTGAGGCAATTCGAAAGAAGAGGCCAGAATTGTGGCGCAATAATTCGTGGATTTTACACCACGATAACGCTCCATCACACACCGCGCTCACTATTTGTGAATTTTTGGCCAAGAACTCCACCAATACCATCAAACAAGCACCATATTCACCAGACCTTGCCCCGTGCGACTTCTTTCTCTTCCCAAAACTGAAAATTCCGCTCAGAGGTAGGCGTTTTGAATCGATTGATGCGATAAAAAAGAATTCGCTGGAAGAACTGAAAGCCATACATTCATCGGCCTATAAAAAATGTATGGATTATTGGATAAAGCGCTGGCATATGTGTGTTGCCTCTAATGGCGAGTACTTTGAAGGCGATAATAAAGATATCAATTAAAAATTGAAATAAATGCGTTTTTTTTTCAAATTACCGGAACTTTTTGATCACAAGGTATGTTGTTTTACATGGGAATGTATTTAATTTTAAAAAAAAAATGATAACCTACCTAACTACAATAACTTAAGGTTAACGAACCAGCTGTCTGATGATCAGATGGGGCGACCCCAGGCAGGATTCCCTGAACCTTTCCAAGATTATGAGTTTTCTCTCGCCGAGGATCTGTAGACCGGCCAGGCGATGGATCTCTAAATTTCTGGTTCTCGGAGGACAGTTCAAAATCATCCAAAGTATGGTGTTCTGAACTACCTGCAGTTTCCGATTGTGGCAATAGGCGCAACTCTCCCAGATTGGCAAACCGTACTCGACCGCGGGAAAAATGATTTGTATATGAACCGCAAGCTTGTTTATGGTCGATAGAGTGGGCTTTCTGTTGATCAGTGGATACAGAGATCTTACTAAAGTTCTACACTTGTTTGATGTTTTGTCAACATGCGATCGGAACAAGAACTTACTATCTAGGGTGAGACCGAGGTAAACTACTTCCCCGGACCAATCGATCGGAGTGTTACAGAGGTGAACTTTGACATCTCGTGGCGGAATGAGTCTAGGTGACTTCGAATGCGAAAACAGAATCGTCTGGGTTTTAGCTGCATTTATCGAAATCTTCCAGCTGTTGAAGTAATCGGACAGAACATTGAAGCCCTCCTGAAGTTTTATAAGCAGAGCACGAATCACTCGACCCTTGCAGATAATGGAAGTGTCGTCCGCAAACATCGACAAAATACCACCACCCGGTAGGGGAGGAACATCTGACGTGACGATGTTGAATAGGATAGGGCCTTAGAGGCTACCCTGGGGAACTCCAGCATCAACGTTGAACGTTTTAGAATGGGAATTGTTCAGGAAGACCTGGAATGATCTGTCCAATAGATAGTTCTTGATGATCTTAACAAGATAGATCGGGAAGTTGTATCGATGAAGCTTAAACACCAGACCATCGTGCCAGACATTGTCGAATGCCTTTTCGACGTCCAACAATGCCATGGTAGATGTCTTTCTCACAGACCTGTTCCGTTTAAGGATGTTAGTAACTCGCGTCAGTTGGTGGATAGTAGAGTGACCTTTCCTGAACCCAAATTGTTCCTGAAGGAAGATGTTATTCTGGTTTGCGAAATCTTTAAACGGCTGAGGATCAGCTTTTCGAACAGCTTTGAGATGTAGGACAAAAAACTGATGGGGCGATAGCTTTTAGCGCTAGTAGGATCTTCACCAGGCTTGCCAATAGGGATAACTTTGGCTATTTTCCAGCTATACGGAAAGTAGCCAAGCTCCCAACATCAGTTAAAAACCGCTGCAAGGTCTCGGAAGAAATCAACACTCAAGCTTTTCAACTCGAGGTTGATGACGCCGTCGACACCAGCGGCTTTCATGTTCTTGGTTCGCTCGATGGCAGCTATCACCTCATCAGCCGATATATTACAATCGTCAGGGACAACTATGGGTGTTTCGGCGACTCTAGACATTGCCTCCGTAACCGTAACCGGCTCATGTGGGCTCGCAATCGATTGGCCAAGGTTGTGTGAGTTTACAAAATGTTGACCTAGTGCGTTGGCCTTTTCAACAGGGGTAATAAGTAGAGATGCGATCCGCTCTTTTCACTGTGTGCGTAGCTCACCCAGCATATTGTCGCTTGTTTAGATAAAAGCGTAATTATGCATATCATCAAATATTGAAGTAGGCTGTGTCTGCAAACGAAAATGACGCGATTTTTCAATTGTTTAAATTTGAATAAATATTTTCGAAACCGGCGCAAATACCAATTTGCATTTGCACTCGACACTGAAGAAGTCGGTAAATTGGCCTATCTGTCAAAAGATAAGCTTTCTGTAGTGGAATTTAACGGATTTCGCTACCGTTTACTAGTGATACTTTAACAAAGTGTTTCAGCTTTTTAAGTGATCAAGTGAAGTGTTAATTTAAATCTTCCTAGTTTTCCAACATTAAAATGTCAAATCTTCGTCTATAACATTTCAACAAGTACTCATGGCTGTTTCTCTCCAATCTCGTAGACGATCCAGACTCGCCCGATCTTGCTCACCTGATCTACCTACCTTACTTGCTGCGCTCCATCATCGAACGCCATGAATTATGGAGAGTGTGAGCTGTTTAGTGGAATACCTGTAACTAGAAAATAAGAAGAATGATTAGTAATTTCCATTTAATTCCAACTACCTTTATTGCTTATCTTGACAGATACGCGTATTTCGTCTACAATGTGCAGACTTCTTCAGTGTCGTGTACTAATACTCGACTGAAAGAAAACCTTCGCCACCTGCCGTATTTATCCTATTTTCTAAATACAAACACTTGTACCTACAGCAAACATTTCTTGTACCTAACCTATCCTGAGTCCAAAACAAATATTATGCTTGATATCTACCTCGCCTTTTCTTTATACCTAACCTGATTATTCCGTAGCAGCGGGTGTTCCACTGCGTCGGTTTTGATGTCGTTTGGGTATTAAGTTAAAGAGCCATGTGTACCCGTTACCTTGGTCTTTGTTTAGTAGATTTGTGTTTTGTTGTTTGTTAATTTCTAAGCTTTCTGCGACGTCTAATTTCCAGGGTGTAGAGGTAGTCTGTAAGATTGTGATGTCATTCGTCGTTATGTCGTGATTTTCCGTAAAGATGTGTTCTGCAACTGTCGATTTGAAGTTATGTGAAATTCCTTTGTCAGTATGTTTGACAGCCTTAGTTACCTCCGCTAGATGCTCTTTGAACCTTGTTGCCAAGGTTCTCTTTGTTCGACCTACATACATTTTGCTGCAGTGTTTACACTTAATTTTGTATACCCCTGCTCTGCCTAATACATCTATTGAATATTTGATGGAGCCTAACGACGATGCCAATTGATTGTGCCTGCTAGAGAAAACTAAGTCCAAGCCAAATTCCCTAAGTTGAGTTTTCAGCTTTTGTGTAATATCTTTATCAAAGGGGACAGACACACGTTTCAGGGGTTCAGGCGAATCGGAAAGGGTTGTTTGTGATTTCCTATGAAGAAGTTTTTCCTTTTTTTTAATGATAGCTTGAATTGTCCTCTTTTCGTAACCATTGAGTCTAGCAGTTTCGAAGATATATGCTAGTTCTTTGGCTTTTCCGGTTTTATTGAGAGGAAGGGTCAACATTCGGTGGATCATGTGGTGGAAAGTGGCCATTTTATGTTGGAAAGAGTGGTTTGAAGTGTAAGGGATGACTCTTTGGGTGTTTGTGGGTTTTCTGAAAATTTCAAACTCTAAAGACGATGATGACAATGATTCTCTAACTACCAGAAGGTCGAGGAATGCAAGTTTACCATCCTTTTCTATTTCATAAGTGAACTTGATGTCTTTGTGGAGATTGTTGATTGTTTGAAGAATTAAGGGGAGATCATCTTGTTTAACTACGGCGAAGATGTCGTCGACGTATCTCCACCAGCGAGTTGGAAGTAATCCTTCCGTTTTAAGAATGGTTTCTAGATTTGCCATAAACAGTTCACAGAGGAATGGGGATAGAGGGTTTCCCATGGGGGCTCCTTTTAGTTGTTTATAGAAAGAACCTCTGAAAGTGAAGTAGTTCTCTTCCATGCAAAGTCGGGTGAGCTTAAGGTACATTCGCACCTTTTGCTTCCATGCTGTATCATCTCCTTGTTTTAAAAGCCAATCTTCTAGAAGGTTAATCGCGTCCTTGATCGGTACGCTAGGGAAAAGGGCGGTGACGTCGAAAGATACCATTACTTCATTTTCATTTATATGACCTGATGAAAGAAGATGTTGTACGAAGTCCTGAGAGTTACGAACTGACCTTGTTGAGAATTGCTCGGAGATGCCTTGAAATTCTTTCACTAGCCATTTTGATAGCTTATGGGCTGGAGATCCTACAGATGAAACAATCTCCCTCATTTCGTTTCCGGGTTTGTGGACTTTAGGGAGGCCTTTAATTCGGGGAAGGATAGGGTTTGGTTCACGAAGACGGACTGCTGCGTCCCCTAGTACTGCTTTACACTCCTTTAGTGTTTTATCCACATGTTTCACCATGTTTGGTAGGGGGTCTACTCGAAGCTGCCTGTAAGGTCCATTGCTGATTTTTTAACGCCATGTTTGCAGGGTTGTTGTCCAGCATTCTTGCAACATGGCCTGCCCAACGTAACCTTCTTCTTCACTTACTGGATGCTGGATTCACCGATGAGTGACGTTTGTCACTTGGCGAAGTGAGAAAAGTCACTCACAGTGACGTAACTCTTCTGGGTAAATAAAATAGAGAGTCACGTCAATGTAAATGACTTTTCTTACTTCACCAAGTGACAAAAGTCACTTCAACTCTCGGAATACCATGATATGTGAAGAAATTAAAAATATGTTTTAAAAAAATAGAGGAACATAAATTTTTAAATTCGTAAGACGACAATCTTTTTTGACGTTCTTTTTAATAAGCTTTTAATTGTGAAAGAAATTTGAGGAACCGGTACATTCGGGGAATTTTATTCGGGAAAATAATACATTCGGGCAAACATCATTCAGGGAAATAATTTAGACGCAGCATCCGGTGTTTCAACTGCTCGAAACAGGGACACATCTCAAAGAACTGCTGGAGTAAAGCCAATATGAGCGGTGCTAGCAGTGACGATGACGACTGCGAAGACAACGTTATTAACCCGGTGTCCAGCTGGCCCCTCTTCAACAAAATCTGACTAAGGAGTGTATCGAATATAAGCTATCCACATACATTTGCGTTGTACGCATGTATTTGTGATGGTTTTTTATGCTCTGAACACTGCATGTTGTGCGCTTGACTGTCAGCTTTCTTTTGTTTACTTGTTTGTGCGGTTCAAATTCTGCGTTTTCCAAAATGTCGCGTATTGAAAAGGAAGTGAAAATTAAGGTTCTGGACACATGGCTAAGTGATTCTTCACCCCCGCCTCATGGCCTCGTGCCTCCAGGGCGAACCCGTCCCCCCGAAACTGAGCAGAAAGTGTATCTCTAATCATGAAGAACAAATCAATGTCAATAAAGGGCGATACGGTCAAAATTTGGTCAATATCAACTTGACGTATTTCTTTCAATTTTGCATTTAAAAAACCTGAACTCCCCCCATTTTGAAGGTGTGTGTGTGCTTAGAATGTTGCTTCTATTTTGATTTTGGAATTCACTCTTCAGTTGTCAAAATGCCGTCCAAGCAAGAAGAGCAGCGTATCAAAATTTTGCTCGCGCATCGCGAAAATCCGAGCTACTCGCACGCAAAAGTTGGCAAAATCGCTAAAAGTTGCCAAATCAACCGTTACAAATGTAATTAAAGTGTTTGGGGAACGTTTGTCGACAGCCAGGAAGTCTGGATCGGGGGAAATCGAAAACCGGAAGCCGCTGAGACGACAAAGAGAGTTGCCGGTAGTTTCAAGCGAAACCCTAACCTATCTCTCCGAGATGCCGCAAATAAGCTGGGTGTATCGTCTACAACCGTGCATCGAGCCAAAAAACGAGCCGGACTATCGACTTACAAGAAGGTAGTGACTCCAAATCGCGATGATAAACAAAATACGACGGCCAAAGCGCGATCCCGGAGGCTGTACACGACGATGCTGACGAAGTTTGACTGCGTGGTAATGGACGACGAAACCTACGTCAAAGCCGACTACAAGCAGCTTCCGGGACAGGAGTTTTATACGGCAAAAGGAAGGGGAAAGGTAGCAGATATTTTCAAGCACACGAAACTGTCAAAGTTCGCAAAGAAATATCTGGTTTGGCAAGCCATCTGTACCTGTGGCTTGAAAAGCAGCATTTTCATAGCTTCCGGGACTGTCAACCAAGAAATTTACGTGAAAGAGTGTTTGAATAAACGTCTGCTGCCTTTCCTGAAGAAACACGGTTGTTCCGTACTGTTTTGGCCGGATTTGGCATCTTGCCATTACGGTAAAAAGGCCATGGAGTGGTACGCCGCCAACAACGTGCAGGTGGTTCCCAAGGACAAGAACCCTCCCAACACGCCAGAGCTCCGCCCAATTGAGAAATACTGGGCTATTGTCAAGCGGAACCTAAAGAAGACCAAAAAAACTGCTAAGGACGAGCAGCAGTTCAAGGCAAACTGGCTTTCTGCGGCGAAGAAGGTGGACAAGGTGGCTGTACAAAATCTGATGGCAGGGGTCAAGCGTAAGGCCCGGCAATTCGGATTTGGAAAAGCGGAAGCCTAACTGAATATTTTTTCCTGAATTTTATACTAATTGAACTTGAAAAAAGAAATTTAATTTGATTTTTTAAATAAACGATTTCACCGATTTACACGCGTTTTCCCTAGACCAAATTTTGACCGT